>VDFB02281492.1:497912943-497931550 GCA_007258455.2 Sequoia sempervirens | reverse complement strand
AGAGAGAATGGTGAGATAGAGAAAAGAAGCAATTGAGAGAGAAAGAGGGGGGAGGTAGGGAGGGACAATAGTGAGAGAGATTGGGAGGAGAGATAAAAAGAAGTGGAGGGAGGGTGAGGTCGAGAGAGGGAGAGAGAGGAGAGATGGAGAGTAGAGAGGGAAGGAGGGAGGGAGGGAGTGTTAGTGAGGGAGGTAGAGGTTTGCGTGAGAGAGAGAGATAAAGAGAGTGGTGAAAGGGAGGGAGAGAGAATTATGAGATAGAGAGGAGAGAGTTAGAGAGAAAGAGGGGGAAGAGAGGGATAGAGAGTGAGAGAAAGATGTAGGTAGAGGGAGGGAGAGGAGAGATAGAAAGTAGAGAGGGAAAGAGGTAGGGAAGGAAACATAGGTGAGATACAAAGTGATGGAGGGAGAGGTAGGTAAAGAGAGAGAGATAGGGGATATAAAGATAAGTAGAAAGGGAAGGAGATGTAGAGAGAGAAGAGATAGAGAGAAGTAGAGAGGGGAGATAAAGATAAGTAGAGAGGGAAGGAGATGTAGAGAGATAGAAGAGATAGAGAGAAGTAGAGAGGGGAGGGAGGGAGGCATATGTAGGGAGGAGATAGTGGGGTGTGTGAGAGAGAGAGAGAAGAGAGAAGGATGAAGGGAGAGAGAGAGAGGGAGTGGAGAGATAGAGGGTAGAGAGAAGGAGAGAGTGAGAGAGAAAGATGACACAACTTGCTAACTACTAAAATTTGACCTCCTGATTACTGAAATTTGAATTGTTGATTACTAAAATTTGACTAAGTCTAAAATTTTTAAGATCTTTCAAAAACTAGAATTTGCAATGTTATAACTCCTAGAGATCTGAAATCACTCTCAAACATCCTAAAACTATATACATGAAATTTTACTTAAAGTATAAGAAAGTAAATGTCCATATGTAAATGTCAACTTATACTTAAATATTTATTTCATGTATATAGTTTCCCTGGTAGAGAAAGAGAAAATGAAAGAGTTTAGAAAAATGCATTCCAAAAGTCATTGCAAAAAGAAAGAGTTCACAAGTTCATTCATTTCAAAATTCAAGCCATTTGGCGAGCGCCAAATTTGGTATATATATATATATACATAACATCATCGCGACTTATATGTGGGAGGTTTACAATCCAGCCAATAGAAGATTCCACTACAAAATATTACAATTGCAAGAAAGGACTGAAAATCTTGAATTATACATTTTACATCATATTATAAAATGAGAAACTCAAGTAAGTAGTAGAGAACCTCCACTTCCATGCTAACCAAATCTCCTCCAAGATGAAGCCTCTATGATCTTTGATTACTAATGGCGGTTCTATGCCACTCAAGCATGTGGCCCCCTTAGGTCCACCCCACTATACTAGGAGATAAACACTTGGACACAAGCACAAAACTCATGCGAAAAAAGGAAGCATGGCTCATAAACATACCAATTAATATTCAAACAATCATTACAATATTCACATGGAATTAAATGAGATAAATTATCAAGGTATACACATAAACAAGAATGATCAATATCAAATGCATAACAAGCCGAAAAGAAGGACCATCCAATCAAAAAATTTATACATGCTCAAGGGGATAACATCACTAACAATAAGCATCAAATATAATCCACATAACATAGCATGTACCACATGTTCCAACAATAGAACATGAAACATGGAAATGACCATGTGCAAACATAGTCTCATCTAACACAATAATGACTACACATGCTATCACATCAGACATTGATTTTAATGACATCAAGGAAAAGGATCCTAGGGGCTAGGGAAGGAGTGTCATCATAGTAGCCCAAAGGGATGGCTAAAAAAATTAGGTATGCATCCCACTCACCCTATGATGATACCCAATTGACAAGATCTATGACTCTTAGAGCATGAGATGTTCCTCATGCTC
This sequence comes from Sequoia sempervirens, assembly GCA_007258455.2. Taxonomy (NCBI): domain Eukaryota; kingdom Viridiplantae; phylum Streptophyta; class Pinopsida; order Cupressales; family Cupressaceae; genus Sequoia; species Sequoia sempervirens. The sequence goes on along the minus strand of VDFB02281492.1, from coordinate 497,929,627 downwards.
ACACTGAGCCTTTGCAAGCACTTCCAAGTGTACTGGATAGCATTAGCATCTTAGTTATTTTTATTACCTAATTTCTTTAATTATCACTTTATTAGTAACTATTTTCTTATCATATTCTCATATCCTTTTGTATCTTATCAAATGTCAAGAGCTACTCATTTTGTAACGCCCGCCGTGCAAACCCCAGAGAACACACACATAATGCAAATAATTTTTTTTTTTTTTTTGACAATTAAATTAAACATGTAATAACACTTAACCATAATCACATAGCACATTACAAAACATTAACACACTTAGTTCTCTGGGGCGTGCGAGATTACATCGCAACAACTAAACAGAATAAAGATAAAGAATATAACATAACCATATAATTTATGATAACCATATACAATGTTACATCCCATAACCATGATGCGGGTATAGTAAACATTGCATAATTACATCCATGATAAATCTCTTAAAAGAGTTACAAAAGAACCCAACTATTACATCATTGATATAATATTACATTACAATTTTGTTTGATACATGAATTACATTGAATTTCCCAACATGGGGATTGATACAAGGATAATGAACATGAAGTACAACTGATCACCGGTACAACTCCACTGCAGAAAGCTGAGAAGACAAGACGCTGATGGGGAACCCAACGGGTGCGGAGCACGTTCCACCCAACCATGTGAATTACAAGTAACTCACCCCCGTGCTCAGAGGTGACGAGGAAGTGAACCCGACCATGAATTTCAAACTGACTCAACAACAACATGATACCAAACAAGTACATCACAAGCATACAATGAACCACCACCAATGTTCACAAAACATAACAAGTTAAACTAAGAACTCATCACAATAACATGAGATACCAGTAATCTACAATCATGGAATAAACTCACAAGAATCAAAAGCATCATAAAAAAACAATATCCAGAAGGACCAAATCAACACTCAAAATACATTTCCAAATAAATCAGAACCAATGAAAGGAACACGATTTCATAATAACACTAAATCAACCATTCAATACACAATTCCATAGGCAACAAGAAACAAGTCATATGGGTATCAAGTAGGGAGGGTCATCACATAACTCTCACGGGGTCCCCTGGCTCTTCCTCCAACTAAGGCGCTGACACCCACCTATGGATTCCCTAGCCCTAAAATCAGAACAACATAAAAATAACAATATCTAGAGGAAACAAGAAACAAGAACAAGGATGTCCAGTGGAGAGTGTCATCGCATGGTTTCACATGGATTCTCCAGACAACCTATCACAAGGTGCCGCCTCCATCTCTACATGGATTCTCCAGACAACCAAGTTAAGGTGCCGCTTCCATCTATGGTTCTCCTGACAGCCTATCTCAAGGCATCGCTCCATAGGGTTACTCATGCGGAGTCGTTAACCTTTCATGATGACAAGGCAATGACCTTGCCAACCACGGCCTTCTCGGTCCCCTTTAGTCTGTGCTAGCACTAACAGGTGGATGAGGCTTTATCATTATCTTGTTAATGTTTTACTACCCATCCCGCTAAATTCTATTTTTAGGTTATCACTTGTTTAACTACTCTTACGTGGGTTCCCCTGAGCACTTCCTCCATCTGAGGCGCTAGCGCCCACGAAGAGCCACTCTCCCTATGACCCTAACATAAATAAAACTAGGCAAGGGTTGAACCAAAGCATAAGAATCATAATACTACAATAAGAACACGCGAGGCATTAACCCTCTCGCAATAATTCATAATCCAAAAGTCTTAACAATCCGTTCAACCCTTCCCATCATAAAACCATTAACTCTAATAATATAACCAAGGCGAAAATAACGTTTAAACATAACAAGCCTCTGGAACAAGGATTACAAAATCAACAATAGGTTCCCACATCAAAGAATAAAGTTACAACAATTCAAAGGAAAACGATAACCAGATCACGTAAATTCATAACTTAAAATAAACGATTACCTCAATCACACAATTATAACGCACTACCATTTCCTCGATAAAAATTTCACAACAACGGATCAAGACAAGATCCAGTTTAGATTATTTGTTCAACCAATAGAATAATACCCTATATTTTATAATAACACTAATTCACCCCTTTTTTTAAAAAAAAAAAATTAAAAACACAAAATTTACATTTTAAACTATTACATAAAATAATTACAATTTCATTTTAAATAAAATAAATTCTAAACTTGCATTATAAACGCAACTTATTCTATATATATATATACTATATATATTTTTTTTATTTATATTTATATATATATATAAACATAAAATATATATCAATTAACATTCCTCTTCCATATTATTCTCAAAATTTACAAATAAACAAAAAGAATATAATTCTGCTCACATTATGAGTATACACTATATATATATATATATATAAATTTTTTAACAAATATAAATAAGAATTTATTACTAAAATTTATATCAAAACAAATATTTAAACGAATATTAATAAAATACACATTATTAAAACAAACGCCGGATTTTAAATAATAATAAAATTAAAAATTAAAAAAAAAACAAACAAAACAACAAAAGGCACGTCCCATCCAAGGGACCACTGCGCAGCCCTACGGACTCGATTCCAATTCTTAGTCCAGAACGAACTCCCCAAGACAACACCAGCAACAGACGGAAGACAAATTTCTTTCCTAAAGCTCTCCTCAGATAATCGCAAAAGATTCAACACTAATCTTTTTAGATTCAGAAATACCTCAACAATGACTTGAGCCACTGCAACTTTCTGATCTTCTGTGTGTGTAAACTTCCAAAAATTCTTAATTAATTAAAAGATAATATCCCTCTTTTCTCAAAAACTCTAAAAATCAAGAATAAAAGAAAACTCATTCTCTAAAAGCCAGCTTTTTAATTAGATCTGTATTCTCATTGGTTCAAACAATCCTTTCATTCTTTTATTTGTTTTATTGTTTTAATTTCTATTTTTGCAACTTTTCTTGCACAACACATTACTTATTTAATTTAAATAAATTATTTTAATAATTATCCTCCACCAGATAATTAATTAAATAATTAAAACACATTTAATATATAATTACCATCTAATTGAAACACATGACTTTATAAAAATCAAATAAAACATTTAAATATTTTCATACAAATAAACCAACATTAAAATACACACTTATTATCCACCTTTAATTAGCAAATCCACAACTAGTAAAATATCAACATCAATCAAATAATCATAACTTATAAAATACCACATTAATCAAAATACGACAACACACAAAACACAAGCCACAAATGACGACAAATTCACAAAATAAACAATACCAGACAAACGAGACGATCTGACATCACGGGACGGAAGGACTTCATCGTCACCTCTGTATCAACATTTAACCGTTGGGTTATTGGTGCTCGCCCTGTCCTGCCGAAGCAGGTGGAATCAAGACTTGTACCTGCAGTCCTGCATACAAACGAAGTTGTGTACATGTGCATATATACATATATATAAAACTAAAACATTAGATTAAAGTACTGCATTGTGAGAAGGAATCGCAACATAACAGGGCACTCACAAACGAGTGATGCCATATTGTCCTTCATCGCACCTATTCTAACAATTATAATCAACTGATAAAATAACATTTCTAAACTAACAATTTATCTCATGACATATCTAGTTAAATCACTGCATCATAATATAATTCTGAAGATGAACTAACATCTAACCAACCACAATGTCAAATGAAATAATCAAATCCTCCAGTGCATAAACATAATCACCAACAGTCTACTAATGGAATACAGCATCCTCAAATGTCTAACTATCCAACCCAAACAATATCATCATCGTCACAAGTAGCAACCAACCGCATTGAAAAATACTAAATCCTACCAGCAAGAGGCGGGGTATTACACATTTTCTACACCCTATACCTAAAATCCTAGCTTCATGATCCCAAAAAGATATTTGGGTGTGGCATAGATTTCAATATACAATTTTGAGCTATAAAAATAAACATGTTGTGAAAAGATTATAATTCAAAAAACATTAATGATACTTATTTTCACACATTAAAGTCATCTATAATCATTCACAATTTCACTTTTTCTTAAATGATTTTGTATAGAAAAAAATATAAAAGTCTCAAAAACTCCATTGATGAATGCTCGTAATTTTAAAATCAAAATTTTGAAAAAATTAAAAATACCTTTTTCATCCAAGGGTGAACAACACCACTCTTTTGAAATCAGTTTCACATTTCAAGAGTTTTGGAAAAACTTTTCTATATTAAGGGAATAAAACGAAAAAATTTCTAAAATTTCTAACAACAGTTAGATTTAATTGAAATACATGAATTCAATCTAAAATAGAGGCCATATGATTTGATATGGATAAGCATGGAAATAATTTATAGAAATAATTCAAGGCATGGAAAAATGAGGAAAATTTGCCTCAAGTTGAGACTTTCCAAAAAATCAATAACATCTAAAATTGAGAGGACAAATGATAACCCAAACAAATCCATTCATTTCACTCAACTTTCTTTTTTTTTTTTTTGGAAGAGAGGGGAGAGAGTGCATTTTCAAAAATTGAAAGAAAGAATAAAATGAAAAGATTTTTTTTCTTTTTATTTCCTTTTTTTTGTTTTTCTAATTTCATCTTCACTTTTTCTATTTCTTATTTCTTTTTTATTTTTCAAATTTTCATCAAAAATATAATTTGCCAACTTCAAAAAGTCTAAATTATTTCCTTCTTAAAGATAACCAGAATATTGCAATTGATTGTTGTCTTAGACAATTAAATATTCTAATGAATTTTCTAAAGCATAAGAAATAGTGTTCAAATAACAATGTAATTAATTGCAATCATTTAAATATTATTTTTAATGCATATTAAATAGTGATTTTTTTGTTTTTAATCTCCCAATTTCTTGTTCCAGTGCAAATAGGCACCATTAACATGTAATATGTATGCAATTGAAGAAATAAAAAATTATATTAAAAATCACGCATGGAGTCTAGAATCACCAAAGATTTAGATTTAAAAACATGCCCTAAAAGATAGGGCTTATCTCACACTCAAAACATAGTAGCCTGACCTTAAATCTAACTCAGACCATATTGATAAAATAAATTATCATCTTTATCAAGTGTTTCGCAGAGTGGCAAGGATATTTCTATTACATTGCAATCATGACAGCTCTTCAATACTTTTATTATGCTATACAAGGTCCAGAAGCTAATACTTAGAAAACTTTGATGCAATTGATGTAGTGTAATACATTTTTTTGTCATATTTTGAATGTTCAATTAATGAGTATATATTCGTTTCGTTTATACTATATCTGATAATAGGTATAAATTTTCAATGAATTCCGTAAGCAGCTCCACAATCCATCGTTTATTTAACTCTTTCAAATCTTTCAGACAACTTAAAAAATCGATTATCTTTAATTTCTTACTCATGCTTTATCCTTTCTCGACACATACATATCACCCTCGATACGACATCCAGATTGATCTCAAAGTTTTTGTGCTTGGAGATTAAGGAATATCAAGGAAATGCTATAAATAAGACAATATGTTACAAGTTTTGCAGTATTTAAGTATATATACAACACTATACTTTCTCAAACAGTTGGATTTACCGAAAGGAACATTTTTACAGGAAAGAAGGCTAAGCTGTGATGCATGTCACACTTGAAACTAACAAACATAAAGGACTAAAACTTCTTAATAAATTAATAAACATCTAAAATGTATGACTTTGACTGTCAGACGATAAATTGGGCTGTACAAAGCTAACCAATGTAACTGAAAGAAAGACGACATATATTGTCTTTCATTTTTTCATTCACGTCTATCAACAATAGCTGCTGATCTGTTTGAAAATGCTGACCTCACCCACTTTTGAAGCTTGATGTCTCCCACAAACAGATGATCTCTTGGCTTCTTCCCTGGAACCATCTCTAATATCAGAATTCCATAACCTTAAGCATCTCCCTTCATACAAACACTCGCGCCCAATCTATACTCTGCGGTCAATTTTATTCATAAAATTGTTAAAAGACTATTAAAGGAAATGATAATGCCAACGAAAAGAAAGCCCAAAAAATTACCTGGAGCATATAGCCAATAGATTGTTTGAGTGCCAATAAATTGGAGAACTTGGTGCCAATTTTTATGTAATAAGCCCACTGAGTTGGTTGTTTGATAAGTATAATCTCTCCAATTTCGAGAGATTTGTGAAAGAGGAGGGAATAGAGCCCTGGAGATGGTTTTCTGACAATTCTAAATCAGTCAATTTTGAGAGATTTCCTAAAGAGCTGGGAATGGCGCCTGATAAGTTATTTCTATAAAGGTAAAGAAGCTGCAGGTGACTGAGTATGCCCAATTCAGGGGGAATTGTCCCAGTGAGATCATTTTCATACAAACCCAATTCAACTAAGGCGGACAGATTTCCTAAAGAATGGGGAACGGTGCCTGTGAGATTGTTTGCTCCTAAGTAGAGATACTTCAGACTTGTGAGCTGACTCAGCTCTGGTGGAATGCTTCCATGCAGTTGGTTATAAGAGAGTGCCAGGTTATACAAACTGCGGCAAGCGGAGAGAGAAGGGGGAATTGTTCCTTGTAATTGATTGCGGTGCAGCCAGAGTTTCTGCATAAGGGTAAGATGGCCGAGTTGAGGTGGAATGTGACCAGTAAGGGCATTGTTGGAGAGATCTAGGTATCGAAGAGAGGATAGTTGGCCGAGTTGAGGTGGAATGTGAGCAGTGAGGGCATTGTAGGAGAGATCGAGGGATCGAAGAGAGGAGAGATTCCCGAGCAGAGGAGAGATGGTGCCATCTAAATTCATTTGGGATAAATTCAGGGCAAGGATGGAGTGAGAGGAGGGATCGCAGGTAAGACCAGACCAATTGCAGAGGGGTAGATGGGGAGTCCAGTCAGGCAGAGAAGTGGTGTTATTGTGGGAAATGGCATCTTTTAATTGCAAGATCAATTGTTGTTGTTGGTGTTGATAAGAGTGAGGAAGAGCGGAGATTGAAAAGATGGAAAGCATCATCAAAGGGAAGAGGAAAATAGGAGCCATGGTAGAGCAGATTAAAGCAGCGGGAAACAAAACACACAAAAGGCGATAGAATTGAATAGAATGGAATAGGGATGGTAGTCCGAATAAATAAATGCCGTTACACAATTTTCTATTTTCTATTTTATTTTGAAGTTTAGATTGAGAAAGTTAACAACTTTTCTTTTTTAACGATGCTTCGTTGGCAAATTCCTGTGGGTGTTGATTGGTTCATATATTTCCATTTGTAGTATAATTATGGCAGTATTTTTTAAAGGATAACTTTTAGCATATGGAAAAAATATGTCAATTATAAATTAAATTAATAGATTAAATTGTCAATTAGATTATGTTTTTAATATATATATATATATATATATATATATATATATATATATATATATATATATATTTTGAATTAATTTTAATAAAAAAATATTTTATTTTAATAAAATAAAATTTTAATTTAATTTTGAAAGATTGATTTTTAATTGCTTTTTATAAAATGTTTTAAATTAGGATTAATTTCATATATTTAAATTTTGTTTAGTATGTATTTTATTTAATTTTTAAATAAAATAATATAATTTTGATATTTTTTTATTTTAGATGTATTAAGATGTCTATATTAATTTGTATATATTGAGAAAAATGTAGAACATCTAATTTACTTTCCTTTAAATTATTGTTCTACAAAATATTTTATTAGTTTCATAAAAAATTGACTATATAAAGAAACAACAAACCATACTAAATAATTTTATTATATCATTATATTGATTTTTCACACACATACCATCTCTAATAAATACATTTTATTTTTTATTTTTATATTTTAGAGTGTGAATTTACATTAATTAAAATGAAATAAATATGTTATGTTGAAGTCTCACCTTTTCCTTTTTTTTTTAAATATAAAAAAATATCATAGAAAAAAAAATCAAATCAATATTTGTTTTCTATATCAACATATATGTATTAAATTCATTCTTAAATTATATTTTTATGTTAAAGGGATAAAGGAATGGATGAGCTCAATAAAAATCTAAAATATTAAAAGGTGATTATCAAGTATATTGTTTTTTACTAGTAAACTATTATAAATATGATATTTGAAAAATACAATAGGTACTTTATTTAATTAAGAGTTATTTTATTTTACTTTAGAAATATTTAAGAATTATTTTATTTTATTTACTCAAGAGTTTTTTTATATAATATTCTATAGGAAACATGACGTCAAGGTGGTAGCTCCCATTAATTAAATATAGTTGAAAAACATCACTCAACTAAGGGTTTATATAAACCAACTGTCTTGCTAATTTCTATTGAATCATTTAAACAAAATACCTTCTTTCAAATTCTTCATCCTCTCTTATGGTGTAAAGATAAATATGTCTCAATGGCATGCATGTGACTCCTATTCTCTTCAAATTTGCAGCACATAATGTGTTTATTGAATAGAAAAAATCACTTCCTCAATGCATCTCTTTCATCACCACTCTATTGAAGACCCCCTATATCTCTTGTTGCTAACTTGTATTCATAGTTGGCAATAGTTTCTTAAGCTTGATCATACTTGTTCACTGCTAGCTTCTTACACATTTTCTTGCCTAGAACATCACAAATCATCACAAAAATCCTCTATAGTAAAATCATTATGGGTGTTTCCACCTTCAAATAATTTATATCCATAAATACCCCGACATCATCTTCTCCTTAGGGAATGAAAAGATTAAAAATACACCCAATCTTCATTGAAACATCCTCCTCCAAACACTCATTCTACATTATAACAATGAAGACCCTACTTTCCATCTTTAAAACTTCTACAACCATAACTATTTTGGTCAACAACATCTTGCACTTCAAGAATGACAAGATTGAAAATACAACCAATCTTCATCAAAACATCCTCCTGCAAATGCTCATGCTATATTATATCAACGAAGACCCTACTTGCCATCTTTGCAACTTCTACAACCATGGTTTACCTTATGAATCCTTTTCTATGTTCATAAAACCACTTTATAAAATCCATCATGATTACCAAAGTAATTAACACATCTCTTAATATAGTCAAGGGATATCTTGTACACACAAGTTTCTCACCTCTTTTCTCCCAATATCTCTTTGCAATTGTAGTGTCAGAAAATGTACTCTTTACATTTTCACACTTTGTTTGGGTCCCCTCAATTAAATTGGACTTGATTATACCTTAATATGCCCTATTTTGCATCTGGGCACTGTCATAATAGTGGTTTACAATTCCTGAGAGGAACGAATTTTAGCTGAAATCACATATTTTTAGAAATTATAATGATTTAAGCCTTAAAAGTTCCATTTTAAGGATTCTAATTGAAGAGGGTTTTATCAAATCACCTTAGATCAAACCCCCTTGGATAGAACCTCGCTAGTTTTAAACCATACCTATAAATGCATCTCCTTTACACCTATCAAAATGCTGATAAAAAATCACTTTTGATTTAGATTTTGGGGGATCAAATGAATTCATTTAAAATTTATTTCAAATAATTATGGTATTCCTCAGAACAAGCTATCCAATGAATATAATTTTAATATGTTTTCGTTTTGTATATGTATTTGTTTTAAGTTTTATTAAACATAGGATTTTCATTGAAAATTAATTTCTTTCTTCTTCACATGTGGAAAAATAGAAGATTATAAAAAAAGATTGAAAAATATAACTGCACTGTGATATTGAAGTCCTTGATCCAACAAATAAAATAAAAACAAAATTTTGACATATACAAAAAAGTTACGTTCTCTGACATTATCCGAATTGTATTCGTTTGAATTTGAAACTTGATTAAGGAAAAATATTCAATAAAAACTATCTAACCAAGTGGAAGCACATAGATATCAAGTTACAAATCTAAATTCTGAAAAGAGTTATATTTATCCTTCATGGAAAAAAAGTTGTATTATCGATGTAAATCACTTTTTAAAAATGTTGTTTCTAGAAAAATCTATTTTCGTGGGAGATGGAAAAGAAGTGTAATTTGATTCCAAAAATTTTGAAAAAAATATTTTTTCTACATACAAAATTTAATGAGACTCTAGTTTGCACCATCTTCAAATTCCTCACAGTTTAGCTGCTATAGGTGCCTGAATGTGAAGATTTAATTAAAAATAATAATTTCAATGTCCAGTTTGGCCAAAAATTGTAAACCACTATTATGGGATCACCCATCTACAAGCCCATTAAATTACATTTTCTGAAGGGAAAACCTGACAACAATTAGTTCCTAAACATAATTAATTACCTTGAGCAATGTGTGTTCTAGGAATAGGGACCTGAGACCCATTCGCCCATGGGAGAATGGGTCCTCCCTAAGCCTTTGGACCTAAATTTAAAACATGTTTTTGGCAATATTTTAATGTCCCCGAATTCAAGTTTCAATGTCGGCTTGTAAAGTTTAACTTTTGGGAAATTAAGGATAAGTACTTATAAATACAATGTTATTTTATCAATTCAAGTCTAAGTTTTTGGGAAGAAATTAAGGAGATCAATTTCAAGAGCCAAGATTATGTTCAAGAGAATTCAAGAGAAGATTTATCAGTGATTTATTGTAGCAATCAAGATCTCAAGCATCAATATCCACATCCATTGAAGCCATTTCATGCAAGATCAAGATCAAGATTTTAGTCTTTCAAAGGTTTATTCAAGGGTTTGGTGAGTTGCAACATTGTATTGTTCATTCATCAATTCTTTTATGCTTTATTATCTCAATTCAAGGTTTAATTACCAAAATGAGGTTTGACCAAGGAAAACCCCTATTCACCCAAAACAAAAACAAAAAAAATTCTCTTTGTGAATGTGAAAATTTATAGGTTGAAGAAGGATTGAAGACCTCAAAGTTGCAAATTTGCAAAATTTGTCATATTTGTTGTTAATCCACAAAAAATCACCTACAAAATTCATTTTTTACTATCTGAAATTGAAACCCGGGGAAAACAAAAGTTATAGATTGACATCAAAAGCCCCAAAAGTTTGAATGAAACCTCTACACTGGGACCCATTCGCCCATAGGCGAATTAGTCCCAATCATGCTCTTAGAAACTACTTTTGGTAACATATACACACCCTTTTTCCATTTCTAGATCTGCTAGAACTTTACTATTTCTATATGTGCTATGCTTTAAATTGATGATTCAAGTTTTAATGGGCATAATTAGGTTGATTTACTATTTTTAGTTTTTCTCCCAAAAGTGTTGTTCAAGCTGATACTCCTTCCTCAATCATAAAGGAAATTGTTAGATCTTCCATTGAGTTGACTCACCCAAGGGTTGTAAGTCAATTCTTTGTGGGGATCTCATTTCCTGAATGATATAGGAAAATAGGTCCCAACACATCAACACAATTATTTTATTTTGGTGAACCTTATTTTTCTATTAATCATTATGGTGAACCTGACATTTGAACACCATAATTTTTCTAATTTGGAGATCTTTCAATCCCTATGTCTAGATTTGCATGATTTTTCATTAGTTTGATTTTCATTTTAGAGTGTTAAAGCACATTTTGGCATACTTAAAAATCTAAAAATTCATAAAAATTTGCATATTAATAGACTCATTTTGCATAGTGCTTGCATAACACTACATGATTAGTCACTTAAATCAGAAAATTGGATCAAAATTGCATCTTGAATTAGATCATTTTGGTTGTCATTTATAATCATTTCACACTTGCATTCAAATCTAATTTGCTAGAAATCTAAAACTGCAACTACCTGTTTGAACCCAAAATCTAGAAACACAAGGGTAAGTGCGAAAAGATGGGGGACCAAAAAGGGGTCTTAAGTGGCCACTTTTTTTTTTTGAAATCAGGAAATACTAACCTTGGATGAGAAATTGAGGATAGTTACACTCAAAAAATTTAGATGCAACAAAAACAAGGATCATAGTGCTCTGAGTCTTCTTTCTAAACTACTAATTTTTATTAAAAATAGTATAGATTAAGGGGTTCAAAAGAGGGAGCCACAGAAATTGGTGTTGTTTTTATCGAAAAAAACATAACATAGTGACTTTGGTGGCTCCCTCAAAAGGTTAACTTTTTTTGGTATTTTTAAAATCGCTTCAGTGAGAAATTAGCTAACAACATGTAGTCTATGCCCAATTTTTCCGATAATTTTTTAATGAATATTTGATTTTTTACTAATTTTCAAAGTGGACACATCCTAAAAGATAGAATTTTGGTCGTGCTACCCCTACAAATTTTGAAAACTAATTGAAAAAATATTTTTTAAAAAAATATGTGTAGAATGGAGTCTAGTTTCTAAAAATGTAATTTATTTGAAATTTCAATGAATGGTTAATTTATTAAAAAAAAATACCAAACAATGTTTTATTCCAAAAAATGGACACACAAGCAAAAGAAATTAAATATCAAAGGCTTACAATTTTCAAAATGTGAAAAAAATTACATCGTTAGATAGCTAAGAGAGAGACTAACATTACCCAAGTGTTTGATTTACTCAACCTTGAAACACGTGAAAACCTGACAATTAGCATGAACGAGATTATGTGAAATTTTGTAGAATATGCAAAAAACACGTCTTTGGATGTTGGGAAGGCCCTCCAAGCCTTTGGGTTGGAAATCCAAAGAAAATCCAAGCCAAAGGCTTCGAGATTCCCAAAGAAATACAAATTGCAAGCATGTTATAACACACTAGCATTATTTGAATGCATTGACAAAACACAAGTGTGTTTTAATGCGCTCCTATTTTGTGAATGCATTTACAAAATACGAGTGTGTTATAACGAGCTTGCATTTTGGTCTAAAGTGAATTTGTTTTTCTTCTCTTTTTTTCCTCTTTCTTCTTTTTATGTTTGAGGGAAACTATTGGAACCTATGGAAATGGGGGATATCATGATTAAGTGCTATCACACCCACTTCCACAATGATTCCACTCAAGGATAATCCTAGAGATCTCAATGCAAAAGAGAAAGAGATCTTGAAATAGGGTTGTCATAGGGGTTGAAGATGATCTATTAATGGGTTCACCACCAAGTTAAAACTTGGAAAAGATAATGAAATGCAATGCACAATGCAAAACCATAATTGAATGCAAAACTACACTAAATGACCTAAAAAACTCTTGAAACAACTTAGAAAACTTTAAAACTAGAAGTGTGCACTTGAGAATCTAGAAAGTGGTTGGATGAAGGTCTAGAATGTTGGAACTTTTGGTGTCACATCTGACTAGTACTCATTCGCCAAGCTGGGTGAATCGGTCTTGTTTATGGGAAAATGTGCTAGAACACCTTTTTTAGCCAAAAGGGTATCAGAATTTGTAAAAATCTTTGTCAAGCCTGTACAGTGGGACTCATTCGCCACTTGTGGCGAATCAGTCCACTTCTACTTTTCTAAAAAATTTGAATCTAACTTTGTGTTCCTCAGTCTACTTTTCTCTTCCTGATTGATTTTGAGATCTGAAACAATAGTTTGTGACATGTAGGTGATCTCCAAGACTCTTTAATGTTTGATGACACTCTTGACAACTTGAAATTATTTACAACACTTCTCCAACCTTGCTCGTTATGAAATCTACAACCTATCCCTACAAATCACACATGAAGAAGAGGGGAAAATATTTGGGGGGTTATAGATAGGGGTTTTCCTTGGTCAAACCCCTTGTTGGAAATCAATCCTTGAAATGAAAGAAAATATGAAAGGAGAATGATGAATGAACAAAATACAATTCTACAACTCACCAAACCCTAGCAATAACATGTTGCAATAATACTTGAAATGGTTGTAATGGATGTGGTTCTTGAATCTAGCTTGAAATAGATAGATCTTGAATGTAATGCTTGCTTGAATTACAAACCCTACACCACCATTGTTAGCACAATAACAAAAATGATGCAAGAGATCTTTGACATGATTATTGATGCTTGAAGAATGCTCTAAAATGCTTGATGATCTGCTCTTGAAGACACTTGAATGCTCTTGTGAATTCTTGAATGCACTTGTGAACCAAAATTCACTATGAAAGAACCTTGTATTTATAATCAATTATGCAATAATTCCTAAAATTAAAACACTACAAGTCGGCATTGGATATTGGAGAATAAAATCCCACAAAATATTTAAATTAAATTTGATTTTGAGTTAAATGGGACTCATTAACCACCCTGGGTGAATGGGTCCCACCTAATGGGACTCATTCACCTAGAATGGTGAATGAGTCCCACCTTAGGAATTTGAGGTGGGTTTGCAAGATTTTGATGTTTTAAATGCTTTTTGTCAGGATTGAATCCTAAAAAATACACATAAATAAGGCTTGTGGATGCAAAATGGGCCAATTAAAGCATAATAAAGCCCAATTATTAATGATAAGCCTATAAAAGTGTGAAAGTGTGTTACAACACTTTTAAATAAGGCAATATTAATGATACAAGGAAGTTATATAGGTGAATTTACTTAACAAGACTTTAGAAAAGTGTGGAAGTGTGTTACAACAGTTCACAACACTTAAATAAGGTACCATTTAATCCATTTATTTCACAAGGGCCCAAGAACTAATGTGAATGTGTTAACCACATTGCAACACTAAATCAAGGCAACATTAAGCCAAAATCACAAGGAGGGACCAAACAAGCTAGAAAATGTAGAAGGGTTACTTTTTCGATGACTCCAACTATATACATGAAATAAACATTTAAGTTGAAATTTGCATATGGAAATTTAATTTCTTATACTTTTTAAAAGTTATATTTCATGTATATAGTTTCAAGATGTTTGAGAGTGGTTTTGGATCTCTAGGAGTTATAATGAAAATTATAGTTTTTGGAAGATCTTACAAATTTTTAGACTTAATCAAATTTCAGTAATCAGGGGGTCAAATTTTAGTAAACAATAAGTTGTATTATTTGTCTCTATCTCACTCATTTTTAATCCCTTACTAGACTTCTCTCTCATTATCTACATCCCTTTATATGACTCTCTCTCCCTTGAGCTCAAGAACTCTCTCTCTCTCTCTCCCTCCCTCCCTCCCTCCTTCCCTCTCTACTTCTCTCTATCTCCCCTCTCCCTGTCTCTACCTTTCTATCCCTCCATCACTCTCTACCACTCTCTTTATTTCTCTCTATCTCACCTCTGTCTCACCTCCCTCTCTGTCCCTCCATACTTCTCTCTCCCTCTCTTCTTCCCTATCTACTCTATATCTCCTAATACCTCTCTCTACCTACCCTTAGATCCATCACACCCTACCACTCTCTCTCTCTCTACACCTCTCTATCTCACCTTTCTCTCCTTCCCTACATCTCCCTCCCTCATTCCCTATCTACTTCTCTCTATCTCTCTTCTCTCTACCTCTCCTTCCCTCTCTACTTATCTTCATCTCCTCTCTCCCTCCTTCTACCTACCTCTCCCTCCATCATTCTCTCAATTTCTCTTTATCTCACCTCCCTCTCCCTTACTACCTCCCCCTCCCTCTCTACTTATCTATATTCCCTACTCCCTCTCTACCTACCTCTCCATCCATCACTACCTTCCACTCTCTCTATTGCTCTCTATCTCACCTCTCTCACCTCCCACTCTCTCCATCCATACCTCTCCCTCTCCTTACCTCTCTACGCTTTGTCTCCCTAATACCTCTCTACCTACCACTCCATCTATCACTCCCTACCACTCTCTCTATAGCTCTCTATCTCGCTTCTCTCCCTCCCTCCTTCATTCCCTCTCTACTTCTCTCTACTCTCTATCTATACTTCCCTCTCTAATTATCTGTATCTCCCCTCTCCCTCTCTCTCTCCAACCCTCTCTCTCTCCTTCCCTCTCTACTACTCTCTATCTCCCCTCTCCCTCTCTCTACCTACCTCTCTCTCCATCACTCCCTACCACTCTCTATTTCTCTCTATCTCAGCTCCCTCTCTCTCCCTCCATACTTCTCTCTCCCTCTCTTCTTCCCTATATACTATCCATCTCCAAATCCCTCTCTCTACCTACCTCTCCATCCATCGTACCCTACCACTCTCTCTCTACACATCTCTATCTTCCCTTTCTCTCCCTTCGTACCTATCCCTCCCTACCTCATTCCCTCTCTACTTCTCTCTATCTCTCCTCTCTCTACCTCTCCTTCCATCTCTACTTATCTTTCTCCTCTCTCCCTCTCTCTACCTACCTCTCCATCCATCAATCTCAATTTCTTTCTATCTCACCTCTCTCTCCCTCACTACATATCCCTCCCTCTCTACTTATCTATATCTCTCCTCTCCCTCTCTACCTACCTCTCCATCTATCACTATCTACCACACTCTCTCTATTTCTCTCTATAACACCTCCCACTCTCTCCATCCATATATCTTCCTCTCCTTCCTCTCTATATTACTTCTCTCCCTCTCTCCCTCATTCCCTCTCTGCTTCTCTCTCTCTACCTCTCCTTTCTCTCTAATTGTCTTTATCTCCCCTTTCCCTCTCTCTATCTACCTCTCCCTCCATCACTCTCTTTATCTATCTATTTGTCTCTCTTTCTCTCTGTTTATCTCACCTATGTCTCCATCCCTACATTTTCCTCTATCTAATAATTATCTCTCCTCTTGCTCCAGGTCTCTCTCTCTCTCTCTCTCTCTCTCTCTCTCTCTCTCTCTCTCTC
>VDFB02281492.1:497878308-497912843 GCA_007258455.2 Sequoia sempervirens | reverse complement strand
GGGATAGGGATATATACTATATTGCATATCATTCTTACAATTCTTCAGAGCTTCCTCTTGGCACATCATATGATTGTAATGATATTGAATTCCTAGATCAAATATTTGAGAAGAGACTAAAATAATTGATTTTTTATAAACAACTAGAGGATTCATTAAAAAGAAACCATGTGCTTCTTTTTCCATGAATTACCTTGATGTAGGACATATGGTACTATCCAATATCCTTTTCCTCCCAAGATGCAATATATAAAAGATGTTGAACATGATGAGGTGTACACTCACCTTAAGAAAGAACACATACAACATCTTCCAAATCCTAAGTTTATAGAGGCTCAACTTGCCACCCCCAAGAATCCAAATACCCTTTGATAGAGGAGAGAGGAAAATATTCCTTATGAGGAGGATTGTTCTTAGTATTATGAAGAAGAGGATGATTAGTCCTTTGTAGTAGGATTAGACTCCATTGTTGAATAAACTAATTATATTAAGTATGATGTAGCTAATCAAAAACTACAAGATGATAATAATGTTGATGTAAAGGAGTATGAGTTACCTACTCAAAGCATGCAACATCCTAGAGAATACATTTAGCTACCAATGATATAGTTCAAGACATCATGCAAAGACATGATAACCCATAGAGATGTAGAAGTGGTGCAGGTAAGAAATAGATACCAACTAAAAGATGAACATATAATTGTACTATATATTGCTACTAAATTGTTAGATCAAGTAATGAGGTTTCCATGGGAAAATATAAGGAATCATAATTGGAAGAGAATGAAATAATTAAAAATAATATTTTTGAGAAGGTGACAAAGAAAAAGGGGGATATAATGCAATAGTGGGAGGTGAAGAAGAGAGAGGTGCCAATATCTATTGTGGTGGAGCTTGAAAAATCCATGACTATTTTGATGATTAAGTTTTTTTGAGGTTTTGAAATTCCTTAATTGTATTTGAGTTATGGTTTTGAATTTACAAGTTATGGCTAAAACCCTCCTAAAACCCTATTAGTTTTATGCCTTATTCATGTCTTCTATTTTTGCGTTGACTTGCTCTAGCTAGTTCCCAATTGTTTAAGTTATGACCTGTGTAGGTTTTCATTCATTTACCAGACCCTTGCTACCCTTTTATCGCTTGAGCCTGTACACCTTCAAATTTAAGTCAAAATCTCATATATATTTTGGTAAGTTCTCAAAACTTGGTCGGTCACCAACATGGTTTTCATAACCTCATCTTTTCCCAGTCAAGTTATACCTTTTCCTTTATTAAAATATCATTCATTCAAATACCTACGTGAGGTCCCCATTTAAAAAAAAATTATTATGCATGTGCTAATCTTTCACTTAAGTTGCTTCATCCCTCACTCCACTTGCACCACATGGATTCACCGCATTCCATCACAGTGTTCCTTTGTATCACATTTTTGTTGGCCAGGAGTATATACCTAAATGCAATATACAATAATACTTTCTCATCACATGACTTCTTTATATCACAAATGCAACTCCTTATTGCCTAATTCTAAGCACAATATGCACAATCAGTCTAGATTTTTGCACGTGGAAGAATCTTGTCCCATCGCATGTTTCTTTTGCAACACATTCTTGTTTTCAATCACTCATTAGAAAATTGCGATGTGCGATGGGAGTGAAGAAGAGGGAATTTTCTATGCAGATATTTGATTGCACCTTTGACTGTATTTATTAATTAATTGAAAATAAAAAGTGCATTCAATTTTTATTTTCAATTAATTAATATATACAGTCAAAGGTGCAATCACATCTATGCATAGACATTGCCGAAGAAGAGAAACACAAATAAATGAATATTCTGATGGAATCTTATATACAAGTGTCCATTTCTCATTGCATCACACACTTGCTTCACATCACAATTACAATTCACTCAATAGCAGATCAAGGTGTGATGTGCGATTAGTGGAGTGTGATGTGAGGGTAACACATGACAACATCCTATTGCCCGACTTGTGAATGCAACTTAAGGAATCAGGAAAAGGTGGAGCAAGTGACCATTCAAATAAAAATAAAGTAGCATGTCTCTAAGAAAGTTTTAAGGTCTAGGGTTTAAGGCATGAAATCATAAGAAAATTGCATAGAAATCCTAAAATTGTGCAAGTCCTAACATATCCTTTGATAGATGAGGTGAATAAATTTGTTTTCATTAATTTAAAAATAGTTCATAGGTGATGTTTCCACTCTAAGTTTCCCTTAAAATGCTAAGCCATACAATATTTTTAACTATATATTATTATATAACAATTCTTCCTCAAGCACCAATAATAATAATACATGTGTAATGCAAGTATTTATAGGAGTATTTAATTAGCAACTCAACATGGGAGAATTTTGGTAGCATTCCAATAATACATGTGTAACTATATATTATTATATAAAAATTCTTCCTCAAGCACCAATTTACAGATAAATGAATAAGATAGAAACCAATTTTTTTTTCCAAAACATGATCCAAAATCCATAGAACTATGACACCCAATTTGGGCATGATGTCCAAAACCACCATAGAGAATTCCTTATAAATTGCTAAAAATAGTAAACCATTATTACATCAATAACTCGTAGTTTGACCCACTCAACATGGATTACTAACTTTCTATTATTCTCTATCTCAAAATAGGAAAGCTTATGATAAATAATAAAGAATGTTAGAAACTAGATATAATTCCAAGATGAATCCTTCTATTTTTAGCTCTTAAATGTCAAAAGAATATATCATAAGCTTTCATAGGATTTGCAAAATATAGAAAACCTAAATCAGCCAAAATAAATAATCTTACAACACCTTACAAAGTTTGAAGACATAGAAATGACGTGACAACAAAATATAATGCCATGTTTCCATTGAAAGCTAATCTAAATAACATAAAATATAATTTTATACAGTTAATTTGTAAGAAATTGATAAAAACAAATAAAAAAATTAAGAACTTATAAAGGTTGATACTCCTTAATTTTAATCCTGAAACAAATTCTTGGATTGTTTTGTTATGTTCACTTACTCTTTTATTTTCATCATAATTATGGGAATAAAATATGATAAAATTTGGGTAAGGGAAAATTTCATGGAACATCACATGCATGCCAATCCAATCACCCATGGTGTATTAATAGTTCTATTTAGAAGCATTAGTATTTTATAAATTGTTACATGTGATATATCTAAGCTCTCCTAGATTATTATTAGTGATTAAGAGATCTGGTATTCATCAATAAAATTAGGGTTTCTAAGTAATTCAATAAATGAGGTGTGAATTTTATCCTTAAGCTTAGATATAGACATGATGCCAATAAAATTTAAACCTAACCTTGAGATTTTAAAATTTTGAAATTTAAGATTTATAATTATAGAAATGAATTTAGGATTTAAATTACCAAAATATATTTATATAATTAGTCTACCATGACCCATGAATTATATTTGGTTGTAGTCTTAATTCTTGCTTCTAATAGAGTATAGAGTTATAAATATTATATTGAAATATAAAAAATATGGATTTGAAATTAAAGGAATTGTGGGAATGAGAGAAATGGGAAGAGAAATATAAATAAATGATCAAATACAAAATTTAGGTATATTACCATACTCTTGAGATAAATTAAGAGAGATGATGATTTGATCATGAATATTTTATAAAATGAAGTAAATAGAAATTAATGAAAGGAATTTATAGAAATAAGAATACAATCCATTAAAAAAAAAGGAAAGTGCAAAAGTATTGTAGTAATTCTTGTTTTTATTTATTTGGAAAAAAAAAAATTCATTCTTTCATTATTGCCAAAATTATTTACAATGTGAAAAATCCTTTAAATTTGAAATAGAATTATATTTATATCCCAATTCCCCTAACTAGCTTATAATTAACTCATAATTGATTTTTTAGGTAATAAATATATTTTATATATTTCAATTTTTCCATTCATAATAACAAATTAAGTTATATCATGAAAAATATAATATAAAAGAAATATAAATTATAAGCTAGAAGGAGGAAGTTTGATGGATCTTTTGAAAAGGAGTGACATTTTGGCATGGACTATGAGTGGAATGCTTCATGAAGACAGTGTAAAGAAGAGTTTTGACAAGTGATAATGAATCAATAACTCTTAAAATCTATTTATGGGTGGTTTGATTTAGATTTTAATGATTCTATGATTGTTTTAATATAATTTCAATCTTATTGGGCCACACAAAGCTAGTGAGAACCAACAATTTTTTATTTTCTACTTTCTTAACTATTATATTATATTTGTATGGTTTTGTTAGAACCACCCCTATTTTAAGAACTAGCTCATCAAATGAATCATACTTCTTCACCACTTTGTCTCTACTTAAAACCTTCATCAAATTAGATAATCAAGAAATTCAAGAAAATTAATCTCCTTGGGAACTTGTAAAATTTTAAAATGTCTTTATTGGATAATTATGTGTGTTGGACTAATTTATACTTTAGTGAATTTTCTCATTTTTTCTTTCTTCACACAAAATGTATTTATTCTAGATTGATCAAAATATTTATCATTGTCAATGAATACTAATTTTATTAGTACCATTCCATGCATTTACTCTTGCACTTACATCCTTTTAGATGTCAAAATACTAACAACATACAAGTCGACAATTATTTTGGCTATAGGAACTAGTGAATTAATTGATTTGATAGTTACTATAACTAGTCATTTGAGGCTCAAAATTAAAATTTTATTCTACATTTTAATAATGCCACTTTTATTCCTTGTCTTGGTGTATACAATGGAGTAAAAAGTGAGTCAAAATGGGTGATAAATTTTCAACAATAATAATTGGCCCTCAATAGTGACTTCGATTTTAGGGTTTAGATGACTCTAAAGTCTAATAATTTGAAAACTTGATGTATTATTGTATAAGAGTGAATTTTCACCCTAGGCACAATTCTCCCTTTTTCCTTTATACACTTTAGAAAACTAAAGTTAGAGGCTTAAACTTACTTAAGCCCGATGTTGGTAGTCCACGTGGAGCCTATTTTGTGTGTCGGTGGAGGTGTTTCTGTCAGGGACACCCACGCGGTGCGCAGACTTCCACATGGCACACTTACATCCTTGGTAAATTCCTGCGATTGAACTTGTAGAGGTGTTACACTTCTCATTAGCAATGAAATTGTAATGCCCCCTTTGGTCGACTTACCCGAATATGGCCATTTTCTTCCTCATTTCTTCATATTCACTCCTTGAACTTGCATTCCAACTCTTGAATGGACTAAGCTCTCATACTCTCACTCTCACAAGCTCACTCTCACTCACTCCAAGCATCCAAGCATTCAATTGCAGCAATATCACACTCTGTCACTTTGGTAGAGCACATTTGGGACCACATCATTGCAGTAGAGGCTTGAGTTCCTCTCATTTCTCCCCCAAGCAGCTTTGAGTGCTCTTGGTGGAGGTGGTAAGCTTCCCTCTCCTCTCCTCTATCACTTGGTTGAGTAGCATAGTAATGCATTGTAGTGTTTTTTTTTTCATTACATTGATTCTTTATCTCGTTCCTTGAGCTATCCATGGAGGTGGAAACACCTAAATGGGGGTCTGACTGACGTAGGCCCCTATATAAATCCCCAACATTTTCCCTCTTTTTGTGTGTAGGTGTGCGAGGTTTCAGAGAATCAACTGGTGCACGAATTCATTGGTGAGATTCTCCTCATCTTTATCACTTTTTCTTATTTACTTTATAATATTAGAGATTATTTAATTTACTTAGTTCTATCATTTTGGCCCTTTAGTTAGTTTGTTGGGCCATTAGCTAGTTTTTAGTGACTTAACCTTGTCTTTGTCGCTATCTAGTCGTACAGATGACAACACACTTTTGAGATGCCAGCACGTCTTGCTGTCGTCCAAAATTTTGAGCTTCTATCCTTAGACAAAGAGCCTCCTAAGATGTGGTGTTAAACCCAGAAACTAGCTCACCTAGCCTCTTTCTACATTTCAGGCTTGCTAAGTGACTAAGGGACCCTACAGTACTTGTTGCCCT
The DNA here is from genome assembly GCA_007258455.2 of Sequoia sempervirens. Classification (NCBI taxonomy): domain Eukaryota; kingdom Viridiplantae; phylum Streptophyta; class Pinopsida; order Cupressales; family Cupressaceae; genus Sequoia; species Sequoia sempervirens. The sequence continues at coordinate 497,906,801 of VDFB02281492.1, read as the reverse complement.
CATCTTACATACCCTAAACATTGCACTTAGTTGAGGTGAGTTAGGGCAGCCTCTCACATCTTGACCCTTCATGACCTAGGGTCTTGCACGCAGTGGTCCCCCTCTCTTACATTTTTGGTGAACCTGATGTGAACAATTTTGGTTCCATTCTTGTGATACTGACAGTCCCTTTCCTCATACTCTAGGAGTGTTTTAGGTGTGAGTGTTGTAAGGTTATCACCTTGGAACCTGAGTTGAGACCCCTAGGTGGTGTAGTTGGAAGGTTCCAAAGGTATTGCACAATGAAACCTTAATTGGGTCACTGTCTTATCCAATAACCTTTGGGGATTCTGTGAAGGCATTGTCTATTGTGCATAATGGCCTTCTTTCTGCATCAACCCATCCCCTCTACATAGCTTGTGGATAGTAGTCTTGGCATAACCTTTACTTCACACGACTTGTCGATGGGATTTAACAAGGAACCATCTCCTCATTACATCCCTACACGGATCAATGGGAACATTGTAGCAGGTGTTCTCGTTGACCCGACATCACAAGTGAATATAATAATAGAGGAGATTATGCTAATTAACTTTTTGCATAAGGATGGATATAATGCTCCTGTAAGTTTCATTCACATGCATGATAGGCTTTTTGTACCCCCTTGGGTAGCATTGTCCTATCAGTCTTAGTCAGGCCTAAGTATGTAAACCTCTTGTTCGATATCATCCCTAGATTTGAACTCTTTCATGTAAAGTTGGGTATCCCTTGGTTGGTGGAAATGAATGCGGTACTCTCTGTTGTGCATAAATTTCTAAAGTTTATCCATGAAGGTTTTGTGCACATGATCCACAACACTAGTTATTGACCACCGGTTGCATGTGGTAGCTACTCCTTGGATCACCCATGGCCTGTGCCTGTGGATCCCCTTCTGCCTAGGATAGACCTTTTGTATAAGACATATCAGAACTATAAGAAGGGATGTCTGAGGCTGAAGGTAAGGTACCCTCCCTCACCTTATGCTATCTCACATAGGGCTTGTTTGAAGGATAACAATGATGTTGTTAAGGCTCGAAGGAGGAAAGAAGAGAAGCAGTCTTGTAATCCTCCTTCTTCCTCTTCTACTACCTAGTCTAACACTATTTCTCGCTTAGTTGTGGTACCGTTAGGTGCCTCTCCTCGTTTGTAGGAGAACCCTTTGGTGCTCGCTTGGTGAAAGCCTAAGTGTCTCACATTCGAGCTTCCTATTTTGCCGATGGAGCCTAGACCCGCTCGGTATGAAAGGAAGAAGGTATCCTGAGGAGGGTCCTCCTTGTCTTGACCTCTGCGGCCTCCTACAACTCTTGCTCCTAAGGAAGTGAGAGGAAAGAGGCTTGCTGCCAAGGCGCTTGAGTTGACTCCTCCTGTCGCTCCTCAGCCTGCTCCCCTTGCTCCTATACAAGAAGTCATTCCTCCACCTGAAACAACCATAGTGGACATTCCTATCATCGAGCAGGAACCTCCCATCCCTTTGAAAGCTTTGTCTTCTAACTCCAAGAGCTGTAGAAACTTCCTTGCACATGAGCGCAAGTGCTAGCAAAAGGCTCTCCTAGCCGAGCAGGCCACCTCATAACAAAAAGAGGAAGGAATGACCGCTCCTATTTCAGGATCTCTTGTAGCATCTCCTCCCTCCCTTCCTTTTGTTCCTATCCAATCTAATCCACTCCCAGCTTCTGTTGCGAGCACACACATGCCTAACCCTAAATGGGTATAGGTGTTTATCGCTACTTTGGTAGAACTACCTTTGTTGATGTCCATCATAGATATTCATCCCTTCCCAAAGCTCGTGGATATGGTTAACACTTCAATCGTATCCATTGTGGTTCTTTCCTCCCCATCCTCTGCACCTCTAGCTTTGTCTATGGGAAGTTCATCTCCTCCCACAAAGAGAGAGGAAAAGGCTGGTCCTCCTCATGATAAAGGATGTAGGAGGAGCCCACCTTTTTCACAAGGTGGCCCCATGATGACTTGTTCTATCCTTGTGATAGAACCAATCCCAGCTTCCCTTGAGTTCATCACCACTGCCGAGTCATTTGGAAAGCTTAGCAGTGAACCTTAGGCATAGCCTGCGCTGTCCACTGAGAATAAGTATGATGCTCCTACGGGATGTATGTTTAATTTCATGGATGAAGTCCCAACCCTGTTGGCGATCTTTGCAAAATTTCTAACCTTGATTCCACAAGAGCTCGGCGGAGAGGACATCGAGGGGCCCTCTTCCTTGGCCCTTATTGCAGGGGGGTCAGACATCGCTCCTCTTAACATTCCACCCTTGCAGGCTCATCCTCCTTCCCCTTATGAGGATCTACATTGGGAAGTGGATGACCTCTTGGCTGATCAATGTTAGGAGGAGGCCCCTCTTCTTGATCTTGTGTGCATGTGTTTTGTGATGTGTTCCCCCATACCCATGCTATGTGTGCCTGGATGATCCTCACACCCTTGTTGGTGCTTGGATACATGCATGGTTTTTGTGTCGTAAACCTTCTTCTATTTGCACCATCATTATTCCATGTTTGTGCTTGATTTTCAAAAAATTGGAAACGATGAAAAGTGTTGGGGGAATTTAGGCTCCCCTTCCATGTTGACCCAAATTTTTATTTTTACTTTGTTTTCCATGCATTCTTCCTAATATGGTTGGGGATTGATGATCTTTCACCTTGCATTGCAGTTACCTATTATTATATGAGCTCAGACAGATCTGACCCTGCTAAACCAGATCCCCTTGTGCCCTTTGTATTTTTTTTTCTTCTCTTTTGATTTCCATTTATCGTTCTCTCTTCTTTGCTTGAGTTGTCCCTCTTATGTGTGACAATGCTCTCCTTTAACACTTCAATTTTTAGAGAATGAATTTGTTTCCAACGAATCTTTTCTTGAAAGTATTTACAACATTTATTCCTTAGGATTGCATTCTCAACTTAGAACCCTAACAGAACATGTTTCCTTCATCACAGGTTCGTAAAGAAAGGACTTGAAGACCTTCCTCTGAAATGGGAACTGCTTTGATTTCCACTCGCATGGGGGCATGATCTTCCTTTGAAATTCCTTGATGAAGTGAACATTTTTTGAAAGGATTCCTTGATGATGAATCATTCTAAGAGAATGACTACTTTTGAACTGTGTGTCCCTTGAGTGGACCCCCCTTCTTCTTTACGGCGGGTTCCCCAGGGACCCTTTCTTCAAAAATCCTTTGTAAGGAATGGACTTTTTCATGTCTAGCCTAGGGGCAGCCTGACTAGGCTCATTCCATTCGCCCTTTAGCATCTAGCTTAGGGGCAGCCTGACTAGCCCTTAATTTTCAAACAAAACATCCCTTGAGTGGACCCCTCTCCTTTTGAAGGGTTCCCAAGGGAGCTCTTTGAAAGTTTTTTAGTCTGCGTGACTGATTGATTTTTGACATGTTCTATCTATGGGTAGATATGTCGCCACTTTAGACATGTTCTATCTTCGGGTAGACATTTCACCACTTTTTACATGTTCTATCTGCAGGTAGATGTGTCACTGCTTTTGACATGTTCTATCTGTGGGTAGAAGTGTCGCTACTTTTTGACTCTACGGAGTTCGCTTTCTTAGGTTCTTCCATGCGAGAGATCTTGGGGGATACCTCCCTACAAGACCGAGAAATTGTAGGGTGCTTTCCTTTGAGCTTCCTCCAAGTGAGAGATCTTGGGGGTGGATCCCCTATAGGATCGAGTACCCGTATGGCACTTCTTTTGGTGTTCTTCATGCTTGAGTTCATGGAGAATACCTCCCCTGCAAGACCGAGTACCTGTAGAGTGCTTCTTTCGATATTCTTCATGCTTGAGTTTGTGGAGAATACCTTCCCTGTAGGACTGAGTGCTTGTAGGGCGCTTCCTTGGGGTTTCCTTCATGTGAGGGAACTTGGGGGTTTCCTCCTTACAATTCTGTGAGCCTGTAAGGCGCTTTGTTCCAACTTCATAGTTACAAGTAGCTATGGAGTCCTTTGCATCTCCTACACCTTTGGGTGCACCAGACCAACTACTACTTCCTCGATGGTTTAGGTATACTTTCTAACCCTACTCTCTTCCTGATCTACTTTACCAAGCACTCATCAGTAATCATTCTCACTAAAGTGGGGGAAAAATGTATAAGAGTGAATTTGCACCCTAGGTGTAATTCCCCCTTTTTCCTTTATACACATTAGAAAACCAAAGTCAAAGGCTTAAATTTACTTAAGCCTACTATTGGCGGTCCATGTGGAGCCTATTTTGTGTGTTGGTAGAGGCATTTCTATTGGGGATGCTCGTGCGATGCGCAGACATCTGTGTGGCTCACTTATATCCCTGGCAGATTCTTACAGTTGAACCTATAGAGGCATTATGCTTCTCATTGGAAATGAAATTGTAGTGCCCCCTTTGACTGAACGACCTGAATATGGCCATTTTATTCCTCATTTCTTCATATTCACTCCTTGAACTTGCATTCCAACTCTTGAACAAAATAAGCTCTCATATTCTCACTCTCACAAGCTCACTCTCACTCACTCCAAGCATCCAAGCATTGATTTGCTGTAATATCACACTCCATCACTTCAGTAGAGCACATTTGGGACCATGCCATTACAATAGAGGCTTGAGTTCCTCTCATTTCTCCCCCAAGCAACCTTGAGTGCTCTTGGTGGAGGTGGTAAGCTTCCCTCTCCTCTCCTCTATCACTTGGTTGAGTGGCATACTACTGCATTGTAGTGTTTGTGTTTTCATTACATTGCTTCTATATCTCATTCCTTTGGTTTTCCGTCGAGGTGGAAACACATAAACGAGGGTTTGACTGAGGTAGGCCCCTATACATCCCCCCAACATTTTCCCTCTTGTTGTGTGTAGGTGTGCAAGATTTCATAGAATCAACTGGTGAATGAATTCATTGGTGAGATTCTCCTCATCTTTATCACTTTTTCTTATTTACTTTATAATATTAGAGATTATTTAATTTACTTAGGTTTGTTACTTTGGCCGATTAGTTAGTTTGTTGGGCTGTTATCTATTTTTTAGTGACTTAACCTCATCTTTGTCACTATCTTTCCATACAAATGATAGGCACTTTTGAGATGCCAGCGTGCCATGTTGTCATCCAAAAGTTTTCACTTTTGTCCTCAGACAGAGAGCCTCCTAAGATGCAATGTTGAACCTAGAAACCAACTCTCCTAGCCTCTGTCGACATTTCAGGCTTGCTGAGTGACTGAGGGACCCTACAGTCCTCGTTACCCTCACCTTACATACTCTAAACATTGCACTTAGTTGAGGTAAGTTAGGGAAGCCTCTCGCATCTTGACCCTTCGTGACCTGGGGTCTTGCACACGGTGGTCCCCCTCTCTTACAATTATCAATTAGACTATAGATTTATAAGACATTTTTAAAATTAGAAAAGTAATATTTTGACATAAGGAGAGGGACACAAGAGACAAAGACTAGAATAGACATACACAATAAAAGAGAGAATCTTGAAAGGAAAATAAGGAATGAAAACAAAATTATTATTTCACTTATGTACATGTAGGGGACAACATGATATAAGTAATATTACCTTTTCAAATGTTTCCCAATATAGGGAAAAGTGAGATGCATAACATCTTGATATGCCAAATGGTAACTTTTATCACCATAGAAGTGTAATATTTTGAAGGTGCTAGTCTTTAATGAACCAAAATTCACAAAATTTCCCTTGAGTTCTATTTTTTCCATAGTAGGAGAAAATATTTAATCTTAAAAAAATCCTTTCCTTGGCATTGTCTAAAACATAGTTGGACAAGGTTTTTCACCAATGTTACCAAGACCAAATTACCAATGGTAAGGGGATGGATTAGATAGAATGAAGGATATGAATAGGATAGTTGGGATCAAGATAAGGAAGGAAGGATTTATTTGGATGGAATGAGTGATATATCATGGAATTGAAACCTTAGGGTTGGATGAAGATTTTGAACAAGTAAGTTCGGATGCCCTTTTAGTTTGTGTTTTTCAATATGTCTTGTTTGGATAGGGATGTTGGCTTCTTGTGGAGTAGGATCATGACCTGAAAGGATATTTTGATCTTGACATGGGAGGGGATCACTATATGGAGTGAAAGGTATGGGTTCATGAGATGTGAGAGGATAACTATATGGGATGGAAGGTGTTCTTTGATCTTGATTTGGAAGGGAATTGGAAGATGTGTAATTGAAAAGGATACCTTGTTCATGAGGTGATATGGAAGAGATACTTTATCCTTGATATGGAGGGGGATTATGAAGTGGAAGAAGGAAAATATCTTGATCTTGAGATGGAAAGGGGTAATTGAAAAGGATTTGATTAAAAATGGACCCTCAAGATGGTAGAAGGATACTTTGAACTTGATTAAGAAATGTATCATTGGATTCTATTTTTCCCCTATAGGTTGTGACTATGTAGTCAAGGGTTGTTATTTTGATGTAATATATTCCTTCTACTTGAGATAGATGGTGTATTCATATGGAACTGAAGCATAATTAGATCCTTTAGGATTGCTATTTTTATTTGAAGGTCCCCCTTTTCCATGATCACAGATAGGATCTTGGAATATCTTGAGATCATCATTAGTTGAAGGTGTATTTTCTATGCCAACATCACCTTGATCTATAAGGTCTTGAATGATATTTTTTAGTTTGAAACAATTGGAAGTTTGATTCCCTTTAATTCTATGGTACTCACAATATTAATTATCTTTATACCATGTAGGTTTATTTGTTGGTTCTAAATTTCTTACTTTGGATAATGCGATAAGCTTAGCTTGGATCAATTTTTGCAAGGTAGAATCAAGAGATTCCTTTAGAGTGTATTTCCTTTTGGGATTTTTTTTTTTTACCTAGGTGGTCTTCTACCAACTTGATTATTTTGAGGGTTTTTTTCTGCCAATTGTAGTCCAAGTTGAACATTTTTAACTATTTTTGCATCTACCACACTATCATTGACAATGTTCTTTCTTTTGGTCTAAATCCTAGGCTTGTTTTTAGATGTTGAAGGGTTACCCTTATGATCTTTAAAAAAATTCACAAGACCCTTAGAAATGAGAGATTTTTCAAATGTTAATTCCCCTTTTAATGACTTCTAAAAATGTATTATCACCTTGACTTTGAAGGTGAAAGGAAAATTCATGGTTTAGGTTTTGGGTAAGTACGGGGGAAAGTTATTTTTAGGTATAGGATGATGAAGCTTACTTGCCAAATTTCTCCATATTTGTAAAAATGACATAAAGTATTGTCCCCTATTTTTCTTTACACTGTAAAGGTCACTCAAGAAAGTCTCATTTTCCATGTTGTATGAAAATTGCTTAATAAATTTATCTACCAATTCATGAAAGGTCTTGATCCCATGAGGTAAATTTGAAAACCATTCAATAGATTGGCCTCTTAGGCTTCTAGGAAAGAGGTTCATTAGATATGTATCATTATAGAACACCTAAGGAAAAACTATGAAAAATTCACTTATGTGTTCTCTTGGATAACCTTTTCCTTTGTCTTTATCAAATCTACGCATTTCAAAATTTTGAGGGAAGGGTAAGATGTTCAAAGAATAGTCAAAAGGATAAGGGCATACTTATTCCAATATATAACCTATCTTAGTGCTAATGTTTCCCATTTCCATATTTTCTATCTTTTATTCTAGATTTTGGTTTTTGTTGTCAAATCACTTGGAGGTGTCAATGGGGTGCACTTGTAGGAATGTATTGTTGTTGATGTTGATGATGTTTTTGTTGAATTAAGGGTGTGTGATTTAGTTTTTGATGTTGCGTTTGACTTCGTGGAATAGGTATATTTTGCATGTTTTATGGAATCCTTGTTTAGGTAATTTCTAGCAAAGGTAGGTAATTTTTTGAGTGTAGATTTTTCTTAGAACATCACTTGAAATTATTTCCATTTAACTCTTGACATGTATTAGGTGGAGGTGGTGGTGAATATGTAAATAGTGTTGCAAGTATGAATGTGTAGAGTGGTGTTGTCATTAATGAACTGTCTTTGATTTCAACACAATGTAGTTTGTTGCAGAGTAAGGAATTATGTGTTGTAGGTTGTGCATGTATATTTAAGATGCTATAGAGATGTTTTGAGTACATGGAGCAATCTTTATGATGTTACAGATGTGCTGATATGATGATTTTCTAAGTTCTTTTGAAAAAATTATGAAGACAAATTTTTGTATGTGTTCAAAATGTGCTCTAGTTTGTGCTCTACATTTCTTTTATGTTGATCCTATGCATGTGCAGATATGAAGGAAGGTTTGTGATTATGATTTATATGTTCCTACAAAGGTGTTTGTAGTTTGGTGCTCCAGAAGGCTTGCTCAGGAGGTCCTATGTGTGTCTGTATAGTCTAGATGGACTAATGAAGAATGTTCAGTGTATGAAGATCATTGTAGTTGTTGTAGATGAGTTTGAAGCTATCTAAGATGTGTTCTAGTGTATGATGAACTGTGCTATGACATCCACATGAAATTTTCATGTTTTGGAAGTGTCTACTTCAAATTTCATGTGTGTTTTAATTAGGTTTGGTTGACCTGGTGTCTACACGTTATATTAAGAATTTGTATCAATTAAGGAAGCATGCGATTGATTCAAGATGTCATCTTGGGTCCTAATTAAATGTTGGTTTGGTCCACTCTCATTCTTATCCACCACAGGAATGTTGAGTTGCCGACATAATTTGAATTTGTGATATGAAGCATGTGTAGCTGACCTTGGAGAAAGCTTCTAAGGTTGAAGATGATATAAATACAAGTCAAGATGTTGAGGATTGATGATGTGAATGATAAGAAGAATTCCAAAATTGTGAGGAGGAGAAATAGTGTGAAAGTGAAGTGAGGTGGCAATACTTTAATGTGTTAGATTCTTGAAGGCAGTGAGCTGAGGGTGTCAGCAATCTTCTGATCAAGGCTGCAGATGTGTGCAAATTTTAGTGGTGGTTTTTCTGATTGTCTTTCTGTATTTGTAGGTGGGTATGTGTAGGATCATCATGAAAAAATTACGCCCTTAGGTGGCGAAAAATACAAAAAAATCAGAGTTAAGCAACTTGACGTAAAAATTTGAATAAGTTATCTATATTATTTTAAAAATATGTAAGAATAGAATTTGTAGAAAATTGAATGTAGTTTCTAAACTACTAGGTTTATTTTTATTTTTTAAATCTATTTGGTGAAAATTTAAAATTTTAATGTAGTAGTACTTAAATTTCAGGGAAAAAATAAGAGCCAGGTGTCTTTCTGACCACCCTAAACACAATAAAATGATAATATTATTTTATAATATTTTAGATATAAGTAGAGGACTCATGTACCAATGTGATGCATATTTTTTTGTAATTTTTTTCTAAGTAAAAAATTAATTATGAATTTTTTTATTACAACTTTTAAAAATATTAAAAACCGTATGTCTAACCACCTTAACTTGGTCAAAACTTCATGAAATTTATTTTATTTTTCTTAATCCTATAGTATGCAAAGCATAGAATGTGACACATGTTTCAGATACAAAAAATGTGATACCATTTGAAAGCTATAGATGTTCTTCAATCAGCCTATTAATCAGGACTTTAGTCGTAATTCAAATAGAAAATGAATAATAATTATTTATTAAATTCAAAGTAAATCATAATTTATATATTGGTGGAAAACTGAGAATCTCCTTTAAAAACGCTTTTCATTTCATCAATTTTGGGTAAAAAAAAGTTATTAGCCACATACCCTACACATACCCATCATATTACCACTTTTTGGCCCATCATGATCCTGCACATACCCAAGTAGTGAGCCTCCCTTTTGGATAGTCAGTCCTATCTATAGGAAGTGAGCCTTTGTGTCTGAACAATGAGTCCTTCTTGGGCACTGAACCCTTTAGCAGTGAGCATTTGGTATTTCTTTTTGTTATTTGCATTTCATGTTCATACTTAGTAACAAAATATAGTGAATGTGAATTTGATATTTTTTTGAAGTTTTGTGATTGAGTTTGGTGACAACTGATTCACCCCCCCTCTCAGTTGTCTTGTACCTTTCAACAATTGGTATCAGAGCTTGGGTTCCTAGGAGAAGAGCTTAAACACTTGAGTTAGATCCGATGATACACAAATTGGCTATCCCTATTTTTGATGGATTTGACTATAGTGACTAGAAATGATTGATGAGAGGTTACTTGATTTTTCTGGGTTTCAAGACTTGGAAAGGTGTTGAGACAAAGTATGTTATGTCAGAAAATAGTCCTTCTTCTACAGATGAGATTTTGGCTTATGAGGAGAATGAGAAAGCAAGGTATACAATCTACAGTGCTTTATCTAAGATTGAGCGAACAAAAGTTACTTCTTTGGGCACTACTTATGAAGTTTGGAAAAAGTTGGAAGATCTCTATGAAGGAAATGATAGAGTGAAATTGTCAAGAAAGCTAACAGCTAAGCACAAATTTGAGAACTTGAAAATGGATGAAAGTGAATATATTGCAAGCTATTTTTAGAGGGTTGATCTTGCAGCTAATGAAGTTAAAATTCAAGGGGGTACTCTAACAAATGAAGATATAATATAGAAGATTCTAATGACCTTACCAGAGTGTTACAGTGATTTAAGGTCTCAATTATTGAGGAAATGTATGATCCTAAGAAGATTACTGAAGAAGATCTATTTGGAACCTTGATTGCATTTGAGATGAGGAAGTTTGGAAAAGAAAAGGACAAGATAGAGTCCACTTCTTCTTTTCTGGAAGTTCTAAACTGGATTATATTCCTCTTGATCTATTTTTCTCTTTTTGACTAGTTTATGGATCCAAAACTGCAAATTGCCACCTATAGACCTTCTCCAAGCTTCTCAAAGGGTTGATGACAACTTTAGGGACTTGAAATTTTTTATCCAACTTTGCTTCTTGAAAAATATAAAACCTAGCCCTGAAAATCACACACAAGAAAAGGGAAAAATGTTATGGGGTTAGTGAATAGAATTTTTCCTTGGTCAAACCCCTTGTTGGTAATTAAACCTTGAAATGAAATCAAATATGAATGGAGAATGATGAATGAAAAAATAACAATGTTGCAACTCACCAAAGCCTAGCAATAAGGTGTTGTAAATGTGCTTGAAATGGATGCAATGGATGTGGTTCTTGATGCTAGCTTGAAGGAGATAGATCTTGCTTGAAACACTTGCTTGAATCATAAACTCTACACTACAATTGTTAGAACAGTAACAAACATGATGAATGCAATCTTTGACATGATGATTGGCACTTGAAGAATGCTCTTGAATGCTTGATAATCTACCCTTGAAATACCTTTGAATTCTCTTGTGAATGCTCAAATACTCTTGTGAACTCAAGTATGCTTGTAAAATTTTGTAGGTGACAATATGAGTGAAAGAACCTTGTATTTATACTCAATTTGCAAGAATTCTTGGAATTACAACACTACAAGCCAACACTAGCTCTAGGAGAATAAAATCCTCCTAGAAATTTGAATTAAATATGAATTTTGGTCACATAGGACTCATTCGCCCAAGGTGGTGAATGAGTCCCACTAGACATAATGTATGAGACCAAAAATCAAAAGTGTATAGAAATGTGTGAAACCTTTTTTGGGGCCAAAAATACCTAGGTGAGACTCATTCACCCAAGGTGGAAAATGAGTCCCAAGCACTAAATCTAGGCCACATAAGCCAAGAACACCTGAATTTTGATTGGTTACTGATTGGTGTCGGGATTATCATAAAAAATACACATAGATAAGGCTTGTGGATGCAAAATAGGGCCAATTAAAGCATCTAGGAAATCCCAATTATTAATGGAAAGCCTAGAGAAATGTGAAAGTGTGTTACAACACTTGAAAACACTCTAAATAAGGCATGATTAATTTTTATTTTGATTAAAATTATGTTTATTATGCTTAGTTAATTTATAAAACCCTAGAAAAGTGTGAAAGTGTGTTACAAGACTTCACAATAGTTTAGCAAGGTACCATTAAAATATATTAGTTCACAAGGGCCCAAGACCTAATGTGAATGTGTTATCCACATTACAACACTAAATCAAGGCAACATTAAGAAAAAATCCAAAAGGAGGGCTCAAACAAATACAAAAATGTGAAGGGATACATTTTACTACACTACAATAGTCAATGTTGTGAGATATTATCTCGAGTTTGATAATCAAATAGATAATAAAAAAGGTTGAAGAGTTTGATATATTAGTGTGGAAAATGGAAATGGTATGGACAACTTCCTTGTTCACACCAAAAGGGGAATGAAGGAAGAGGGATCTGATTTCACAATGCTCATGTTCAAGAACAAACCCTTGAGATTTCAATGCAAAGGAGATTAAAATTTGTCAAAGGGGATTGTCCTAAAGTCTGAAATCTAATAAAAGGGTTTTCCACTAATGTAAAACTTGGAAAATGCAAGATGTTTGAAAAAAAAATTGATATGCAAATTAACACTAAATGACCTAAGAATGCAAGTAAAATGTAACAAAAAATTATGAAATTGTAAATGTCCAGCTGGAAATTTGTTGGAGATGGATTGGAGCTATGGAGTCCTGAAATTGCTACTTTTTAGGCCAACTGGGACTCATATGCCAAGCTAGGTGACTTAGTCTTGCTTCAGGTGAACAATGTTAGAATAGGTTTTAGAGAAATGGGTACTTAGATCTATACAAATCTTCATCAGACTCCTATAGTGGGACTCATTCACCACTAATGGAAAATCAGTCCACTTTCAGATTTCTAGAAATTCAAAAGTGGAATCTATAGCTCTCGATCTACACTTTTGCTCCTAGTTTAGATCCAGGTCTGAAACTATCAAATTCAACCTATAGGTGTTCTCAAAGCTTCTCTTAGGACTTTGACAACCTGATGGAAACATTGCCAATCTTTCTCTTTGATAAATTTGCAACTTAAACCTACAAATCAGATACAAAAAGATGGAAAAATTGTTGTGGGGTTAGTGAATAGGGGTTTTCCTTGGTCAAACCCCATGTTGGTAATTAAATGCTAGAAATGAAATGCAATATGGAAAGAGAATGATAAATGAACAAAAGCAATGCTACAACTCACCAAACCCTTGAAGTAGAATGTTGCAAACATGTGAGTGATGGCTTCAAAGCTTCTCTTAGGACTTTGACAACTTGATGGAAAATTTTCCAATCTTGCTCTTTGACAAATTTGCAACTTAAACCTACAAATCACATGCAAAAAGAGGGAAAAATTGTTGCGGGGTTAGTGAATAGGGGTTTTCCTTGGTCAAATCCCATGTTGGTAATTAAATGCTAGAAATGAAATGCAATATGGAAAGAGAATGATAAATGAACAAAAGAAATGCTACAACTCACCAAACCCTTGAAGTAGAATGTTGCAAACATGTGAGTGATGGTTCCAAAGTTGTTGAATTCTCTTGTAAACAAAATGTTTGAATGCTATATCACTTTATTTCTCATTATATTGATTGGGTGATTGGGGGTGAAATGAGTGAAAGAACCTTATATTTATACACAATTATGCAATAATTCCCAAAAATACAACATCACAAGTCGACCTTAGATCTTAGAAAATGAAAACCCACCAAAAATTTGAATTAATTTTGAATTTTGTGCCAAAGGGGACTCATTTTCCATGCTGGGTGAATGAGTCCAACATAAGGGGACTCTTTCACCCAAAATGGAAAATGGGTCCCACCTTAAGCATTTGAAGTGGGTTTCAGGATTTAAGTGTTTTAAATGATGTTTATCAGATTTATTCTATAAAATACACATAAGTAAGGCCTATAGATGTAAAATAGGGCCAATTAAAGTATAATAAGGTCCAATTATTAATGAAAAACCTAGAAAAGTGTGAAAGTTTGTTACAACACTTTGAAATAAGGCTTGGTAAGAGGTTATTTTTGTGAAATACATTAATAAGTCCCTAAAAAAGTGTGAAAGTGTGTTATAAAACACTTTACAACACTTAAATAAGGTATCATTTGAGTTATTTTTAGTTCACAAGGGCACAAGACCTAATGTGAATGTGTTATGCACATTACAACATTAAATCAAGGCACAATTAAGCCAAAATCACAAGGAGGACCCAAACGAGATAGAGGGTTACTTTTTTGATTTCCACATTTATCCCCCACTTTAGTGAGAGGATGAACCTTCTTCAAACACACACTAAAGTAGACCAATGCACATCAAGAGGGGTTCCCATGAACCAATGCTAGCAAGATGGGACAACAAAAATCAAGAGGGGTGATCAAGCCCCTCGGATCAAGATCTCATGAAAAACCAACATAAGCATAAGGGAACATGCATGAAAATGATATCAAGAATAATGACAAGGAATAAGCATACAATACCAAAGATGAAAGAGTGAAAAAGAAAAGAAAAAGAAAGAATCAGATCAAGCTTTGACCATTTGTCCAACATGATGTAGATCAGATCTAGGTTGTTTGTCTAGAAAACACATACTCACTTTGAGGTGATGAAACTCATGGTTGTTCGCTACGTGAGAAGGCCTAAAAGGTGAGAACTAGACAATCATGGCTGGTATGCACTCACACACATGCAAGTGGCTATGGGAAAATTCATGCCTCAGAATGAGCTTCCCGCTCAACCATACCAAAGTTATACCTCTTGATAACTTTAATAAGGTTCCACAAAAGAAAAATTATCTTTTTGAGCTTCATGGGACAAGTAAAACTTTGTATGCTTGGAGATCATGAACAAATGCGATGGCTCCACAGGCATGCAAGTTGGGTTATGCAAGGTTTCCATATAAAAAATGAAAAATGCAACATGCGAGGTCTTTAACTTAGGGAAAATTGTGTCTAATGTCTCCAAGAGAGGAACGATCAAAGAATAGAAAATTCACAACTTAGGGAATGCAATGTGTCACATCAAGCCATCAAGAGGAATATAATATGCTAAGATAGATCATGCTCATGAAGGACATCACACCCAATGTCATCCACAAAGTGAAAAACACATTGTATGAAGTAAGAAGGTTGCACTAAGAACCAAGAAAAATGAAAAAGAATAATGCCAATGTATGCCCCCATTTTAAATAAATTGCTAAACACCATGTCATGATCAATTAATTTAAAGTACCAAATGAAAAATGCAAACAAGAAAGAAATGAGATCCAACATGGAAAGCCCTATGCCATGTCATATGTTTCTGAGTAAAGCTACGTCATCCAAGAGAAAAAGAAAAGGGAGGGGTTGCCCCCAAAATGAAAAAACCAAACACATAAGGGATCTATGGATTTGGGGTCAGTATGTTTGTTGTTGCAATGTTTTGTAAAGAGCTTGGAATTGTCAACATTCCCCAAATATATAGAATTGGAAGAATGACACAAAGAGAGCGAAAACAAAGAATTTTTTTTTGGGTCTACATGGAAGATACATAGGGTGTGTTGATTCCTTTCGTCATCCCCAAAAGGAAAACACAAGATAAATGAAAAAGAAAAGGAAAAAGAAAAAAGGAAAAGATTTTGGGTCAACATGAAGGAGACGTGAATGTTTCAATGCCTTGTGTCATCCCCAAAAGGAAAAACACAAGAAAAGGAAAAGGAAAAGAAAAGGAAAGCCTTTTGGGTCAACATGAAAGAGACCCGAATGTCTCAATGCCTTGTGTCATCCCTAAAATGAAAACACAAGAAAAAGAGAAAGATAAAAAGGAAAAAGTGGTGCATGACATAGAGAAGAATGAAGGTACAAATAGAGTAATGCCACAAAGAGAGAGAACATCAAACAAAACATCACGAGGATCACATTATGCACATGTAATGACACAAAAGAAAAAGAAAGAAGAAAAATAAAATGCAAGACTAGTAGGGAAAATGCAAGTCAATCGTCGAGCAAGTCATCCACCTCCCAATCATGTTCATGATATTCAAAAGGTGAATGGCTAGCTAAAGGGAAAATAGCAATTTTTAAACCAGGAGAAGTGCCAGGTTCATCACTCTATATAGGATATTTATTGTTTAAGCTCATCAAAGAGGAAAATAATTTGTTCAAATCATTAAGCACCTCTTTGTCAATTTTAACAATCTCGTCATTGTCATCCAAATTAATCACAATAGGAGGATGGATGATAATGTCCATCAAAGAGTTCATCTCTTGTTGTGATTCTTGTATTAGGTCATTTTGTTTTGGTTGGGGAGGAGGGTCATCATGCATTACTTCAGTCAAGTGTGGATTTTGATTTTCTTTGCTTAACTCTTCAAGTAACTTGTGAGCAAGGGCACGACGTCTATGCCTATGCTCTCTATCACCTCTATTTCTTTTGGTTTTGTTTTCAAGTTTCATTTGTGAAGGAGTGGATTGATCAACCATATGTTGCTTTTTGTCCCTAAGGGGAGGAATGGAAGAAACCATAGGAGGCATGACCAAGTTGCTTTCATTATCTCTTGGTCTTTTGTATGGTGTAGGTGAAGGTTTTGTTGTTGGTTGGTCTTGGTTGTTTGGTTCTTGTTTAGGTTCAATCATGGTTTCATCAAGTATGGGGGGTGCTGAAATGGAAGGAGAGATGTTTCTTAGGGATAATTCGGCTGTTTTCTTTGCTTTGAATTTTTGGTAAGATATGAAAAAGAATTCATGTCATGGCATTATAGGTTCCATGGGCTCAGGTCAAAAGGCTTCTAAGGAAAATTTTCCTTTGGAAGACAAGGGGTTAAATTTGCTATGGTGAACGATGAATATTTCATTTTCATATGGAAACTTTAAGAATTTGTGCATAATCGAAGGGATAACTTTTATTGAGTGAAGCCAGGGATGGCCTAGCCTCAAATGAAATTGGTTCAATTGTGGGATGATGGAGAATGTTACATCAAATTTTTTGGGTCCTATTTTTAATGGTAGGGTGATCGATCCTATCATAGGGAAAGAAAAACCATTATGTGTCTTGATCTATGTTGTTAGTTTATTGAATAGTAATCTTGATAAAGTTTATGTAATACTAAAAATTCCTCGGTGATCACATTCTCTCCACATGTAGGATCTATTAGTATCCCATTAGTGGGCTTGTCATAGATACAACTAGCTATGTAGAGAGGACCATCAGGTGAATTTTTAGTTACATCCTGAGAGGAGAAAGCAATATCAAGAGGACTCTTAGGTCGTCCCTTACAAGGGATAACATCTATCACCCCAACCATTTCATCCATAGGATTAACATGGATATCATTTGTAATAGGATCATTTTATTCATCATCTGTATCAACATTCATCACATCATTCTTTGTAGTTTCACTGGATTTGACAAACAAAATATTATGTTTAGGCATCTAATTAGTGAAAAATTGTAAGTTTTGGTTCATAGGGGCAATAGACGTATTGCCTTAATCACTAACACCTGCAATGGATAGACAATTGGAATCAATGAGGTCTTGCACAATATGTTTAAGACGCTTGCAATGTTCCGTGTCATATCCATTTTGTCAATGATAATGGTAGTAAGCATTTTATTTAAAGCTTGGGGATAAAGGCCTAGTAGGGTAGGGTGTTTTGATAGGAGCCAAGGTAATCATTTGATGTTGTAAAAGTTGGGACATTATGTTATGAAGGGTGTCAGGTAAGGGTATCAATTATATTTTTGGATCTCCATAGCTAAAGGGCACCATAGTTTTAACAACTGCTATTTGGGTATTCACATTTTGAGTTGTTGGCTGAGGAGGATTAAATTGAAGGAACCCTTTATTTTTCTTTCTAAATGGTTGGGAATTGTTTTGGTTGGTAGACTTGGATTTCTCAATTTGGATAGAAGTTGACCTTGTATCTCAACTACTAACAAAATTTTGATAATCACAAAGGGCAGTACACAAGTGCATCAAGGATTGGAATTTCATCATAGTGAGTTTTTCCTAAAGTTTAGTTTGCAAGTTTTCTATAAACATCTTTTGAAGGTGTGGGTTAGGGATCTTAACATCGATTTGGGAATAAAGCAATTGATAGTGTGAGATAAAATCAATTATCTTTTCTTTCTCATTTTTCTTGCATCTCATTAAATCATCCAATGTCTTCTTGGGAGTCATATGCACTTGGAATTGATTTATAAATGCATCAACAAGTTCATTAAATGAACAAATTGAATTGTTCAGTAAAGAAGAAAACCATTCCAAGGAAGTATCTTTTAAAGTCCTAGAGAACAATTTTGCTAACAGTTTATCATCAAGGACAAAGTAACTACATAAGGCAATGTAGGAATTAACATGGTTAGAAGGATCTCCCTTCCCTCCATATTTCTCAAATCTAGGCATCTCTACTCTTTGTGGCATCGGTGTTCACAATATTTCCAAAGACAATGGGATGCTTCTTGTGGGTGGGCCATTCTGATTTTGGTTTATGGTGGAGATTTTCTTTTGCATGGAGGAAACAGTTTGGAAAAGTTGTGTTATGAGATGATCATTATAAGTGGTATGGGATGGAAGTGAAAGTGGTGATGGAGTGTATGTAGTGGTAGGGAAAGTGAATGGAATGCTTATACCTGTGGTAATGTGGTAGAAGATAGAAAATGTGATGCCACTAGGAATTAGGGATGCTAGCAGGAATACAAACTAACACTAAATGACCTAAGAATGCAAGTAAAATGTAACAAAAAATTATGAAATTGGAAATGTGCACCTAGAAATTTGCTGGAGATGGAATAGAGCTATAGAATATTCAAATTGTTATTTTTTAGGCCAACTAGGACTCATACACCAAGCTGGGCGACTTAGTCCTACTTTAGGTGAATAATGTCGGGATAGGTTTCAAACAAATGGGTACTTAGATCTGCAAAATTTCTCTATCAGACTCCTATAGTGGGACTCATTTGCCACTAATGGTGAATCAATCCACTTTTGGATTTCTAGAAATTCAAAAGTGGAGTCTGTAGCTCTTGGTATGCACTTCTGATCCTAGTTCAGATCTAGGTCTGAAACTATCAAATTCAACCTGTAGGTGTTCTCCAAGCTTCTCTTAGGACTTTGACAACTTTGAATGACTTTGACAACTTGATGGAAACTTTTCCAATCTTGCTCTTTGACAAATTTTCAACTTAAACCTACAAATCACATGCAAAGAGAGGGAAAAATATTTGTGGGGTTAGTGAATAGGGGTTTTCCTCGGTCAAAACCCTTGTTGGTAATTAAACCCTAGACATGAAATTAAATATGGAAAGAGAATGATGAATGAATAAAAGAAATGCTACAATTCACCAAACCCTTGAAGTAGAATGTTGCAAACATGTGAGTGGTGGCTCCAGAGTGCTTGAATGTTGTTGTAAACAAAATGCTTGAATGCTAGATCACTTGATTGCTTACTAGATTGATTGGATGATTGGGGTGAGATGAGTGAAAGAACCTTATATTTATACACAATTATATAATAATTCCTAAAAATACATCACAGGCCAACCTTAGATCTTAGAAAAGGAAAACCCACTAGAAATTTGAATTAATTTTGAATTTTGTGCCAAAGGGGACTCATTCGCCACTCTAGGAAAATGTGTCCCACCTAAGGGGATTCATTTGCCCAAAATGGTGAATGGGTCCCACCTTAGGCATTGAAGTGGGTTTCGAGATTTAAGTGTTTTAGATGATGTTTATTAGGTTTATTCTAAAAAATACACATAAGTAGGGCCTGTAGATGTAAAATAGGGCCAATTAAAGCATAAGAAGGTCCAATTATTAATGAAAAACCTAGAAAAGCGTGAAATTTTGTTACAACACTTTACAACACTTTGAAATAAGGCTTGGTAAGAGGTTATTTAGGTGAAATACATTGATAAGACCCTAGAAAAGTGTGAAAGTGTGTTACAAAACTTTACAACACTTAAGTAAGGTACCACTTGAGTAATTTTTAGTTCACAAGAGCCCAAGACCTAACATGAATGTGTTATCCACATTACAACATTAAATTAAGGCACAATTAAGCCAAAATCAAAAGGAGGACCCAAACAAGACAAAAAAAGTAGAAGGGTTTCTTTTTCGGTGTCCACAATTAGAAAGAGGAAGATTTAGAAATATTTCATTCAAACAATCAATGAGAGATTGAATATAACCTTCTTCAATGTGTTAGGAACTTGGTTGTGTTCCTATTGTCATGAGGATAGCTTCCTTAAGCTAAGTGTGTAACTCAGCTATCCAGTGAAACATGGGATCTTCTTTAGATTGTGGGTCGCCTATGGTGAAGATGAACCCATAGAGTAGGTTGGTTCCCTTGATGGTGTAAGAGTTCTTAATGAACTCAAGCACCTAGGATCACCTGCAAAATAAAGATTGACGTTCCACACAAGAGCAACAAGAGGATAAAAGCTGTAATATGGTGAATAATTGAATATGATACCATCATGCATAAAATGATACAATATGCATCATGACTCCCTTGAACTGGCTGAACTGATATGAAAGACAATGTATTTCCTATTGCACTAAATTGCAAGGAGCCAAAACTGTGGCAACATAGGCATCATCAACTGCAATAGTAGATGAAGGCGGTGAGATCTTAGTGCATGTAATTTGACTATACCTATCATCCCCCATTGTGTTCTCAAAACATGATGAACTAGATGATTCTTCCAATGCTGGAATAGAAGAGCCCTTAGCCTCAAGATATTGAGTCATAGATGAAGAAGATGAACCCTCTAAATCTAGATTAGGAGCCATAGAGAAAGAAGTCTCAATAGATCTCTCTTCAAGAGGAGAAGGTTCTGTGTCATCAAAACTACCATACCTTTCCCAATTAGAAAGTGTTTTAGTTGTTTTATCATCAATATGTCGAAACTCTGCAAGTGGAACAAGACAATCTGCAACATGATCCTTTGGGAATGGAGGTTCATTCGAGTCTCCATACATCTCCCAAATTTTAGTCATAAGGTCACGAGGGATGTCAATACCATCAGTGATTATTTGTGTATCTATATCACAATTACAACCAATTACTCCTAGGATATGTTCTGTTTAAGTCCCACACAACTCTCTTCCATTTTGATGAAGGTTTAGGAAATAGTCCATAGAGATATGGAGAAAGACTAAGCCACCTACAATGTGTTAGGATTCCATCTTGCCAAGACTTAAAGTTCCATAGATTTAACCTTATTACAACATGATGTATTTTGATTCCCATATTAAACTCCTCAACTTTAGTCACACAATAGACCAATCAAGAGACATAAGCCAACAAAGGCAACAAATTACCCCCCCAAATTACTCAATCATGAAACCCCCAAAGAAATATTTGATTTGTGGCACTTTATATTTAATGCATTTACAATTGCTAGATGCCAAAAACAGAAAGCTAGACTTGATCTTAGTGCTTACAAATGCCAAAAGAGGCCAAAATTTCAACTACAATTTTTAGTATAAAATGAGATCAATATGATCATACCATTGAGAAGTACACAAAAAATTATGCACTTTCAAAAAAAAATTGCACCCAAAAATGTTATCATAGGAGCAAGATATGAGCTCTTGGAGTTCCCAAAATGAGGATGAAGTAGCAACACCTATGAGAATTTGCAATTTTTGGAAACACCAGGCACCAAAACAAAAAACTGATTGCACCACCGTGTAGAGCACGAAAAATTAGCCAAAATAATAAAAAAATTGCTTTGAAAAAGGAGTTAAAATGACTTAAATATTTGCATTTGAAAATTGCCTTCCAAAATGAAAATGCAAATGAGAGGGGGTGAAAAAAATATTTTAAGCTGATGATATCATCGATGACGTAGTAATGACTTCATTAGTATACGTGATTAAATTTGATGGCTTGGAGCACATCACCAAAAAATATGCCCGTCTGCCTGAATTTGACGTTGTCGAAATTCCTTACCATGCCAGAATATGCCTACCAGTGAACCTGTGGATATTCGTCGATCGATAAAATTTCCACTGATTTTTGTTTATACTGTGGAATCTTCAGATTTAAGGTACCAGATTTTGTAAACTTGTTGATCATAGTTAAGAAAATGGATGCCAAATTTTAAATGAACGCCTGCCAGATTAAGAGCATGTCGCCTGAAATTCTTTTGAAACCCTCGCCACTTTTAATAGTGGTGGTTTTTTGAATGAAATTCTCCACTCTGATGAAACCCTGTTAGATTTTAATAGAAACCTCGCTGGATTTTAATAAAGACTCCTGCTGAAATATTTATTGAGCTAGTTTTTATTGATTTCCAAATCTTTAGTTCCAGCTGCCTCCCATTTTTTAATATGAACTATTTGTGCAATGAACAAAGGTCGCTGCTAAGAATTTTAAGGGGCACCATATTTCTTTTCCCAGAAGCTGATTGAAATTTTCCTAGCTAGCTTTGATTTGATGCCATTGGTTATTGAAACCAATGATGCCGGTGGAGATTAGTGTGGCCTATTAGAAGAGGAATGAAATGTTGGTCGATAGTTAAGTGTGGTTGGTTTTTATTATTCATGTCGGCTTGTTGAATTGAGTGTCGGGCTTTGCACAATGATCACTGAAATGAGTGGGGCCACTGGTGGTGGGTACCAGCAGGGAAGGTACCACCGCATGGGTGGTTTGTACCTTGAAAATGTATGCGGCTATAGATAAGTACTACAAAAAAATTTGCAAAATATTTCTGCTTGCTCTTTTTTTTTTCAATTTTGATTTTGAATACATTTCCAAATCCCTTTGTTTTTTCATTTTTTATTTTTTTATTTTTCTCAATTTTTGGTGTTTTTTTTTCAAACTCAATTTTTTTTAAAAAAAAGAGATTGATTAAGATTTTTTTGCTTTTCAAATTTTTTGAAAAAACTATATAAATAAACAAAAATAATTTTGATAATACAATTTTTGAATAATTTTTTTTTTACCCGGGAATCTCCTTGATATGTGTGCAAGGGGGTCTTTGGGAATTTTTTTTTCCTCAAATTCAACTTTATCCAAATTGGACATATTATATATGAAAATGGGTGGTTTTGGGCCTTCTGGACGTGATGGCATAGTTCGCTTTGGCTCAAAATGCTCCTAGTGAAATCTCAATGTTGAATTCTCCCAAATTCAAGAAGGGGCTTGTAGATGTAATGCTCTAATACCATGTAAGAGTTGTTGATGAACTCGAGCACCCAAGATGACCTACAAAACCAAGATTGACCTTCCACATGAGAGTAGTAAGAGGATGCAAGTTGGAATATGATGTAATAATTTATTATGATATTATCACACACAAAATGATACAATATGCATCACAACTCCCTTGAACTAGCCGAGCTGATATGAGCTCATCTGGACTAGATAGGAGGGAGAGGTGAGTGCTGATTATATAGTAGAATATTGTTATATAATTTCAGGAGAGGTAATAACTCACAAATAACCAAATTAGGTGGGAGTTATGCCTACTTGGAAAATGCCAAACATGTGGCATAACCTACTTAGAAGAAGATAAGAGAGAGGTTTTGTGAGGTGGCATAAAATTCCAAAAGAGGGTGTGAGACTCAACCACCCAAGTGTGGGTGAGAATGACACATGTAATCGATGGATTACGCCATGTGTCCTCACATAGACCATGTCTCCTATAACGTAAGGTACGCTTAATAATGTGTAGGAAAAAATAATATTAAAAACCTACACTAACAGATGGACATCCCAAACCTTGCTATTTTGGTAGGAAAAATATAAAAACTAAATTTTAAGATAAACTTGACCTAGCAATTCATGCACCAATGATCAAAGACTTTGTACTCGAGGTCCTAACTCACAATTTCTCTCAAAAATTGATCTATTCTTGACATAACTCAATTTTTTACAAACTCATACAAAAATATTTCATAGGGAGGTTATGTTTCAAGTATTGTTGAAGGAAAACTATGTGTTTTCATAGCTAAAATACTAAAAAACAACTAACATGGCCTAGGATCTATATGGGTTTTTCTTATTTTGTAAATAAATGTATGGAAATGAGATATAATTCATGGATTAAACATTTATATTCACAAAAATCAGATCAAAATCATTCACAAATATATGAGCAACACTATTAGAATTGGTTATGGAGATAGCCTACCAAGATCTAGAGGAAAAATGGAAAGCACAAATAAAGAATATGAATATGACAAGAATAAACTATATTTTTATCAATTATGATTCAATTTTGATGTGTACAATATAGTAGAGACCTCTTGGTTATATAGCCAAGGTGAGATACAAGATGTCATAAGATTATGACAAGTGTCTTAATCATATGACATGAGACAAATAATCACAATTACCTAGGTTCACATTTGTTGCAAGTGAAAAGATAAGATAACAACTAATGACAACTAACACCTTCTAGAAATATTCCTTCCTAGGACCTATTGTAAACTTAACATGTAAATAAGTCCCCTAGTAATGAATTAACTAGGTACAATACTTTATTTAAACCAACACCCCACCTTAAGTGCAACTTAGGGATTAGTGGATTATTGTGCAAATGACACAAAGATGCAAGGATGTGTCCTAGCTAATAGGCCATGTTAGGTACCCATGTACATATGAAAAATAAATCTCTCACAAATGGAGAAAAGGAGAAAACCCATTGGGAAAAAAATCATCCCCAAAAGATACGTGAATACAAAAAATGAAATGATCTCAATGATGCATGAGAAGGTCAAAACCCCATGTGAGGAAAAAGAACCCCCATAAGAGAGAAATAGAAGAAAGACAGGCCAACCCCCACTCAATGTTGAGTCTCCTACAATGATGGTAGAAGCTCAACATTGAATACTAAAGATGATCCAATCTTGCCAAACAATGTTCCTCCCCTTAGGAAGAAACAAAACCATGAATGTATGCAAGCCAAGGTGAGATACAAAATGTCATAAGATTATGACAAATGTATTAATTATATGACATGAGACAACTAATCACAACTACCTAGGTTCACATGTGTTACAAGTCAAAAGATAAGATAACAACTAATGACAACTAACACCTTATAGAAACAATCCTTCCTAGGACCTAAGTAAACTTAACATGTAAATAAGTCCCCTAGTAATGAATTAACTAGGTACAAGACTTTATTTAGACCAACACCCTGCCTTAAGTGAAACTTAGGGAATAGTGGATTATTATGCAAATGACACAAAGATGTAAGGATGGGTCCTATCTACTAGGCCATGTTAGGTACCCATGTACATATGCAAAAGAAATCTCTCACAAATAGAGAAAAGGAGAAAAACTAGTGGGAAAAAACTCCTCCCCAAAAGAGAGATGAATACAAAAAATAAAATGATCTCAATGATGCATGGGAAGGTCAAAACCCCATGTGATGAAAAAGAACCCCCATAAGAGAGAATTATAAGAGATACAAGGAAACCCTCACTCAACATTGAGTCTCCTACAATGATGGTAGAAGCTTTAAATTGAATGCTAAAGATGATCCAATCTTGTCGAATAGTGTTCCTCCCCAAGTTAGGAAGAAAAAAAACCATAAATGTATGTAGGATGTCATGAAGATGAATGATGGAGGATGTCTCTGAAGCATGCTCAAGTAGCTCCATGTTGATGTTGAAAGCTAACACACTCCAAAAAAAAGTTCCAGGAAACACCACTGAAGAGGACAATCCAGAATCTAGTAGAGATGAATGAAGAACATGATAAAAAGACAATGATATCCCCTTTGAAGACAAAGAATCCTCCTCCAAATGCTATCCAAAAGGATCCATAGTCACATCAAATGGAAAAGGATGATTGTGTAGAGATTGAACAAGAGGGTCAAAGTGTTCCCTCATAACAATTGAAGAAGGATCTTCTCCATCAAAGAGAAGATGAATGTCATCAATGATGTCTCCCAAATGTGCAATATGATACTCCACAAACAAGTCTGAAATATATGTCAAGAAGCCATCAAAAGTAACCAAATTTGAAAGACAATTAGGATTTTTCTGCACTGAATCACAAGGAACCAAAACTATGGAATCAAAAGCATCATCAAGTACAATATTATATGGAGGAGATGAAATGCATGACTCAAGAACTGGATCTTATGTGAGAACTCCCAAGTTTAAGAAGCCAAATGTCCCCTCTGAATCACATTTCATACTAGAAGTGTGATCAACAACCGAAGGAACAATGTCACCATTAGAAGTGAAATATGTAGAGGTATAAAACCAAGAGGAATGATCAACCATCCCAGTAGCAATGATCTCTCTACTTTCCAAGTCTCGAATGATGACCGAACTAGGTGTGAAATCCAAAGTCCTCCCATCTCCACCATG
The DNA here is from genome assembly GCA_007258455.2 of Sequoia sempervirens. Classification (NCBI taxonomy): domain Eukaryota; kingdom Viridiplantae; phylum Streptophyta; class Pinopsida; order Cupressales; family Cupressaceae; genus Sequoia; species Sequoia sempervirens. The sequence goes on along the minus strand of VDFB02281492.1, from coordinate 497,880,637 downwards.
TGTAATCTAATATATGGAAAGAAGATTGTTCGTCAAATGAGGAACACACAAAAAATCTTGGAAAGTGTTGTCCCCAAAACTAATATATCCCTTCCCAATTACACTCATGTATGTATTGTTTCCCATCAAAATAGGAGATGTAGTACAAGGCTGAAAAGAAGAGAATATAGACTGCGAAGATGTCATATGATGGTATGCTCCTAAATCTAGAAGCCATCTCCCTGATCGATAACCTAAAAAAGCACAAAGATCATGTCCTTTATATTCTAATGTTGAATATTTACCTTTATCCTTTTTAGACTATTGTGAAGAAAGAGGTGGTTTAGACATTCTAGAAGGAAAATTAATGTGATTCCTTTTGAGAAGATTTTTCAACTCATCAATATCCTTCTTATAACAATAGTGTTCTTCATGTCCATCCTTCTCGTAATATGCACAAGTAGGCCTCTCCTTCTTAGATGGCTCCCATTTTTAGGGAGAGAATTATGTTTTTTTATATGACTTGTTCTTTTTCTTCTTTTGCTTCTTATCAAGATTACATGATTCTTTATGTACCTTAGACTCATGAGCCAACAATGCTTGTGACTTGGAAGACTTGATTAGACCCATGTTCATTAACTTAGCTTCCTCTTGGATTAGGAGATTTGAAAAGTAATCAAACTTAGGATAAACATATGATGTCCCATAGAAAGTCGATGGGTATGAAAGCCTGAAAAAGACACTGAATACTTAGGACCAAGCTTGGATAACATATTCAGAATAAATTGTAAATCCTCTTTCTCAATGTTGCATTCTTTCAACTGTGTTCTTAGTTTCTTAACTTTGGAGATATAGTCTTGGATGTGGTCAAAACATTTTGGATCAAGATTCATCAAATCATTATCAATTTGACATCCCTTAATCTTATTTGTTTTACCATACAAGTTTTCAAATGTCTCCCAAGCCTCTTTAGGTGTTTTGCATGATTCAATAGGAAATTGTAAATCAAATGAGACTGGTGAACATATGCATCCAAGTGTTTTCTCACAATTAATCTTCCATCTTTCCAATTCATTAGGATTAGTAGGTTAAGAAATGGTTTCCTTTAGATAGCCTATTAGACCTTTTCCCATGAGATAGTTCCATACTGATTTTATCTATGTATCATAATTATGTGGAATTAGGAGTTCAATTTGATATTTCCCCATTGCAAGAACAAAAACCAAGAAAAATAATGTAACCAACCACTACAAGATTATCCCCCCAAATTACTCAATCATGAAACCCCTCGAAGCAATATCAGATTTGTGGCACTTTATACTTAGTGTGATTCTAGTTGCCACTTGCCAAAAACAATGAAGTGGAATTTGATCTTGGTACATTCAAATGCCAAAAATAGGCCATGGGTTCAAAGTAAAATTTTTATAGTAGATGAGATCAAACTAATTACACCAATAGAAAGTACACAAAAAAATATGCACTTTCCAAAAAAAAATCACCAAAAAATGTTACCATAGGAGCAAGATATGAGCTCCCAAAGTTCCCAAAATGAGGATGAAGCCGCAAAACCTATGAGAATATGCAATTTCTAGAAAAAAACTAAATACCAAAACCAAAAGCTAATTACACCACTATTAAGAATGTGATAAATCAGACCAAATAAAAAAAAAATAGTCAAAAAAAGGAGAAAAAACGAGTAAGATATGGGGCTTTGAAGTTGAACTACCAAAATGAAAATGTAAACTATGAGGGGGGAAATTTTTTTTAGGATGCTGACATCATCATTGATGCAATTATGATGCCAACAAAATATCCGATTAAATTTGACGGCCTCCCACACATCAAAAAAGAATATACTTTGCCTGTGGAATATTCATTGCACTCCTGGACTTAAAGTTGACAGCCACTTGCCCATCCCTAGTCGACCTAGTTGGAGGAATATTCATGGGAATCACTGTGAATATGCACAAATTTGAAATAATTGTTCGTCGGATAAATTAACTATTAGATTTTCTAAGTCGTTGGTGTCTCTGAATCCTATCCACCAGATTTAATAAAAGTTTGTCAGATTTTAAAAACCTGACCGATGGTATTTAAAAATTATTTGAGCTAGTGGGTGGCAGGACCCACATGGTACTTTAGAAAGTACCACAGAGTACTTTGTACTGCAAAAAATATCTGCATAAATCTTTGTATTTTTTTATTTTTCAAATTAAAACATTTCAAAACTATTTGACCCAATATAAATATTTTGAAATATTTTACTAATAAAAAAATGCTGACAAATATAAATATTTGCAGAATCTTTAAATAGAATATTCATATGGCCTACACAATAATGATGACCTCA
>VDFB02281492.1:497862877-497878208 GCA_007258455.2 Sequoia sempervirens | reverse complement strand
CAATTCCACCACATTGATGCATTGACAAGGTAGTGAGCTTAGTGCTCATTGTATAAAAATATTCCAAATGCCTCAAAGAAATGGGTTCTTACTGTGATGTACATCATCATGAGATTACATTTCTTTGAGGCATTTTTTCATACAACGAGCACTACCTTGTCAATGCTATCATATTGGCGCATTTACAAGGTAGTGCTCATTTTATGAAAAAATGCCTCAAAGAAACACGGTCTCACGGTGATGTCGGACTGACATCACTGTGAGACCGTGTTTCTTTGAGGCATTTTTCATACAATGAGCACTACCTTGTAAATGCGCTAGCATTGACAAGGTAGTTCTTGTTGTATGAAAAATGTGTCAAAGAAATGTGATCTCAATCATTGTGAGAAACTGTTTATTTGAGGCATTTTTTCATACAATGAGCACTACCTTGTCAATGCTACCAAATTGATGCATTTACAAGGTAGTGCTCATTGTATGAAAAAATTCCTCAAAGAAACGGGGTCTCATGGAAATGTACAATACCTCAAAGAACGGGGTCACACGGTGATGTAGCATCACCATTAGACACCATTTCTTTGAGGCATTTTTTCATACAATGAGTACTACATTGTCAATGCTACCTACATTGACACATTGACAAGGTAGTGCTCATTGTAAGAAAAAATTCCTCAAATAAATGGGGTCTCATGGTGATGTACATCACCATAAAACCTCATTTATTTGAGGCATTTTTTCATACAACGAGCACTACCTTGTCAATGCTATCGCATTGACTCATTGAAAAAGCAATGAGCTTAGAACTACCTTGTCAATGTTATCACATTGACGCATTGACAAGGTAGTGAGCTTAGTGCTCATTGTATGAAAAAATGCCTCAAAGAAATGGGGTTTCATGATGATGTACATCACCGTGAGACCCCATTTATTTGAGGCATTTTTTCATACAACAAGCAAATGCTAACATATTGACACATTGAAAAGGTGTCCATCAATGTGAGACCCCATTTCTTTGAGGGATTTTTTCATACAACATGATCTCATTGTATGAAAAAAATGCCTCAAAGAAATGGGGTCTCACAGTGATATCCATCATCGTGAGACCCCATTTCTCCAAGGAAGTTTTTCATACAATGTGATCTCATTGTATGAAAAATATACCTAAAATAAATGACATGTCACGGTGATGTTTTTTACATACAATGAGCACTATCTTGTCAATGCTACCGCATTAACACATTGACAAGGTACTGTTCATTGTATGAAAGAATGCCTCAAAGAAATGGGGTCTCATGGTGGAAATGGGGTCTCACGGTGATGTACATCACCGTGAGACCCCATTTCTTTGAGGCATTCTTTCATATAATGAGAACTACCTTGTTAATTCTATTGCATTGATGCATTCACAAGGTAGTGCTCGTTGTATGAAAAAATTGCCTCAAAGAAATGGGGTCTCATGGTGATGCATTGACAAGGTAGTGCTCATTGTATGAAAAAAATCCTCAAAGAAATGGGGTCTCACGATGATTTTTTTCATACAATGAGCACTACCTTGTAAATACTACCACATAGATGCATTGACAAGGTCGTGCTCATTGTATGAAAAATGCCTCAAAGAAATGGGGTCTCATGGTAATGTACCATGAGACCCCATTTATTTTTTTCATACAACGAGCACTACCTTGTCAATGCTAACACATTGATGCATTAACAAGGTAGTGCTCATTGTATGAAAAAATTCCTCAAAGAAATGGGGTCTCACGGTTTACATACACTGTGAGACCCCTTTTTTGAGGCATTTTTTCATACAACAATCACTACCTTGTCAATGCTACCGTATTGACACATTGACAAGGTAGTGCTCATTATATGAAAAAATGGCTCAAAGAAATGGGGTCTCACAGTGATGTACATCACCATGAGACCCCATTTCTTTGAGCCATACATCACTGTGAGACCCCATTTCTTTGAGCCATTTTTTCATACAACATGATCTCAAAGTATGTGTAAGAGAGGGGGACCACCGCATGCAAAACCCCAGGTCACAGAGGGTCAAGATGCGAGAGGCTGCCCTAACTTACCTCAGCTATGTGCAAAGTTTAGGGTTATGAGGATGAGAATGATGAGGACTATGATGTCTTACAACCAATCTACAATCCTGAGTTTCAATGCGGGGCTAGGTGAGCCGGTTTTCAGGTTCAACTCTACATCTCAAGGAGCTCTCTGTATGAAAACGGAAGCCGTAGTCTTTCAATGATAGTGTGGCAGGATGGCGTCTCTAAAGTGTGCTAGCATCTGTATGGCTAGACAATAGCAGAGACAAGGTCAAACCTGCTAAAGAAACTAACAGCCCAAATGACTAACTAAAGGGCCAGAATGACACTAGCAAATAAAAAAAGTAGATCCTCTAATGTTATAAAGTAGTAAAGCAAGTGTAAGAAGAATAAGAAGGATCTCACCAAGGAATTCATTCGCCAGTTGATCTTCCTCACAATATGCACACCTACACACAGCAAGAGGGAAAATGTTTGGTGGTTGTATAGGGGCCTGCCTTGGTCAAACCCCCATTTAGGATTTTCCACCTCCATAGACAACCAAGGAAATGAGATAAAGAAATAGTGTAATAAAGAACACACAAACACTACAAAAAAATACTATGCTACTCAACCAAGTGATAGAGGGGAGGAGAGGGAAGCTTACTACCTCCACCAAGAGCACCTAAGGCTACTTGGGGGAGAGATGAGAGGAACTCAAGCCTCTGCTGCAATGGCGTGGTCCCCACGTGCTCTACCAAAGTGACAAAGTGGAGCTTTGGTTGCAATGGTGTGCTTGAATGCTTGAAGTGAGTGAGAATGGATACAAAAGTGTGAGTATGGAAGCTTGAAGTGTGCAATAGCTTAGAATAAGTTCTTAGAAGAAGAAATGTTGTTGAAGGAGTGTTCAATATGAAGAGAAGATGGAGAAAAATGACCATATTCTAGTTGGTTAGCCGAAGTAGGCATTACAACTTCACTACCAATGAGAAGAGTAGCGCCTCTGTTGGCTCAGCCATAGGAATCTGCTAGAGACGTGAGCATGCCATGCATACATCTATGCACTGCGCAGGAATCTTTGATAGAAACACCTCCACCGAAGCTCAAAACATGTGCCAAGTGTGATTCCAATAATGGGCTTAGGTGGAATTAAGCCTTTGAACTTGGTTTTCTAATTTGGACAAAGGGAAAAAGGGGAATTGAACATAGGGTACAAATTTTCTCTTATACATTTTTCCCCCACTTTAGCGAGCACGAGTACTCATGAGTGCTCGATACAGTAGATCAAGAAGAGAGTAGGGTTAGAAAAGTATACTTGAACTGTCGAGGAAGTAGTATTCAGTCTGGCATACCTGAAGGTGCAAGAAAAGCAATGGACTCCATAGCTACTCATAACCATGAAGTTGGAACAACAAAGCATCTTACAAGCTCGCAAACTTGTAAGGAGGCAACCCCCAAGATATCTCGCATGAAAGAAGCCCCGAGGAAGAGGACTCCACAGAGTCAAGAAGCGGTGACATGTCTATCTACAAATAGAACATGTCAAAAGTGGTGACATGTCTACCCGCAGATAGAACATGTCAAAAGTAGCAACATGTCTACCCTCAGATAGAACATTTCAAAATTGGTGACACGTCTACCCATAGATAGAACATGTCAAAAGTGGTTAGTCACACAGACCATCAATAATTAATACTTTCAAAGGGGTACCTCGGGAACCCTTCAAAAGGAGAGGGGTCCACTCAAGGGACGTGCTATTTGAAAAGTAAGGTCTAGTCAAGCTGCCCCCAAGCTAGATGTGAAAGAGTGAATGGAATGAGAATAGTCAGGTTTCCCCTAGGCTAGATGTGAAGGGATCCATTCAGAATAGAGGCCTTCAAAGAAGGGTCCCTTGGGAACCCATTGTAAAGGAGGGTCCACTCAAGGGACACATAATTCAAAAGTAATTGTTCTTCTTAGAGTGATTCATTATCAAGGAATCCTTCCGAAAGATGTTCACTTTATCAAGGAATTCGAAAGGAAGGACATTTCCCCATGCGAGGGGAAGTAGAAGTTGTTTCCACTTCGGATGAAGGTCTTCAAGTCCTTTCTTTACGAACCCGTGATGAAGGAGACATGTTCTGTCAGGGTTCCAAGTTGAGAATGTGATTCTAAGGTAAAGTTTGTGAAGGCTTTCAAGAAAAGATTCATTGGTAACAAATTTGTTTTCCAAAAACCGAAGTGTTAAAGAAGAGCATTGTCACACATAGGAGGGACAACTCAAGCAAAGAAGAGAGAAAGATAAAGGGAAAGCAAAAAAGAAAAGAGAAATACAAACTAAGGACACAGGGGGATCTGGTTTAGTGGGGTTAGATCTGTTCGAGCTCATATAATAATAATAGGTAACCACAATGCAAGGTGAAAGATCATCAATCCCCAACTAGATCAAGAAGAATGCATGGAAAACAAAGTAAAAATAAAAAATTGGGTCAACATGGAAGGGGAGCCTAAATGCCCCCAACGCTTTGCATCATCCCCAATTTATCAAAAATCAAGCACAAACATGGAGGAATGATGATACTAATAGAAGAAGTTTTACAACAAAAAAACCACGCCTATATCCAAGCACCAACAGGGGTGACGAGGGTCATCTAGGAACACATAGCACGAGTACGAGGGAACACATCAAAAAACACACGCACATGCACACAAGATCAAGGAAAGGGGCCTCCTCCTAACATTGATTAGCTAAGAGGTCATTTGCTACCCATTCTAAATCGTCATAAGGAGAAGGAGGACAAGCCTACAATGGTGGGATGTTAAAAGGAGGAGCATCCAGCCCTGTCGAAACAAGGGCTAAGGAAGAGGCCCCTCGAGGTCCTCTCCGTCGAGCTCTTGTGGAGTCAAGGTCAGTGATTTTGTGCAGATTGTTGACAAGACCAAGACCTCATCCACAGAGTTAAACATGCATCCCATAGGAGAACCATGCCTATTCTCAGTGGATGAGGCAGGTTGTTCCTAAGGTTCACTGCTAAGTTCATTGAATAACTTGGGAGGGGTGATGAACTCAGGGGAAGCCAGAACTGGTTCTATCACAAGGATAGAACAAGTCAACACAAGACCACCTTGTGAAGAAGGTGGAATCCTCTTATGTCCTTTGTCACTAGAAGGACCACCCTCTACCTCTTTCTTCATTGGAGGAGATGAACTCCCCACAGATGACACAACATTAGCATTCATTAAAAAAATCACATTTGTCATCCAAAATCCCTTAAAAAGAAAAAAAAGAATAATAATCTCAAGAAAGCTACATGATCTCAAATTTTGTTCTATGACAAAAGCAGCTTTGCACAATAATCAAAGTACTATCTATCTATACCACCTTTTCCAATTGGATATTTTATGAATTTTTAGGTCTGTAAAAAAAAACAAATGTTTAGTAACAGCCTAGATGCTTGACTTTGTTCAAATAATTTCATCAACTTTTTGATATAAGAGATATTGGTGAATGTGCTGACTATTCTTAAAGGGATATTTTAAAATTGAATGAGCATCATAGTGAATTGATTTAGTGACAGCATCGGATTTGGTATTTATTAGCACCATCACTCGATTTTATCTAATAAATAACATTGAGAGCAACTAACCCAAATCTTTTACGAGTTTGTTGACTATAAGATTTCCTTCAATTAGAAAGATTTGGAAATGTAGCGCAATCTCTTCATTCTTCCACATTGATGTGACTCATAGTTTACTCAAAGCTAGCACATTGCCTAAACAATAGGGTATAGATTAGAAAGCGTACAGTGCAATATCATACTTCTATCATAAATACCTAGCACATTTAGAAAAGATATGGAAGTTCAATGCAATTAATCACAGATCTGAAACATAGGCGAAAATTTTTTCTTCACAACCAACTACAGGATATCACTGCAAAAAAAAAAAACTTTCCTCATCTTTATAAGCTGATGAAATCTTAAATGGTCAAAAAGTAAGGAAAGAACTAAACCATCAAACAAGCACCCCCAATATTATATTCGACTTCATTTATCTTGAGTAGCAGAGTTGACTTTATGGAGCAAGTTCATTGATTATCTATTCCATTTCTCTTATGTACTATCGCAGCATCATAAATGTTATCGCACATCTGTGGTCCATCATCATTCACTTCCCATCTTTGGTGATCTAAATGTTCGGTACATGATCATATTTTTCTTTGAAATCTCCAAATCTACGAATCCCTTCAATGATAGCAACAACTGAAGGAGAAGAATTAGTTGCTAAAACAAAAGAAAAGCTTCATAATACACAACTTGGTGAATGACCATTGCGTATTGAAGCATTTCATTCTGATTCATTTCTTTTTATTGGAAACCTTACTCCAGACATTGATGATGAATTGCTGAGAAAAAAATGTTTGAACAACATGGTACAATAGAGAGAGATTTTGTTTTGCGCAATGCAGCAGGTCAGAGTAAGCGATATGGTTTTGTGGAATACAATTTAAAATCTCAAGCATTGAATGCTAAGATGGCCATGGGAAACATAAACATGGATGGATGGGTCTTATGTGTAGAATGGTTGGACTGTAAGAAAATTGAAGATATGTTTTCAACTATTCTCTTTGTTGATCGCATACCCAAGGAAAATCCAAATGTAGAGGCTTCTCTAAGATCATTATTTGGGCAATATGGGAGAGTTAGGGACTGCCACTTAGCTATTGGAATGAATAACCAGTTTCACAACTTTGGGTTTATTTACTTCTATCATTCTTTATGTGCAAATATGGCACATCAAGCTTTGGATGACCATGAGTTGGAAGGGCATAGCATATGTGTCAGTTTTGCAAATCCCACAAATTCAGCTCAGTCAAGTACAAAATGTGTTTTGGAAGCCACACTTTTCCTACTCCTTATGGTCATGGTGGTAGAGGGGGATTTCTAGGTATGATGGGAAATGCTCCCGTAAGAGGACACATGCCAATGCCCACACCTTCACCAGGACAACGTTTTATGAGTCTTGCTCATACAGGCATGATGGGCATGGGCATAGGGATGCAATTTGGACGTGGATCTCATGTTGGCCAAGCAATGCATGGGGAAAGCATTAATAGAAACTTGAGCATGAGAAAAAAATAAACTAAAATAAAAAATTCAAGAAGAGTTGGACAAATACCTAAACAAGTATGACCATAAGTATCGAAAGGTATTTAAATCACTTGTTGCTATGGATAATAGTGACATGTTTGAAATAGAGGCCCTCCTTCTAGTGCCATATGTGAGCACCCTGCAAATCTGCACAAAGCTTAAACTCCATAGCATGGATTAGTTCATGCAAACTCACTAAATTCTCCTATGAAATAATGCATCATGCCTTCATAAACAAGATAACAACACAAACTAATTGAGAGCATAAAAACAAGATACATATCTATCCCATAGTGGATTGGTGCTTCTTTGATGTGGAAAGAATCCCTTTCCCAATCCTTGATATGCTTGATGTTGCAAATGATGATGAGGAAAATTAGCTCTCAATGTGAAGAGAGTAACTTTGCCTGAATTGTGGATGATCAAATGAGGAGATTAGCCTCTTATTTATAGAATGCCAAGATGGATGAGTGTCCAAAATAGAGAAATGTGGGACTAACATTCATCCAATGGCAAGATGCCACTTGTCAACTTGTGAGTGGATGGAGGATGTGCAAGTTTTGATGATTGTGCCAATAAATGCATATTTTTGAATTTTGAATTTGTTGAAATGACATGCAAGAGGGAAGGAAAAAATGCATTGAATGCCACTTGGGTCAAGGTAAAGGACATGTAAGATGGAGTAAATGCCTTTTTGGATGTACATGTCAACTTAGATTTTGAATTCAAACTTGGAGAATATTCCTTAAAAGATGCCTTGTTGAGGAAAATAGAGATTTAATAAATCAATTAAATCTATTTTCATGTGCAAGTGGTAAAATTTGGAGGATGGGACATGATATGAGATTGAATTAATCAAATTTAATTAATTCAATGAAGGGGATTAAATGATGTGACCTATTTGACTTAAATTTGTGGATTTATTTAAATCAAATAATGAGAAGAATGTGACAAGGGATTAATTAAATAAAGATTTTGATTTATTTAATTAAAAGAGATGATGTTAGATTAAATTAAATAAGGTTTTAATTTATTTAATGTAATAGATAGAATTAGGATATTTAATCAAATAAAATTAATAATTTAATTAAATAGGATAATTAGATCAAGATGATTAATTTAATTATCAAGAAGAGGTGACTTAATTAGATAACTGGTTTATTTAATTAAGAGAGGAATATTGATGAATTTAATCAGATAGGGGGATTTGATTAAATGGTTAGAACAAAGGATGATTCAGGACGAAATGATGTTAGTAGTCCAGATCAGATGCACAATATCAATCGGTACATTTTACATGTCTACACCTGGTAAATGTAATCATCGAATACAGTGAATTGACAGTGTAAAAAGTGGTTACTTACACTACTTTGGCTGAAGAATTCAACACCCAATACTTTGAGTGAGAGTCATTTTTCCACCCAGATAAAAGCTTGATTTGGTATTGACCATAAACATAACTCACATTTACCCTAAGGTGATAGCATAATATAATATTCAACAAGGCAATTCCCTTAACCATGGATTACCCTAATCCCAAGAATACCAGAGTCTATAATTAATTGGTTACTAAGGTTACACCCTTACCCATGGATTCCTCCAACCCTGGGTATAACCATACTAACCATGCATATACACATTCTAGTGTCTAGCTAGGTTACCCCCTTTCCCATGGATTTCACTAACCATAGGAATAACCATACTATCGTCTTTAATTGACATAATTATAAAAGTACTATAAGATAACAAAATATTCCATCTCGTGCATTATCTAAATAGACTTAACAAACTAGTATAAATCCAATACCATTTAAACTACCCAAATTCAACAATAAATAAACATAATCCCAATGATAGGGTCCTCTAATTGAGAATCAATTATGAATCAAACATGCATATCCCATTCTAGGAATTAACTAAGTTTATAATAACAAGCATACCATGCATTCATATATTATTCCAAGCTAAGAAATAACTAGATCGTATGAACTAGCATATCATGCATTCAAATAATCTTTCCAATCAAAGCATTATAATCAAATAACCTTTCAAACATAAGCAAGGAAGAATAGAAATCAGCATGCCTAGATATAAGTTCCAACTTGATAATGTTTCCTTTCAACTATATCCTTCACCTTCATGAATGCTACTTCTCCAAGAACTACTAGCCTCAAACACTAGCCTCTCACAAAATTCTCTCAACGAAACAATTACAAAATAATAAAGCAACTCACTAACTCTTACTAACTCACTTTCACATGAAATACAGTAGAATAATGATGGGAAAATTAGAATGAGAAGAGTAACAAATAATAGGAAGAGAACCTCTATATATACTAAAATTTGAGCAACCAAAGGCTACAAACTAGCCAACAAATTTGCCACCTTCCGAATCACATGCAATGACTCAATTGATCAACTCTCAAATTTGCAACACATAAAAATCCATTATCTTCTAATGGCTAGGTCAACCTCTTCATGAGAGATAACATGACTCTTTTATTGAGTCAAGGGATAGCAACTCTTAACAGCAAGTTTCCTTCTTGGTTTACAAGTTGAATTCCTTCTTATATTTCTACCAATTTTACATTGACTGAGTCTTATGGTTATGATATGGATTTTTCAGACTTAAGTGAAGTAATAATACTTCTTTTGTATTTCACATACTTTAGCATTGGTGTGAAATATTCATTATAAATTGCGCCCTTTAAGATAACGTGGCTAAAATTTGCATTTATCTTATGCAATGTATAAACCCTCTTCCTTTATTCATGTGTGGTAACTAAGTCTATATTTGACTTGGTCTCCTCTTGTTTTATGCACATTCTAAACATATTAATATAAACACTTTCGGTGCTATCAATACATGTGCTTTACTTTGCTATTCATTTGCATGTAAATGTGTTAACAATAATGTTATCTCACACACATTATATAATACATATGCAACACTTTACATTATGTGCTAAGATAGATACTATATGCTAATAACATATAACTCAAACATTATACATATAATATATACTATTAATATATATATCCTGAAATATATATATGTATATATATATCTATTAATATACATATTTATATATATATATATATATATATTATCATATTTACTTGATTATTAAAATACATCTATTACCAATAAATATAAACATATATTAAATAATAACATATATATTTTCATATATTAGTATATATGTATATACGTCTTTTCAAACGTACTATATACATACATATTAATATATATATCATATATTATTGTAGTGTATAAAAATGTATCCCTTTACATTTTCACACTTGTTTGGACCCCCCTAATTAAAATTGGACTTAATAATTCCTTAATTTAGTGTTGAAAAATGTATCCCTTTACATTTTCACACTTGTTTGGACCCTCTTAATTAAATTGAGCTTAATTATTCCTAAATAAGCCCTTTTATTCATTTTCAAGCCTAATAAATTACATTTTTTGAAGGGGAAATCTAACAATAATTAATGCCAGCACATAACACTTTACCTTGAGCAATGTGTGTTCTAGGAATAGGGACCTAGGACCCATTCACCCATGGGCGAATGGGTCCTCCCTAGACCTTTGAACCTAAATTTAAAATATGTTTTTGGTAGTATTTTAAGGTCCTTCAATCCATATTTCAATGGCTTGTGATATTTGAATTTCAGGAAATTAGGGATACATACCTATAAATACAAGGTTATTTCACTAAGTTTCACCTAGATTTACAAGAGAACTTTTATGAGATTTCAAGGGTGATTTCACAATAGCAAGGTTGATGATCAAGAGCATTCAAGAGAAAATATATCAAAGATTCATTGTAGAATTCAAGATCCAATCATCATGCCAAATTCTTCTTGCATCATACATGTTTTTGGAGCTAACATTGTGATGTAGATTTCAAGATGAAGTTCAAGTATTCAAAGCATCAATTCAAGTATCAAGATCCACATCCATTGAATCTATTTTATGCAAGTTGTAGACCTTCCAAGATCTCCATTACCAAGGTTTATTCAAGGGTTTTTTGAGTGGTAACATAGAATTGCTCATTCTTCATTCCCTCTTTCATGTTGTATTTCAATTCAAGGTTTTATTACCCAAATGGGGTTTGACCAAGGAAATCCCCCATTCACCAAAAAAAAAATTCTCTCATGCTTTTTTGTTGCAAATTTTAGGTTGAAGAAGGATTGAAGACCTCTTGAAGTGCAAGATTGGAAAAGTTGTCAAAGTTGTTGCCAAATCATAGAATCTAACCTATAGATCTAATTTTTGAATTTTCAACACTAAAACTTGGAAAAATAAGAAGCTACATATCAACATCAAAGGCTCCTAAAATATTTATGAAAACCCTGACAAAAGACCCATTTGCCCATGGGAAAATGAGTCCCTGATAGCTTCCTAAAAGTGACTTAATTTGGTGAATGTTAAACACTTTTATGCCCTTCTCAAATTTGCAATCAATTTTTTGTTTATGCTAATATTGAGTTTCATACATTTTTGCTTCAAGTTGGAATTGGCATAATTTGGTTGATTTTCTATTTTTAGTTTTTCTCCCAAAAGTGATGTTTGAACTTGACCCCCATCCTCAAAGCATAAGGAAATCTATAGATTCTCACATTGAGTTGATTTACTTAAGGGTTGTTAGTCAATTCTTTTTGGGGATCTCATTTCCTAATGAAATAAAAGAAAATAGGTTCATCATAACCCCCCTTTTATCATTGGTGAACCTAACATTTGAGAATCATAACTTGCTAATTTTGGAGTCCATTTTCAACCCTATATCTAGGATTTTCATTACTTTGAATTGCATTGCATTGATTTTCATCTCATTTAGGGTTGTTTACTTGCATTAGTTTGCATCTCATTTAAGGTTGAAGGTTTACATTTTTGCATTCTTTAAAATCTAAAAAAAAAAAAAAATATCAGTCATTTTGCATAATGTTTACATAACATTGCATGATCAGTCATTTATATCAAAAAATTGAATCAAAATTGCATCTCAAATTAATTCTTTTTTCTTCTCATGTAACATCATTTTGCACTTGTATTTAGATTTGATTTTCCAAAAATTTGAAACTATAAGCACCTATTTGAAACCAGAATCTAAAAAGCATAAAAATCAACTTGGAAATTTGTAAATTAATTTTAAAAACCCTGAAGTGAAACCCATTTTCCCATGGGTGAATGAGTCCCTGATCAGGGGTTTTTCTATATTTCTAAGAATCGCAAAAAAATATGTATTCCTTTTGTATTCCTACATTCAGTCTACTATTTTAGTTTCAAGAATTTTTGTTTGCTGAAATTGTTACGCCAATAACATGCGCAACCCTAGAGGAAGTTGCAATTCACTATTTAAATGCACTAATTTTTTTTGTTTAAGTACAAATAACACATTGCCAACAACCTCTAAGCCACGAGACAAAGATTACTTTAAAACCCAAACAACAACAAACATTAATATAAACTGAAACATTAATCACTTAAGGAAATGAGACAACATACATTCCATACAAGATAACTTACAACGAAGGATAAGAAATACCAAAAGATTTCAATTAACAATATTTAAACAATAAGATTACAACACTCATTACCCTAATGAGGTAATTCCAACAAAATGATTACATATTACAAATTCCACCTCGATAACAACTAAGGGGTAATAAAATACAATAAGAACTGAGAGAACAAGGCATGCGAAGAAACTGATTCCCACGAGCTCTCCAACTGGAAATCACGACCACACGAACAAGAAGAAGAACCAATGGATTTAAGAAGCACGCCACCCGACCACGTGGAATCCAAAAGGTTCCACTCCCTCTGTGCTAGGAGATAGTAACCAGGAATTCCTACACAAGACCATCTACCACTAGACACGAGCCACACAAAACTGATACAAAATAAATAAAGACCTCATCGCATGACTGAACGGTCATACGTACAACTCTAGGGCCTTGACTCACACAACAACTGTCATGGGTTACATTGCTTCCGGACATAGAATAGATCCAAAGGTGTCACAAATATCAAATAAAAGCTGCTAAGAATTAGGAGTTTCATCCACATAGCTCATCCAAGGGATATCCTATGGGAATCTTCCTAGGCCCCGGCTCCCCACTCCATGGAGTTATCTGTTGCCTCTACCCGGAAATCCGGCACCAATGCTTACTCATGCGAGACCAAGATACCTCTCATGAAAATGAGATAGATGATCTTGCCATTCCAGGCCTTCCCATCTCATCCCAAGTCTCGTACTAGCCCTTGGGTCCATAAGCGAGGCACAATTATCTTGTTTAATGTTTGATGCAACCTAAGCTTCTAAAAGTTTAATTTAGTTATCACTGAATTGACCAACTTGCAAAGGGTTATCTTGGCACCACTTTGATGTGTAGACACCCATTGCAAACCACTTTCTCTCAAGACAGCACACATGGTTCAAACCCTGGTGACCCAGGATCACCCGACCTCTCAATCCAAGGGAGGTAACAAATCCAAAGAACTCACTCCAACACAAAAAACCACAAGGTTAAGACCCTCTCCAACACTGGAGGCAACAAGGTCAAAACCCTCTCCAAACACGGGAGGTAAACAAGGTCACATAATCCACTCCATACACTGGAGGAAAACAAAATACAAAATACCACTCCATCCAAAGGAGGCATAAACACATGACCCTCTCCTATTCCCAAGGAGGCATGAAACATCCCCATTTGTGAGAACCGGGTGAAACATCATGGTGTAACTATGCACATTTTCCCATGACACAACAAAATTGACTCACGTACCACAATCCCATACCAATACATGAACTCCTATTTGGAAGACTTCAACATTGACTCTATCCTCCCAACATAGAGAAAGTACATATAAACACTAAAAGCATTTCGAGCAACCAAATGCGCTAATGTTCGGATTTCCTAAATCCAGTCAAACACAGTTTACATGACTTGCATTTATCCAATCAATCGAACCCATTTCTTTTCACGACATAGAAATATGCAAAGAATAGATCACATACTCTAAATTTCACAACCATATTCCAAAATCAAGACATTTTAATAAATAACATCATCGAACTGGAATTAAACCAATCAATCACTCTACGTTTCACAATCATATACTGTAAGTAAATCCACTTGATTTATAAAACATCTGGATTGAATAAATTACTCTTATAGCAATAAGTCAAACAACTCAATCTCATATGATTCATGAAATCATTCGTTATTTCTAAGTTTAACCACTGTATTCTATAAGTTAAACTTTTGGTAAATAATCAATTAGATCAAATAAATCAGTCTTAATCTCAACTCTACATTACATAAATCATCTAGATCTCATCTCTTCTTGAACATAATATATTCCAATCAATTATACTAAATAGTATATACATAAATCCTCTTGCCAACATTAAAGAATTTAATCCAATAATACAACTCTACTTGATCAATCTATAATTAATCAAAATCAATGTTATCAATAAATCCACATTTGACAAATACAATTCTTTGATTTAAATAAATCATTCGTTAATCCTAAGCTCTCCAATTACGTTCCATAATTAAAGATCAGAATCCACCTGATTGAACTAAGTTATTCATTGTCTCTAAGTTCTCAATTGTCTTCCATACTTAGAACATTTTGATAAATAGACATCTAGATGAAATAAATTAATCTTGAATTCAAATTCGCATCAATGATTTAACTAAATGTTAATCAAATCATTTAATCTATTTTACCACATGGATTAAATTAATTAATTAATTGAATTATATATTCTAAATAAAACAAATGATCAACATCATCTTTCATTTCTTTGATACCCACGCGATAATCATTTTAGAGTAAGTTCTATTTTCGATATTCAAATATCATCTAAATGTGTACCCCTAAAGATCATTTAGGATTCCAAGATTTCTCGTTCAAAACATAATTTAAAACCCCATTAATTAAAATATATCTAATAACATATGTTTCAATTAATCATGTTTTATTCCTTATTATTTACATAAACAAAATATGTCTTTAACCTATATTTAAATAATAGCTTAAAATCACTTCTTTCGAAATTTATGGCTATTTATTAAAATACCAATTTCCTTCAAATATAATAATCCCATGATCATTTTAAAATTCCAATAATATGCCAAATAAAA
>VDFB02281492.1:497842274-497862777 GCA_007258455.2 Sequoia sempervirens | reverse complement strand
GGGTTGGTCTCCCCACCCCACCAAAGTAACTAAAATTTATTTTTATTAAAATATTTTTTCCCAAAAAATGAAATCAAACAAAATAAAAACAAACCCTATGTCTGGTAAAAACCAGAACGAAATTTCTCCCAATTTTTTTTTGAAAACAAACCCCCATTTACATAAATTTATAAGCAAAATAAATATCCTTTCACAGCCCCATATGGGAAAATTTTTATGAGAAAAAGCAATAAGAGGAAAGATTTAAAACACATATTATGATGCATTTTTCTGGGTTTTACTCCAATTCGACCAAGAAATTAAAACTCTTCATTTGCATCCCTCTAAGTTTTCTCTTGCTAGATTTGAACGAATTTTCAAGGTTTTGATTCTTGCTTTGATTTTCATTTCCAAATCTCAATCATTTTACAAGTTTTCAAAGAAATAACTCATGGGTTTCATTGGATTCATCTACCTTTCAAAGATCTCAAAAAAAAAACATGAAGAGGGTTTAATCTATTTCAAAATGAACAAGCAAAATTAGAGAAGAACCTGATTTTCCTCCACAAATTGAAACCTTCAACCATGGTGTTCTTCAATCCTTCCCTTGAATTCAACTCCAACAAAACCTCCATCTCCTTCAAAATTCCAAGCAAAAACCATAGCCCACCCAATTTTCCCCAAATTGCAAGATTTTTCTTAATGAGAGACCCTTTCCTCCAAAATAGGGTTTTTTTTTCAATTTGGTCAAAGAAACCCTAAATTCCCCACTTTCTACAAAGTATAATTTAAAAGCAGAAATTTTCTACTTTTTTAATTCTGTTCAATTTTTGAATTTTTAAATTCAAAAGCCATTTTCTAATTTAAATTCAAAACCCAAATTCGAATTCTTAATTCAACCTTATGCATTTTCCAAATTTCTCATAAAACATAAGCATTTCAAAATTGCCAATAAATAATTTCCTCAACAATATTTTTCAAAAGTGGAATTAAAACATATTGTCATTTAATTATTTATTTTAATTTAATCGTAACTATTCAGACAAGATTTTAATTAAATCCTAAATATCCAATATAACTTCCGTTTCCAATTTCATTTGAATCTAGATATACAATAACGCCAAAATCACTATTTCATTTAATATATCACTATTAATCTAATTAATTAATAAACTAAATCTAGTTTATTAATTAATCAAATCAATCAATAACCCAATAATTATTTTATTAATTTCATCAAATAAATCAATAAAATAAATCACATTTCAACATTGCAACTAAACGCATTTAATCATCGAATTCAAACCGGGCAAGTCATTTTAATAAACTTTAAATTTGAAATTAGTAAACACTCAAGAAACTTACCAGAATTGAAATAGTGACCCCACGACAACCTGACAACACGCTATGACTAGGGTGACGGCTTGGCTCGAAAACCTAGCTACTATCTCCCAATCAATTACCATTGGTAAATGGACACGCTCAAACCTGTGAAGCCAGGTGGAGTCGATGTCATGTACCTGCCAACCTGACAACGAACATGTCGAACGTGCAAATATATATGTATGTTATGATCAAACACACCATGAAGAGGGAATCTCAGAATTGTAGGGCGCTCACAAGCGAGTGATACAATCCATCCCTTTCACCAATACAGTATCATTAACTAACGCATCTAACATCAGAGATATGCTCAATAGCATAAACATCATTAAATCAAATATATTCTAAGTTACTCTAAATCATGTCATAAGGATAACATCAAATAAAAGAACATCACATCAACATATAACTTCACATCGTTTAATCAATCACGATCACAAGTAATCAAGTTCCCAAAGTCAAAGCATGTTCAAACACAATCGACACATCATGATATAACATGCGCATTACTAATAAATACAGATCAAAAGGTCACCAAGTTCAACAGTCACATCATAAGCATACTCAAACATACAAAGAACCTTGCCGATCCAAATATCCAAAATGGAGGGGTGTTACATGTTCATATTAAGGTTAATTTGTCAAATATGTGCATTGTTTGAATTCAAATTTGGATTTAAAAGACATCGTTTTCATGTTTTTGCATAGCATAATCAAAACGTTATCTTTTTTTAAATCTATAAATTTATTTTACATACTTGCATTGCACTTTACATTCTAAGGTATTACATCAAGCATTTTATCTTTTCTCCATTTTGGGTACACCTTGGGTTTGTGAAAATTGTTTGAGCTTCACAACTTGGTGTCCTATTTCTAATATTGTTGTGAGACATATTTTGAGACTCATGTCGTCTTGTGATACATCACTCGTCGTGGATCTTGGGTTTTCTAACTCTTTCACTCATAATGTTAACACTAATCAGCCCACTATGGACCATACCCTTGACACTTCATTTCCTATGGCCTCCTTACCAACAACTAATGTGACTAATGTTGAATCAAGAGTTTCTAATGTCCCTCAATAGAACATTAGAAGAATGGATGTAGAGTTAGAGAAATTGAAAAACTTTGTGAGTTCTAAATACATCAGTAGTAATGTGGTTCTTACCATAGATAACATGAGGAGAATAATTGATAATGAACTAGGAATATAAATTGTGCATAACTTAAATCACATCATTACCAACAATGTCCCTCTAATGACTAGTTGTGCTCAAACTTTGGGGTATACTCAAATTCAAGGTGGAAATTCAATTACTCCTTCCACAACCATAACCTCTATTCTAACATACTCTAATCCAACTATTACTACAACCATACAACCTACTATCAATGTCCATACTACCTTAGGTATTTCCACTAGGAATCCCTCTAGCTTTGTGCATTCAAATCTCATATCTCCTAATCCATCTCCCCTCACAAATTCACAATTCACTTATCCTCTGAACACATACACATCTCCACCTTATTCACCTCCATCTCATAGCTTAAATAATGATCCCGTCCTTAACCAATTCTTACAAAGTGTTTCATCCCTCCAACAACAAATTTCTACATTAAATCAAAATCAAAGTCGCTAAACTTTATAATATGTCAAAAGAAACCCTTTATCCTTAGAGATATTGAGAACACAAATGCCATAAGGTATAGAGATTCCTAGATTTGAGAAATGTGGTGGGAAAGGAGATCATATTATCCATGTTTCTGCATACACAGCCTTATATAGTGACTTCATTTTTTAGGATAAACTCCTGGCTAAACTCTTCCCTATATCCTTGAAAGACACTACCTTGGAATGGTTTTGTTCCTTACTGAATAATTCAATACATTCATTTAATGAACTTATTGATGCCTTCCTTAATAATTTTCAAGTGCACATGGGTCCTAAGATGAACTTAGTACATTTAATGAGATGTAAGAAAAAAGATGATGAAAAGGTTACTGACTTTATCACCAGATATCAATTGCTTTATTCACAAATCAACATTAAGATTCCTGATCCTGATCTTCAACGAATGTTCATTAAGAATTTGTAAAATAAACTTCAAGATAAGATCGGGATGATGAAATTTCCCTCCTTCACACAATTGTGTACTACCCTTCATTATTACTAAAATTTGGTTAGTATTCATGAAGTGAAAACTCCCTTTAGCCATCTTGAAAAATATGAATTTGTGCCTCAAAACAACTATCAACCTTTCAAGAAACAAAATAATGGATTTTTACAAATTAATCCACCTCAAACAAATCAACATGTTGACACTCAAGTGACTGCTACAAAGATGAAAAATCCATACACATTTGGAGATAGAAATAGACAATTTACCCCTCTACCTGATACCCTTCATAACACCATGTTGTAGCCCTTAAATAAGAACATAATTTCCTTACCTCCTATTAGAGCTCTTGATCCTACTAAGCCTTTACCTCTAAACTATAGACAAAATTCCTTTTTTTCCATTTTCACCAACAAAATGGACATGATACAGAATATTGTAAGCATATTAAACATATTGTGCAAGACCTCATTGATTCTAATGACATTCAAATTAGCAGTGTTAATGATCAAGGTAATAAGTCCATAGCTCCTCCTAACCAAAATTTTCAAATCTTTACTCATCCTATGCCAAATCATAACATCTCCTTTTTCAAAGCTAGTGAACCTAAGAATGATGTGATGAATGTTGACACGGATGATGAAAACATGAAAGATGATGAAATTTCTATGGATAAAATAGTTGCATCCATTGAAGTTTTACCTCGTAAGGTCCTAACCAAAATGCCCCTTGACATTTCTTTCTCACAACATGACATAATCAAACACACACCTAATGGTCTTCTTTACATAGTTGGAAGAATCAATGACAACCCTACTAATGGGATATTAATTGATCCCGTATGTAGAGAATGTGATAATTGAAGAATTCTTATTTGTGCATGAGATTTATCAAGATATGTATGAAAAACTAAAAGCATGGATCAAAACGCATAATGGTTTTGCTTTCCCTACAATAGGTTTGATAACTCTTCCTTTAAAATTTGGACCAAAAACATTAAGTTTTCATTCTCCATCATCCCGTCGTCAGACCAATTTCATGTGAAGTTGGGCTACCCATGGCTTCACTCCATGAAATTTGTCCCATCAGTAGTGCATAAATGCTTAAAGTTTCCATTTTACAATGAGATCTTTACTATGCATCATAGCAACTTTAATCTTGTGTCTTCCTATGGGAATTTCTCATTGGATTCCTTTTGGCCTAAACCTATGGAACCTATTAAGCCTCATGAATACTTCTTTTTCAAATCTTATCAAAATTTTGAGGCAAAGTGCATAAAAAATTTATCCCTTAGCAATATGCCTCAACCCACCATTGAGCCTCCTATCCTCAAGTGATGAAAACATGATTAAACCAAAAGCCCTTCCAAGTAACCAATACCAAAACATGACAAATCTTTCACCTATTTCCTATAAGAGACCATGAGATAACCAAATGAGTCCCATTGTGCCTCCTAAAATCAAACAAGTTTATAAAGCTAAAGAGAAATAAATTGAACAACCTCCTATGGTTCCCTTCGTTCCTCCCTTAAGGTAAGAAAAGAAACCTATGGTTGATAAACCCACTCCTACACAATCACAACTTTAAAAACAAACAAAAATAAACTAAAATGCTAGAGAGAATAGGCATAGATGTCATGCTATTTCTCGTTTGTTGCAAGCAAAAGAAGAAAAGAACAACATAGAAAATCAAAATCCAAACTTACCTCAAGCAATGCATGGTGATTCTCCACCTTTTTGCAATGAAATATAGAAAAATAGGGGCTTCCCAAAATGATAGGGAGGTTTATACTAAAGTAACCTATGTTCCCACAAATCATACAAGAAACAAGATCCCCTCAAAGAATTGACTAACAACCCTTTTAGGTGAATCAACGCCTAAAAGTTATAATGAAACATCACACTAACAAGAATATAAAAGCAATGAAGATGATCTTGGGTGTCAATTTCATCAAGCCTACTGAAAGGTATAGGGTAAACACAGACATCACTTTACGCTTTTTGGCTTCCTTGCTCGATCTAGGTGAGCAAAAGGAACTGGTGAATAATCTGGCCGCCAAATTGTTCAAGAAGCACAATATTGAAGGGTTGGATGAAACCTAGCTTCAGTTTAGGTAGGTGTTGGTGTCCCAAGGACACAGGCTATTTAGTATGGGTGTGTGGTGGTTGGTGGGGTTGAGTGACTTCCATTTCTTGGAAACTTTCATTCGATCACACTGGCACAACACAAAGTGACAACAAGCTTGGGGTGTGGCTTTCTGAAGAAATTTAATAGCCTGGAGACTACCACAGACCTCCAATGGCTATTGGATTTCTAAGCCTCCCCGGATGTCGTGTGAGGGCCTTAATTTTTATTTTGTTTCAAAAGATGTCATAATTTTTCTTCCTCCTTTTTGTTATGTTTTGAGGCTTATGATCTTTTGGCCTCCCTACACCTCTCTTCATTTTCTAGGGACATTTTGTCTATATTTTTTCCATGTTTTTTAGTCCCTTCACTACACTCATTTTTTTAGCTTCTATATTACTCTTATGTAATTTCATTTACTATCACTATATACAGTTCAAGATTTTTTCTGTTTATTTAAAAAAATAAAAAATAAATTATATTTATTCTTTTGAATAATATATAAAATTATTTCATAAAAATAGATTTTTCAGGATTACATCTATTTACATCATATCTTTTCCTCTTGCCTCATATTTTTCTTAACCATCTAATTTACTTCATTCCTAATTTTAATTAAACAATTTTTCATCACATTCCTATTTTTCTTGAAATTGTAAGGAAATCCTAGCGTGGAAATGCCTTCCTAATGCAAAATTCTCAGGGAAGAAGTGTAGTAAAAACTAAACTAAGTTACACAATATTAAGAAATACATTAACAAAGTTAATTGATCAGACAACACACACAGAATTGAACACTAGATTTACATGGGAAAACACTTACAAGAGAAAAACTCACACACCAAGTAAAGACACTTTGTATTACAGTAAATAGATTACATACAAAGTTACAGACTTCACTCTCCAGTGTTAAATCACAATAGTAATACAATCCCTTGACCGACCTCACTCACTGATTATAGTTCTCCTCACACTATTACAATACTCATAAAGCATACAATGTAGAACCACTTTGCCACTCTCTTCATTGAGCCACACACATGCCATTTAATTAGGATACATAGGATTTGAGTATACATTCAATGCATCCTAATATTCATCTAATCTAATTTGATCTTGATCACCTCTACAAACCGTGCAACCATCATGAAGATCAAATATTCATTTAATTTGTCGTTGGAGTAGTTGTTTAATTAATTTTCCCTCCAATGTTAGTTACCAGGTGAGCTACCCGCTTTTACACTGATGGAAGCCATGCAATTCACAACAAGGATGTGAATAGCATGATCATCCAATCGATAATCGCCATCTGATTTTATACGTCATCATCTATCCTTATCAATTCCTATTGGGTCCCACCATATGCCTTTCATCACATATTGCTCTATCGCCAAGTCACTAAAAAACCAAGGCACAAAACCTCATGTCAGAAGTTATGAGGTTCTAAAAACCCATGACATCCAAACAACAAAGAGATCACTAAGTCACTAAGTTATGAAACTCCAAAACTCCATGACAATAGTTACGAAAACTTGGAATGTCATGACAAGGAGATTGCTATGTCGAGAGGTTATGAAACTCAAGAACCTTGCGACATAGGTTATGAAGTTCCAACTTTCGGCGATCTAGTGATATGTCAGAAAGTTATGAATTTCCATAACTCTACGACATGAGTTCCAAAGTTCAAACATTCAGTGATCCCACAACATGAAGGTTGATAAAGGGAAAAATTTCAAGCTTTAAGGGAAGTTCAATCCAGCAATTCGAGGCACATTTTCCAACAAGCTCCCACTTGATGAAGACTTACTGACTTCTTCCAAACTTGAATTTATTAAAAGTCATAGGCCCTGAGGCCCATCAAACTAGCACACCACCTATACTTGTTTGTGCTCATAGGCTTTATCAATGCATCAATGAAATTCTCCAGAGTATCCACTTTTTCCAGATTAACCTTTCCATCTTCCACCATATCACGAACAAAATGATACTGAACATCAATATACTTCATCCTGGTATGGAAAGTGGGATTTTTTCCCAAATAAATAGCACTCTGACTATCACAGCAAATAGTAATCTGCCCTGCATTAAACCCAACATTAGAACAAAAATGTCTAAGCCAAATGGCTTCCTTGCAGGCATGTGTTGTTGTCATGTACTCCACATTAGTAGTAGATAAAGTGACTACAGCTTGTCGCTTGCTCATCCAACTCACTACACCACCAAATAACATGAAGATTTATCCACTAGTGGATCTTTTGCTATCAATGTCCCCTACCTAATAAAAATCATCATACCTACGAATGCTAAGAGACCTCTATAATCCAACTGAGTTTCCATGATAACACAAAGCATACTTCAAGGTACCCTTCAAATACCTGAAGACTCTTTTCATAGCATCCCAATGTGGCCTTCCTGGATTAGCCATAAATCAACTAACTCCCACTACTTGGGAAATATCTAGCTTGGTATAGACCATTGTGTACATTAAACTACCAATTTCACTTACATAGGGCACCCTAGTCATGTCCTCCATCTTAGTAGGATACTTCAAACAATCTTCAATAGATAGCTTCGTCCCCTACAACACTGGAACAACTAACTGCTTGCAATATTTCATACTAAATCTCTCAAGGAAATTATTAATATACTTGCTTTGGTTGAGCCATAACTTTCTACTTCCCTATCCCTTCTAATTTCCATACCCAGAATATACCTTGTTGCACCTAAATCTTTCATTTCAAAATGTGCTGACAACTAAGATTTTAAAGCAAAAATCAAACCCTTACTATTCGCAAAGAATAACATATCATCCACATTTAGGGAAATAATAAGAAAATGATCATTTTTAGACTTGTAGTACACACAATGATCTGATTTTGATCTCATAAATCCCAATGACAATACAAAGGTGTCAAAATTTTGGTACCAAATTCTAGGCGATTTTTTTAAACCATACAAAGATTTCTTTAACTTGCAAACCAAGATTTCTTTACCTTTTTCAATGAAGTGCTTAGGATGGGACATATAAATGTCTTCTTCTAGATCTCCATGAAGAAAATTTATCTTCACATCCATCTGCTCAATCTCTAAGTTATACACAACTGCACATGACAAAAGAAATTTGATAGATGTCAACTTAGCTACATGAGAAAAAATTTCTCCATAATCAATTCCCTCCAACTGGGAATAACCTTTAGTGACCAACCTAGCTTTATACTTCTCAAGACTGCCATCTAGACCAATTTTCTTCTTCAATACCCATTTACAACCAATAGGCTTTCACCCTTCAGGAAAAGGTACCGAATCACAGGGTTCATGAACTTCTTCAATGATGCCATTTCTTCATTCATGGCATCCAACCAGGAATCTTAATCAAATGTATTAATAACATCCTTTATAGTCCTAGGCTCGTCAATTCTAGTAATCAAGGCATAAGCACAATTCAAATCCAAGATGGAAAATCTATACCTTTCAGGTTGTCGCTTCTCACATGTAGACCTCCTCATAGGTTGAGGCTGAGGTTGTGGTTCTTCTTCCTATTCAAAACTGTTAGAGCTACAAGAGCTCTCCTCAGTATCAAGTACACTTTGAATTCGTAGTTCCTCTTTATGTGAAATTTGAGGAATTTCAACTACATCATTCTTCTTTTCTCTTTCTTCTATCTCTGACTGCAGATTAGATGAAGAAGGTTTTAGCTCCTAAAATATTACACTTCTATTATACACAACCTTCTCAATAACAGGGTTCCAAAGATTGTACCATTTCACACCAATACCATAGCCAATGAAGATACATTTGATAGCCTTTTTCTCTAACTTAGATCTTTTCTCATTTGGAACATATGCATATGGCTCATAGCCAAACACATGAATATGTCTCAAAGAAGGCTTCTTACCAGACCACTCTTCCATAGGAATTTTGTGAAAAAGAGTTGAACAAGGTGAGTGATTAATCAAGTAAAATGTTGTAGCTACGACATCAACCCAGAACTTCTACTCCATACTAGCACTACTCAACATACTCCTCACTCTTTTCATCAGCATCTTATTTAGCCTTTCAACAACTCCATTCTACTATGGAGTATAAGGCATAGTTTTATGCCTTTTAATCCCATGGTCTTTGCAATACCTTTCAAAATCTATAGAATAAAACTCACCGCCATTATCTGTCCTTAAGCATTTAATTTTTCTTCCAATCTGGTTTTCTACCAAGTTGTTAAACTCTTTAAACTAACTAAATACTTGTTATTTACTTTTAAGAAAGTACACAAATTCCCTTCTCGAATAACCATCAATAAAAGAAACATAATATTTAGATTTCAATAACGAAAGAACATTTACTGGACCGAACACATTAGATTGAACATAATCCAGTCTGTCAGAAGATCTATGGGGACTAGAATAGAATGAAACATGGCGTTGCTTTCCATAAATGCAATGGTCATAGAAATCAAACTCAAGGTTACAATCAACAAGCCCTTCTACTAGATTTTTATTTTTCAAGGATTTTAAGCCCTTTTCTCCTATGTGGCCAAGTCTATGATTCCATAGCATGGTTTTCTCTACTAGGAGTTTCACCTCCAATGAGTTTGCACTCAAAGGGTCTTTGTTCTCCTTCTCTTTACGAGTAGCCCTGCTTGACTTTTCAAAGACACGGTTACATTGAACAACACATGCATCCAACTTGTACAAAGTGCCAATATGAACACCATTGAGCCTCTAGTCATTTTGCAACCCCCACTCGAGAAAGAAACTTGCACGCAAACATCATTCAACTTACTAACAAAAAGTAGGTTATGTGCCAAACCTGGTATGTGTAGTACGCCATCAATTCCTTTGATTCTTCTGTTAGTGAATTGGATTTTGACTCTTCCATGACCAACAATTTCAAGAGATGAATCACTTGTCAGGTACACCTTTCCACCAGCATACTTTTCTTACTTAGTGAACCAATCTCTATGAGACATTTTTCATGTGAAAGGATGCACCTGATTCAATCATCTAGACATCATCCGATGCCTAAGTCACCAAGGCTACAATGAAGGTATCTGCATCACTCTAAGAAGAGTCATTATCCGAAGAGTTGTTCTCCTTCTTCTTTTTCTCCTTTTTACAATCCTTCCAGATATGACCAGTCTGCCCACAATTCTAGCATTTCACCTTGGACTTCTTGCCAGAAGACTTTGATCTCCCTTCAGATCTGGATTTAGACTTCTTGTCTTTCTTCATCCCTCTCTCCTTTGATCTACCCCAAATAACAAGAGCCTCCTTAGCCATCTCAGAAGACTTCCTCTTCATTTCTTCTGACAACAACAAAGCAACCACATCTTCCATCTTAAATTTGGTTGTTGTACTTCCAATATGCATTACCAGATGATCCCATGTGTCAAGTAAGGAGCATAATAGAAGCATACAACAATCCTCCTCCTCTAACTTTACACCCATAGAGGCCAACTGAGCAACAATCATATTAAATGAATTCAAATGGTCTTCTACTGATGCACCTTCTTCCATGTTCAAGGAGTATAAATTCTTCCTTAGGAATAACTTATTCATAGAAACTTCCCCTGATAAATGTCACCAAGTTTCTTCCATAATGAAGATGCAGTCTTTTCCTCATGGACATTTAGGAGAAAAAAATCTTCCAGATAAAGCCTTATCACTCCTCTAGCCTTCCTATAGATGCAAGGTCCCAATCTTCTTGCTTCATTCCTTGGGGCATAGTTCCAGACACAACAATCTAGAGGTCTCTATCCACCAATAGGTCTTCCATTTTGAGTTTCCACAACTCAAAATTGCTGCCATTGAACTTTTTAATTTCTACTCTTCTTGATGTGCTTGTCATCTCAAACTATTAACAAGACAATCAATTTTCTCTACAAGACTCCCACTGAATAGAATTAGCACAAAAAACTAGCCCTACCTACAAAGATAACACAACTGGCTAGGTTCTAATACCACTTATAAGGAAATCCCAATGCGGAAACACCTTCCGAATGAAAATTTCTTAGGGAAGAAGAGTAGAAAAAACTAAACCGAGTTACACAATATTAAGAAACACATTAATAGAGTAAATTGATTACGCAACACACACAGAATTGACCATATCTACATGGGAAAACCCTTACAGGAGAAAAAAACCACACACCTTGTAAAGCCACTTTGTATTATAGTAAATAGATTACATACATAATTACATACTTCACTATTAGGTGTTAAATCATAGCAGCAATACAATCCCTTGACCGACCTCACTCACTAATTATAGTTCTCCTCACATTGTTACAATGCTCGTAAAGCATACAATGTAGAACCACTCAACCACCCTCTTTATTGAGTTGTATGTCATTTAATTAGGATACATAAGATTTGAATATACACTCAATGCATCATGTTGTTCATCCAATCTGATTTGACCTCAATCACCTCTACAAACCATGTCGCCATCATGAAGATCAAATATTCATTTAATTTGTCACTGGAGTAGTTGTTTAATTAATTTTCCCTCCATTTTTAGTTACCAGGTGAGCTACCCACATTTACACTGATGACAACCATGTAATCACAAGGATGTGAATTGCATGATCATCCAATCGATAATCACCATCTACTTATACACATCATCATCCATCCTTATCAACCTATCGGGTCCCACCATATGGCTTCCATCACATATCATTCTATTGCCAAGTCATTAAAAAACAAACCATAGAACCTCATGTCAGCGGTGTTGAGGTTCTGAAAATCTATGGCATCTAGACAACAAAGAGATCGCTAAGTCGCTAAGTTAAGAAACTCTAGAACTTTGCGACAACAAGGAGATCCCTATGTCAAGAGGTTATGAAACTCAAGAACCTTGCAACATAGGTTCTGAAGTTCCATCTTTCTACAATCTAGCGATATGTCAGAAAATTATGAATTTATAGAACTTCGTGACATGAGTTCCAAAGTTTGAAAATTCAGTGATCCCGCGACATGAAGGCCGATAAAGGGAAAAATTCCAAGCTTTAAGGGAAGTTCCAAGCCAGCAAGTTGAGGCACATTTTCCAACAATTTTTTTTAGAAATAAAATTGTGTAAAGGTGAGTGTGTTTGACAACCCTAAAAAAATTAATATGCATTAAAAGGAGGCTTGATATGATATTGGATTAGATATCATCTTCTTCTCAAATAGAGAAAATGTTTTGATAATCTTTATCAATGTCAATATCAACACTATCATTCTAATCCAAAATTTATTTTATCAAACACTTATCCTATGTTTTCTCTAACAATTTATCAAATTCCATAATAATTTTCATAACCAAAAATTATATTTGTTTGCACATTTTTGTAAACCCAAAAATGGATTTTTTACAGTGTCACATTCAATAAGGATTTTCTCATTGGAAGTGACATCTAATATGAAGTCAAATTATCATTCTGTGTTGATGTTATAGTGAGGTTTTTGATGTAAATGACAATTCGGGGGGGACTAATAGTCTTCAAAGTGAATTTATGTCACCCAAATTCATTTCTAAGTTCATGGAATGAAGAGGAAGATATTCCTTAAAACTAGGCAAGGGTGAAATGCAATAATAAAGTGACATGACTTTCTCTATGAGTAAATTATTATCTACTTGAGAGGAACATAAATAAAAGTGAATAGGTGGTAGGATTTTGGCACTATTATGAAATTTATTTCAATATTTAAGTATTATCAACTTGAGTATAAATAAGTAACTATAATTCAATAAAAATATTTAATAACTTATTTCTATGTACATATTGATATCAAAAGGTGCAACAAATATATGTGTCATTAGCTCATATATATGCAAATTTTGGATCCACTATGTAAATGAAAATTTAAGGCTATGGCCTTTTTGAAAAAATACTTCAAAAAAATTAGTCAAAAACAAAAGGCCATGAAAAACTAGTCGATCCACAAATGGATCCAAAGTGAGGAAAGAAGAGGAATCAAAAGTTTTAAATAAAGTTATATTTTTAAATCAACAACACCCAATATTGAAACTAGAGTACCAAGTTCTTAAGCATAATGTAGTTTATATTTCTCAAGAGAATACTATCATATATAATAAACTTGAATTGAACTAATGAAGGAAATACAAATAGTGAAACAGTTATGCTTTTAGACACTTAAATTTCTCCTAAGTCCTAATTTAATTTCCTATGTCCCAAATATCCTTTCCACATCATTTAATTAATTAAATTAATCAAATATTTCATCCATTTAACCCTCTCCAAAACTTAATTCTTTAAATTAATCATTTCCAATTATCATCCACCCTTCATCTAGTAACCTCCCAACCAACCCAATTTTAGCTTTATATTTGTCTTTCAATTTTTATCTTTGATATTTGTTCTTTGAAAACCTAC
The DNA here is from genome assembly GCA_007258455.2 of Sequoia sempervirens. Lineage (NCBI taxonomy): Eukaryota > Viridiplantae > Streptophyta > Pinopsida > Cupressales > Cupressaceae > Sequoia > Sequoia sempervirens. The sequence continues at coordinate 497,848,797 of VDFB02281492.1, read as the reverse complement.
AAATATCCTAATCCTTAGTCACTTTTTATCATCCAATCTAGATTTTGTAGCGTTATATTGTCAGTGTGAGGAACCACATCTCAATCATTTAAGAGAAATCCACCATTTGGTGCATCAGGAATCAAATATGGGTAACTTTGTCTTAATTTAAATTCATTTCCATTTTTGGTTTCTTTCTTTAATTAATGTCTCATTGAATATAGGTTAAGGTTTTTAATTCATTGTTTGAAATATTTTTGTTTAAATATGCATTTGATGATGAGAATGCTAACTAAAGAATTAGGCCCACCAAAATGCATGCATGAATTTAAAATTAAACTATTAATTTATTTATTTTTAAAAAACTTATTCTAAATGTATGCAAACATTAGATTAAGTGTGAAGTAGATTTTTTTGTACTCTTTGATGGATTTATGGATTGCCAAAAATTGTGCAAACTCTTCAATAGTATGAAAAAGACATGATTCATTTTATTTTTTGTTACTACAGGGGCATCCCTGCGAGTCAACCCAATGTCCAAGGGGCGAGCTGAGGTGAGACTAGACATGATTCAATATTATTAAGAAATAGATTAGATATTTTTTAGAGAGCTCCTTGAATTTTTAAAAGGAAATATGGATTAGTAGGTTTTTAGTTGAAAATATAAATGGCCAAGATTGATTTAATCAATCTAGAGGACCAAATATTTTGTTTAGAGCTAATTGATTTGGTTGATTAGTCAACAAAGTTGACTAAGTCAACTAGCTTGATTGATTAATGAATTAACTTGATTTTTTTGTCAACTAATTTGATTGTTTAGTCAACTAACTTGATTGAGAGTTAACTATTAAATCTATTGAATTCATGTTTCAAGCCCTCTTTGGCTCATTGAGTTTGTGGGTTTCATGCCCCTATTGGATCACTAAGCTCATGGATTTAAATTGTTTGTGTAAATTCAATGTGTTCATGATAGGGATGAGTATCTTCTTTGTTGCCTCACTTGGTCCAAGTTAGGCTAAAAATTCCCACCATTCACTAATAAAAAAATGGTGGAAATGATTTTAATTTATTTTTCATTTAATAATAGACTGGTAATGGATTTAATTAATTTAATTTAATTTATTAGTGATGTGGATTTAATTAGTAGGGTGAATAAAGGGTTTTATGGATGAAACTAATTAGTTATTAAAATTAATTAATTATTGTGATAATTCTTAGATATTATTGTAGATCTAAATTTTAGGTTTATACAACCACAAAAAAATCATACTTTGTCTCCACTATATGGGGTTGGGGTATCCTAATTTATCAATGTACCTTCCTCCAAGTACTATAAATTTAGCTACCTAGTCATTTTTAGAATGTTTAACCTTATGACTTTATGATTTTACTTCATTATATATGTATGTGAAATTTACCTATTTTAAAATAATTACATTTCATTTTTTAAATAAACCTAGTATTTTAGAAACTACATTCAATTTTATATAGATTCTATTCTTACATATTTTAAAATAATATAGATAACTTATTCAAATTTTTATGTCAAGTTGCCTAACTAATTTTTGAATTTTTCGCCAAAGGGCCTTTTTTCCATGATGATCCCACACATACCCACATAATACTTCATTTCCTAGCACATTTCATATATTCCCCATTTGTATAATGTACCATGGAACAACATGCCTCCTCAAGCTTGGTAAAATAGATTAGCACCCAACTAGACACTACAACAAGGATTATGGCCACAATAGTCAAACTAATCTCAAGTCTACAATCAACAATGGTAGCCACCACAAAATGCATGGCAATAGTAAAGGAGAGGTAAACAATCTTGGTCTAATCTAAATATTGGCTATCAGTAGTATAATGGTGTGAATTTGAACCCCTCACAAATTCCCCATTTACACCTCATACTTTAGAAAAATTAAACCCGATGATGCTATTCCATGTCCTTCGTCTGCTTTCCATCCAGTTGGTGGTTGTCTATAGTGTCGATAGGGGAATTTCTGTCAGAGATGCTAGCGTGACATGCAGACATCTGCACGGCGCAATGTCATCCTGACAGGATTCTCACCCCTGAAATCTACAGAGACATTACACTTCTCCACTAACGACGAAGCATAATGCCTCTACCCTTTCGACCGACCTTGAATGGATCTTTTGGATTTCATTTCACCTTCAAAAGGCTATCTCATTCATTCAATTCATCTTCTACACACTCATCCGATCTTCTTCACACTTCTTGAGCATTCCACACTTCATTCACAACATTTTTACCATCTTTGAAGTTCCAAGTTGGCACTCTACTAGTTTTTCTCCTCTCATTGTTGCGGCAACATTGGCATCCTCAAGCTTGTGATCTCACATCTCCCTTCATGTGCCTTGAGAGCATCTTGTTTGGAGGTGATATCCATTTATTTAGCAACTTTGTATTATTTAGTAGCATATTGTTGTTAGCATTGGTTGGTATTCTTCCTTTCAATACTTTTTTATTGTACTTTCTCTTTTGTGGCTATTTTAGTTATCTATGGAGGTGGAAACACCAAAATAGGGGTTTGACTACGACATGCCCCAAAACATCCTCAACATTTTTCCTCGTTATGTTGTGTAGGTATCTTGTTCATGTGGAGCTTGCGGCAGGATGGACCAACTGTAAGTTTGATTTCTATCACCTTTGTTCTCATCAATCTATCTTTCCAGTTAAAGTATTCTTACTTTTTTAGTCATTTAGTAGTTTTCAGCTTTTTGTTATCATGTAATACCGTTCTTATCAAGTTGTTAGCAAGTTCTCTATTAGTTTCAACCATACTAAATGTACTATTTGTCCATACAGACACCAACACCCAACTAGGATGCCAGCGTACCACACTATTGTCCATCTTTTGCATTGGATTCCTTTGGCAAAGAGCTACCTAGGTTATAGTCCAAGCTCGAGAATTTTCTCATTTGACTTCCTAAATCCTTAGGTTGATAGAAGGAAAGTGATAGATTAATTTTCCTTCCTTTTCACCCTTCTCAAACATCAAAACCTATCTTAAACAATCCTTTAGCGTGAGGTATATCAGGGTAGCTAATTGTTCAAGACCCTCCCGTGACCTGGGGTCCTGAGCAGTCAATCTCCCTCTACATTTTTGGTGAACGTGATGTGAAGCTTGTAATATTTTTTTCTTTATGTTGAGGTTCTCTCTCTCGTGTCTGTGTAGGTTGTGGGCTTGTGCGTTGTGATGCTTTATGAGCTTCACAACTCATTCTACAACCTTTGAGTACATAGTTAGAAGGAGCATGCAATAGCGACACTTAGAGATGGACTTTACAAGGGTCACTATGGCTCTTGCCTCCTAGGAGATGGTGTCTATGATAGAGATGATTTTCTTTGACAAAACCACTTGTGCCCCTACTCCTACTATCTCCCTTTCAACTCCACCTCTAGACGAGAATGAAGCCACCCCTATTCCTACAGAGCATCTCATTGCTCTAGATAGGAGGCTATTAGATCTTGCAAATCACTTAAGGAGAGATCAAAGCATGGCTAGGCCCGCTAGGGTTGTTAATGAGATCAAATATATCCTAAACAAGGATTAAACTAGCATATAGTTTCTCTGTGGTCTTACCAATTTAAAGGAAGCATGTGTCCCTTCTTACAACCCTAGGTCAAGTATTACCCTAGGTCATGTGCTCGATGCTTATGAAAGACAAATTGGTGTCTCAATTCCTATGACATAGTATGCTTGGTTGAAATGGGCCCTCATGTCAACATCTTCATTCCTACTCCACCTCCTACTATCGAAGTGAGCAGAATACCCCTAGGATTTAATGTTCTTCCTCTTGGGGGAAGGTTTTTCCTTAGCAGTGGGATTTATAGTAGAATGGAGGTTGGTGGTCTTGATATGTTTGGTGGCTCTAGCAATGGCTACGATGGTGGTCAAGATAGTGGCTCCGACGGTGGCTATGGTGGTAGCTCTAGTGGTGGCTATGGTAGTGGCCCTGGTGGTGAATTTGGTGTAGTGGTCTTGGTGGTGGCTCTAGTGGTGGCTCCACTCTAGTCCTATGTCTTCATATGACCATGTTTTGAATGCCCTGCTACAAAATATGGATCAAATGTAGAACTAGTTGGTGAGTATGTCCCAATCCTCTACCCAGCCTATCTTTCAACCTTTCTTCTAACATAGTCCCTTTTCAATGAAAATTTTGAATACTCCCTTCCCTCAAGGGATGGAAATTACTAAGTTTGAAAAATACGGTGGTAAAGGAGACCCTCAAACACACATGTCAGCTTTCAATGTGATGTGTACAGACTTCTTTCACCATGATTCCTTGATGGAAAACTTGTTTCCTCGTCTCAAGGATACAACATTAGAATGGTACCGTTCCTTGCCCAAAAACTCCATATTCTCATTTGATCAACTTGTTAATCAGTTTGTCTGACAGTTTCAAAATAACATTGGGCCGAAGATGACCTTCTTGGATCTTGTCCAATGTAAGCAAGGAGAGCATGAGAAGATTATTGATTTCATTACTTGATACCAAGCACTATTTTCACAAACCTCATACCTACTACTCAACTCAGACATGCAAAAGGTGTTCATAGGAAACTTGCAGATACCCTGGCAGGAGAAGTTTACCTTGATGAGGTATCCTTCTTTTGCACATCTGTGTGCAGCATTGTGGGAGTATCAACAAATGGTTGTTCAGTTTGGGGGATCTTCCTCGTGCTCCCATCCTAAAGGAAGATCTGTAGTATCGATTTTAGGAAAAGGAAAATTTGTTGCAAATGTAGTTGTCACGTCTAATGATAAAGGCCTCAAGCACTACAGGCAATTCACAAAATTATCTAAATCTTATTCTTCCATTCTGTAGAAAATATTGAAGGATGAGGTTATAACATTAGAAGATCCTCAACCTCTTAGAGAGCCTTATCCTAAATGTTATGATGGGAACACTTTCATCCAATACCATCATGTGCACAGGCATGATAGTGAACATTGTATGTGCTTGTGTCATGAGATACAAGATTGCATCAACAATGGTACCATTCACCTCGATGGTAAAAAGCAGAATACGAACAAGTTTGTGGGTAAGGAGAATAGTGAATTGTAGATTTATTTGGACCCATTCCTATCTCACTCTTAAAATTTAATTATTGATCCTTCTGGTGCTTCTTCCAAGGCCTTAGTGTACTTAAATGTGGTTTTATTTACTCACAGTCCTCCCCCTCAACCTGCGACTAGTTCACTAGATATAACCTTTGTGTCGTAGGATCTACCCATGAATAAAAAAGATTCTCCTCTATACATTCCCACTCGTGTTAATGGAAACATTGTGACAAGAGTCCTTGTGGACCCTACAAATTGTGTGAACGTTATTACTGAAGAGAATCTTTTGTTGAATTTGTTATAGAGGGAGGAATATTAAAAGATGAAGACCACTATACATACCCATGATGGCCTCTCTCTTGCTCCATATGGCTCTATAACTCTTTTCCATCCTAGTGGGACCTAGGGCTGTGAATACTACCTTTGGTGTCATTCTAAAATCTGACTTGTTTAGAGTGAAGCTAGGCATCTCATGGCTAGCTTTTGTGAACGAAGTCGCTTTTTTTATTCATAAATGTCTAAAATTCTCTCACAAAGGTGAAGTGCATATCATGTATGACACTAGATATCAACCATTGGTATCACATGGGGGATATTCACTAGATCATTTTTTTCCCTCCCTAATCAGTCTGCTTCTTCTAAGAATGGACCTTCTTTATCAAAATGATGTTAGGTATAATACCAGGGGCAAGGTGCAAGTGAAAATGACTTATCCTGTAGCACAGCAGTAGGTTGCTTCTTCCTCTCAAGAGGGGAAGGGGAAGCCTTCCCACACTCAGGGACCTTCTCCTTCTTCATTTGTAGTTCCACCTAATTCTACCTCTCACCCTACTATGGCACCTTTAACTTTCACCCCTATGCATTTCTTAGGGAGTCCAATGGTGCTCACCTAGCGGAAGGCCAAGCATCAAGTATTTGACTTTCCTGTCTTGCCCACAGTACCTCAACCCATCTTGTATGGTAAGGGAAAGGGTCCCCATGGAGTCACCTCTACGTCTTAGCCTTTGCGGCCTCCCATTTTTCTTGCCCCTAAGGTAGAAAATGGGTAGAGGCCTACCACTGAGCGCTTAAGTCTTCTCCTTTGTCTATTGTTTCCTCTACTTCTATATCTCTTCCTCCTATTCCTATTCAGGAGTCACTCCCTCCACTAGAAACGGCTATGATGGACACCCTGATGACTGAACAAGAGCCTTCTACTCCTTCTCAAGCTACAGCCTCTAGCTCTAAGATCCAAATAAATTTCCTTGCACATGAGTGTAAGCATTGGAGGAAGGCTCTAGCCACTAAGCAGGATGCCTCACAGAAGGAGGAAGGAGAGCCAATAGCTCCTATTTTGGTGTATTTTGTTGTGCCCTCCTCTTTCGCCCCTTCAGCTTCAGTTCCTCCCACCTCAATCTTGCTTCCATACCCCCTACAAGCATGGATGATCCTCACCCTAAAAGGTGCAA
>VDFB02281492.1:497789038-497842174 GCA_007258455.2 Sequoia sempervirens | reverse complement strand
TATAAATGGCCAAGATTGATTTAATCAATCTAGAGGACCAAATATTTTGTTTAGAGCTAATTGATTTGGTTGATTAGTCAACAAAGTTGACTAAGTCAACTAGCTTGATTGATTAATGAATTAACTTGATTTTTTTGTCAACTAATTTGATTGTTTAGTCAACTAACTTGATTGAGAGTTAACTATTAAATCTATTGAATTCATGTTTCAAGCCCTCTTTGGCTCATTGAGTTTGTGGGTTTCATGCCCCTATTGGATCACTAAGCTCATGGATTTAAATTGTTTGTGTAAATTCAATGTGTTCATGATAGGGATGAGTATCTTCTTTGTTGCCTCACTTGGTCCAAGTTAGGCTAAAAATTCCCACCATTCACTAATAAAAAAATGGTGGAAATGATTTTAATTTATTTTTCATTTAATAATAGACTGGTAATGGATTTAATTAATTTAATTTAATTTATTAGTGATGTGGATTTAATTAGTAGGGTGAATAAAGGGTTTTATGGATGAAACTAATTAGTTATTAAAATTAATTAATTATTGTGATAATTCTTAGATATTATTGTAGATCTAAATTTTAGGTTTATACAACCACAAAAAAATCATACTTTGTCTCCACTATATGGGGTTGGGGTATCCTAATTTATCAATGTACCTTCCTCCAAGTACTATAAATTTAGCTACCTAGTCATTTTTAGAATGTTTAACCTTATGACTTTATGATTGTGTAATCTTCATTATTATATGTAGTGTGAAATTTACCTAGTTTAAAAATGTAATTACATTCTCATCCATTTTTAAATATAAGTTGCATTTTACATCTATTTATATCATGTCTTCTCCTCTTCCCTCTTATTTTAAATTATTTGATGTACCATTCAAATAAGAGGACCATCATTTTTATATTTTTATTAGCATTTCTCATTCCCAATCTTATTTACTTGATTGTGAGTGTGTTTGACAATTTAAAAGTTTTTCAATAAAAATTAGTTAGATTATGTGTGCTTGACATTTCAAAATTCTTAGAGGTTCTCAATCAATATCTATATGTGTACTTAACAAAAAAAATTAAAATTAAAAATGTAATTTAATTGCATTATGTGTGTGTTTGACACTTCAAATTTTTCAAGAATCTCAATCAAAGTCAACACTCCATCATAATTTTCTATATCGTCTAATTTACTTCATTTCAAATTTCAAACCATCATTTTCTATCACTTTTTTATTTTTTAATATAATTTAATTGCATCATATGCATGTTTGACACTCCAAAAATTAGAAAATCTAAGTCAATATCAAAGTTGACACTGCATCATATTTTTTAAACTGTCTAATTTACTTGTTCCAAATTTCAAACCGTCATTTTCTCTCACTTTTCTACTTTCCAATGTAATTAAATTGCATTGTGCGTGCTTGACAATCCAACAAAAATCAAAATCTCAATCAATATTAAAATCGACACTCCATCAATTTTTTCTAAATGTATAATTTCTTCATTCCAAATTTTAAACCATCAGTTTCCTATTTTCCTTGGCATTCCCAAATTACAGTGTGTAAAAACGAACGTGTTGGACAATCCAAAAGTTTTTCATTACACGTTAAAAGAAGACTCAGAATGCCATTCAATGAAATTTAGGAAGTTTCTGTCAATGTCAATGTCAACACCATCATTATAATCCAAAATTTCCTTCGTTCCAAATTTGAACAATTCTGTGAAGATGAATTTGAGCGTGTTTGACAATACAAAAAGTTTTAAATGCACGATTCTACTCTTCTAATTGATATGATGAGATATTGATGTGATTATTGCCGACTATTAAACTTTTGGTTCAGATCGCTCTTTAACCACATAACTTCCTAGTCTGTATAGTTTAGGTACTTTTGTTTTTCCACAGGATGATAGAAATACAATGAAAATACCGAAAATTATACAGACAAAAAATAATGGAGGATAGATATGTATTATCAATGTGTTGTTAAACATTCACAATTGTTGAGATTATCGCTGCTTGGTGGACGCCGTTTCTGTTCACCTGTTGTGGTAATTACAAGAAAAGAAAAATAAAGTCTATCGATATTATATTTAAGATGATAGGGGAGAGGACCCACTAATTGTGCACCTAACACGCTTCTAATTATGTTATGTGGAAATTTCAAATAACTTCTAATTTTTTACAGCAGTTTATTTGGCAAGTCCCCTCCTTATAGCTTTCGTTTCAGGGCCACATCATCAAATATGATGCCACATCAGCATGCTTTTTGTCAAGATATAGTTGACCAATACTTGTGCATTCACATCATGGGTAGTTGAGCGCTGATGTGGCATCACATGATTGGTTGCTTTTTAGATCAAAGGAATACATTTTGTTTAATTATTGGTAGTCATGTCACAACTATTGGTCCAATATTAATGAAAATATTGGACATTATATCAACTACTAGGGGAGAGAGGCCCATAGTGGAGTAAGGTCCAATAGTGGGGATAAAAGCAGTCCTCAATGGGTCCCATAGTGGAGCACCTTAATATACAATTGCAAAACACTTTTTATCCATAAAGTACACAAACTAACAAATCATGTGATGCCACATCAGCGTACCAATAAAATGTGACTTAGTGCACCACTATAGGTCTCACTTTTTTTTTTGGGCCTTTTTGGATACCTCAACAAAAAGCATGTTGATGTGGCATCATATTTGATGATGTGACCCTAAAACAAAATATAGAAGCACGTGAGTTGCCAAATAAACTGTTGTACAAAATTGAGAATGATTTGAAATTTCCACATAAGATTTTGAGAAATGTGAAGTTAGGGTGCTCCACTATGGGCCTCTCTCCCCTATTACAACTATTGAAACATGCTCGACTAGTGGGTCCTCTCCCCTAGTCTTCACCATTTATTTTTCATCTTTATAATGTGAAGTTACGAAATAAACCTTTTAAGTAACAATAAATGAATAAAAACTATTTTCTTTTTTTGGTGGTTATATATTTTAAATAAATTCTTAAATTAATATGTTTATAATAGAGAAGAATAAACATATGAGTTCTTAATGAAAATTATGTGAAATATTATTAATATAAATATCTTAATCCAAAAAAGCATTAATCATTGTGAATGTGTATCTTAATGATTATACAAAAGATAATCTTTATAAAAGGACAATTAACCTAGAAACATTAGGTGAGAATAAAACAATATCATGGCATGTGTCCTCATCCTATGACATGAGGCATAAAAATATCATGATTTAAGTAAGCTTAAGTAATTAGAGGAAAAGGAACCTAATAATTAAATAAATAATTAATTAGGAAATACCTTTTACTCTAACAACATTAGCATTAGTAAAATATGTTATAGTAGGATAGGTAAGTGAACCTTTAATTCTTGAGGAATATTTTTCTGAAGTTACCCCACCAATTATTACAAGTCAAGGGCCAAATGATCCCCACTATCAATTCTTTCATTTTGTCCATAGAAAAAACTCTAATAGGGAATGCTTCCATGAAAATAATCTCACCTTATTCCCTACTAAATTTCCATGGTTTGATCACAGAAGATGTGGATACATTTTTTATTCAAATCTTATGTCCTCTATCAAAACTATGACTACACTATAGATGCACATTGATTGAATATTTTCTAAGGAACACTTAAGGATCCTTGAGATGGTTAATGGGATTAGGTAGAGATGCAATATCCAAATGGAGAACCATGAAAGATATATTACTAAATAACTATAAAAACTATTGCAGAGGAAGGTACATGAGGGGAGATTACATATTCAAGATGGTGTAGAAAGAAGATTAACCTAAGTTGGAATACTATTATGTGAAATAGTTCATGTGATTTTTGTAAAGTTATCAATAAAATAGGTTATCCACTAACTCCCTCATAATCATATTATTAAGGGGATTTAGTGAGGAATGTATGGATTCTTGGACTTAATTGGAGGAGAAGATACATCTCAAGTATCATTTGACGATATTTGTCAACTATGAAAAAACTATTCATGTTCCACTATGAAGAAGATATAGAGCCTAAGAGTAATATCCACTACAATGGTAGTTACAAGGGTTCCTAGATTAGATCTCATCTACCTTCTCAAAGATATAAATAGGACATCATCAACCACATGGCAACACAACTTGAAACACTATATGTAAGAAAGAAATAGGAAGAAGTAGAACAAAAATTTTCAAGTATTTCCCTCGTTATCATTGCAATTTAATATTGAATACAAATGGATGAGTGGAAATAATAATATAAGGAATGGATGAGAAACCAAATTTTTAAAAATGTAAGATAACAATGGACATGTATTCTACCTAGCATAATGCAAATCATGGCCATAATTACAAGGTATTCCCTAGGGCTCTTTATCACATAATACTTCATTTCCTAGCACATTTCATATATTCCCCATTTGTATAATGTACCATGGAACAACATGCCTCCTCAAGCTCGATAAAATAGATTAACACCCAACTAGACACTACAACAAGGATTATGGCCACAATAATCAAACTAATCTCAAATCTACAATCAACAATGGTAGCCACCACAAAATGCATGGCAATAGTAAAGGAGAGGTAACCAATCTTGGTCTAATCTAAATATTGGCTATCAGTAGTATAATGGCATGAATTTGAACCCCTCACAAATTCCCCATTTATACCCTTTTAGAAAAATCAAACCCGATGATGCTATTACATGTCCTTTGTTCGCTTTCCATCCATTTGGTGGCTATCTGTACTATCAGTAAGGGAATTTCTATTGAAGATGCTAGTGCAGCGCGCAGATTTCTGTGTGACGCAATGTTGTCCTAACAAGATTCTCACCTGTAAAATCTACAAAGGTGTTACACTTATCCATTGACAACAAAGCATAATGCCTCTACCCTTTCAACTGACCTTGAACAGATCTTTTGGCTTTCATTTCACCTTCAAAAGGCTATCTCATTCATTTAATTCATCTTCTACACACTCATTTGATCTTCTTCACACTTCTTGAGCATTCCACACTTCATTCACAACATTTTCACCATCTTTTAAGTTCCAAGTTGGCATTCTACTAGTTTTTCTCCTCTCCTTGTTGTGGAAATGTTGGCATCCTCAAGCTTGTGAGCTCACATCTCCCTTCATGTGCCTTGAGAGCATCTTTTTGGGAGGTGATATCCATTTATTTAGCATCATTGTATTATTTAGTAGCATATTGTTGTTAGCATTGGTTGGTATTCTTCATTTCAATACATTTTTATTGTGCTTTCTCTTTTATGGCTATTATAGCTATCTATGGAGGTGGGAACACTGAAATAGGGGTTTGACTATGGAAAGCCCCAAAACATCCCCAACATTTTTCCTCGTTATGTTGTGTGTAGGTATCTTGTTCGTGTGGAGCTTGTGAGAGGCTAGACCAGCCATAAGTTTGATTTCTATCACCTTTGTTTTTATCAATCTATCTTTCCAGTTAAAGTATTCTTCCTTTTTTAGTCATTTAGTAGTTTCTCAGCTTTTTGTTATCGTGTAATACTATTCTTATCAAGTTGTTAGCAAGTTCTTTGTTAGTTTCAACTGTACTAAATGTACTCTTTGTATGAATGGACACCAACGCCCAACTAGGACGCTAGTGTGTCATGTTGTCATCCACCTTTTGCATTGGATTACTTTGGCAAAGAGCTACCTAGGTTATAGTCCAAGCTCAGGAATTTTCTCATTTGACTTCCTAAATCCTCAGGTTGATAGAAGGAAAGTGATAGATCCATTGTCCTTCCTTTTCACCCTTCTCAAGCATCAAAACCTATCTTAAACAATCCTTTAGTGTGAGGTATATCAGGGTAGCTAATTGTTCAAGACCCTCCCATGACCTGGGGTCTTGAGTAGTCAGTCCCCCTCTACATTTTTGGTGAACGTGATGTGAAGCTTGCAATATTTTTTTCTTTATGTTGAGTTTCTCTCTCTCTCGTGTCTGTGTAGGTTGTGGGCTTGTGCATTGTGACGCTTTATGAGCTTCACAACTCATTCTACAACCTTTGAGTACACAGTTAGAAGGATCACGCAATAGTGACACTTAGAGATGGACTTTACAAGGGTCACTATAGCTCTTGCCTCCTAGGATATGGTGTTTGCGGTAGAGATAAGTTTTTTTGACAAAACCACTCATGCCCCTAATCCTCCTATCTCCCCTTCAACTCCACCTCTAGATGAGAATGAAGCCACCCCTATTCCTACAAAGCATCTCATTGCTCTAGATAGGAGGCTATTGGATCTTGCAAATCACTTAAGGGGAGATCAAAGCATGGCTAGGACCACTAGGGTTGTTAATGAGATCATATATATGATAAACAAGGATTAGACTAGTATATAGTTTCTCCATGGCCTTACCTATTTAAAGGAAGCATGCATCCCTTCTTACAACCCTAGGTCAAGTATTACCCGAGGTCATGTGCTTGATGCTTATGAAAGACAAATTGGTGTCTCAATTCCTATGACATTAGTATGCTTGATTGAAATGGGCCCTTATGTCAACATATTCATTCTTACTCCACCTCCTACTCTCAAAGCGAGAAAAATACCCTTGGGATTTAATTTTCTTCCTCTTGGGGAAGGTATTTCCTTAGCAGTGGGATTTATAGTAGAATGGGGTTTGGTGGTCCTAATATGTCTAGTGGCTCTAGCGACTACTACGATGGTGGTCATGACAGTGGCTCTAATAGTGGCTATGATGGTAGCTCTAGTGGTGGCTATGGAAATGGCCCTGGTGGTGAATTTGGTGTAGTGGTCTTGGTGGTGGCTCTAGTGGTGGCTCTACTAGTCCTATGTCTTCATATTACCATGCTTTGAATGCCCTGCTACAAAATATGGATTGAATGTAGAACCAGTTGGCAAGTATGTCCCAAGCCTCTACCTAGCCTATCTTTCAACCTTTCTTCTAACATAGTCCCTTGTTGGTGAAAATTTTTAATACTCCCTTCCCTCAAGGGATGGAAATTACTAAGTTTGAGAAATACGGTGGTAAAAGAGACCCTCAAACACACATGTCATCTTTCAACGTGATGTGTACAAACTTCTTTCACCATGATGTGTCTAATGATAAAGGCCTCAAGCACTAAAGGCAATTCACAAAACTATTTGAATCTTATTCTTCCATTCTATAGAAAATATTAAAGGATAAGGTTAAAACATTGGAAGATCCTCAACCTCTTAGAGAGCCTTATGCTGACTGTTATGATGGGAACGTGTTCGTCCAATACCATCATGTGCACGGGCATGATAGTGAACATTATATACATGATTGCGTCATGAGATACAAGATTGCATCGACGATGGTACTATTCACCTTGATGGTAAAAAGCAGAATGTGAACACGTTTGTAGGTAAGGCGAATAGTGAATTGTAGATTTATATGGACCCATTCCTATCTCACTCTGAAAATTTAATTATTGATCCTTTTGGTGCTTCTCGCAAGGCCTTAGTGTACTTAAATGTGGTTTTATTTACTCATAGTCCTCCCCCTCAACTTGCAACTAGTTCACTATATATAACCTTTGTGTCGTAGGATCTACCCATGAATAACAAATATTCTCCTCTATACATTCCCACTTGTGTTAATGGAAACATTGTGACAAGAGTCCTTGTGGACCCCACGAGTTGTGTGAACGTTATTAGTGAAGAGAATCTTTTGTTGAATTCATTACAGAGGAAGGAATATGAAAAGATGAAGACCACTATACATACCCATGATGGCCTCTCTCTTGCTCCATATGGCTCTATAACTCCATAATGGCCTCAACCTCTATATATGAAAAGATGAAGACCACTATACATACCCATGATGGCCTCTCTCTTGCTCCATAAGGTTAAAACATTGGAAGATCCTCAACCTCTTAGAGATCCTTATGCTGACTGTTATGATGGGAACGTGTTCGTCCAATACCATCATGTGCACGGGCATGATAGTGAACATTATATACATGATTGCGTCATGAGATACAAGATTGCATCGACGATGGTACTATTCACCTTGATGGTAAAAAGCAGAATGTGAACACGTTTGTAGGTAAGGCGAATAGTGAATTGTAGATTTATATGGACCCATTCCTATCTCACTCTAAAAATTTAATTATTGATCCTTTTGGTGTTTCTCGCAAGGCCTTAGTGTACTTAAATGTGGTTTTATTTACTCATAGTCCTCCCCCTCAACTTGCAACTAGTTCACTATATATAACCTTTGTGTCGTAGGATCTACCCATGAATAACAAATATTCTCCTCTATACATTCCCACTTGTGTTAATGGAAACATTGTGACAAGAGTCCTGTGGACCCCGCGAGTTGTGTGAACGTTATTAGTGAAGAGAATCTTTTGTTGAATTCATTACAGAGGAAGGAATATGAAAAGATGAAGACCACTATACATACCCATGATGGCCTCTCTCTTGCTCCATATGGCTCTATAACTCCATAATGGCCTCAACCTCTATATATGAAAAGATGAAGACCACTATACATACCCATGATGGCCTCTCTCTTGCTCCATAAGGTTAAAACATTGGAAGATCCTCAACCTCTTAGAGAGCCTTATGCTGACTGTTATGATGGGAACGTGTTCATCCAATACCATCATGTGCACGGGCATGATAGTGAACATTATATACATGATTGCGTCATGAGATACAAGATTGCATCGACGATGGTACTATTCACCTTGATGGTAAAAAGCAGAATGTGAACACGTTTGTAGGTAAGGTGAATAGTGAATTGTAGATTTATATGGACCCATTCCTATCTCACTCTGAAAATTTAATTATTGATCCTTTTGGTGCTTCTCGCAAGGCCTTAGTGTACTTAAATTTGGTTTTATTTACTCATAGTCCTCCCCCTCAACTTGCAACTAGTTCACTATATATAACCTTTGTGTCGTAGGATCTACCCATGAATAACAAATATTCTCCTCTATACATTCCCACTCGTGTTAATGGAAACATTGTGACAAGAGTCCTTGTGGACCCCGCGAGTTGTGTGAACGTTATTAGTGAAGAGAATCTTTTGTTGAATTCATTACAGAGGAAGGAATATGAAAAGATGAAGACCACTATACATACCCATGATGGCCTCTCTCTTGCTCCATATGGCTCTATAACTCCATAATGGCCTCAACCTCTATATATGAAAAGATGAAGACCACTATACATACCCATGATGGCCTCTCTCTTGCTCCATAAGGTTAAAACATTGGAAGATCCTCAACCTCTTAGAGATCCTTATGCTGACTGTTATGATGGGAACATGTTCGTCCAATACCATCATGTGCACGGGCATGATAGTGAACATTATATACATGATTGCGTCATGAGATACAAGATTGCATCGACGATGGTACTATTCACCTTGATGGTACAAAGCAGAATGTGAACACGTTTGTAGGTAAGGCGAATAGTGAATTGTAGATTTATATGGACCCATTCCTATCTCACTCTAAAAAATTAATTATTGATCCTTTTGGTGCTTCTCGCAAGGCCTTAGTGTACTTAAATGTGGTTTTATTTACTCATAGTCCTCCCCCTCAACTTGCAACTAGTTCACTATATATAACCTTTGTGTCGTAGGATCTACCCATGAATAACAAATATTCTCCTCTATACATTCCCACTCGTGTTAATGGAAACATTATGACAAGAGTCCTTGTGGACCCCGCGAGTTGTGTGAGCGTTATTAGTGAAGAGAATCTTTTGTTGAATTCATTACAGAGGAAGGAATATGAAAATATGAAGACCACTATACATACCCATGATGGCCTCTCTCTTGCTCCATATGGATCTATAACTCTTTCCATCCTAGTGGGACCTAGGGCTGTGAATACTACCTTTGGTCTCATTCTAAAATCTAACTTGTTCATAAATGTCTAAAATTCCCTCACGAAGGTGAAGTGCATGTCATGTATGACACTAGATATCAACCATTGGTATCATGTGGGGGATATTCATTGGATCATTTTTTTCCCTCCCTGATCAGTCTACTTCCCCTAAGAATGGACTTGATTTATCAAAATGATGTTAAGTATAATATCAGGGGCAAGGTGCAAGTGAAAATGACTTACCTTGTAGCACAGTGATAGGTTGCTTCTTCCTCTCAAAAGGGGAAGGGGAAGCTTACCCACACTCAGGGACCTTCTCCTTCTTCAAATGTTTGTAGTTCCACCTACTTCTACCTCTTTCCCTACTATGGAAACTTTTACTTTCGCCCCTATGCATCTCTTGGGGAGTCCAATGGTGCTTTCCTAGCAAAAGGAAAAGCATCAAGTATTTGACCTTCCTATCTTGCCCACAGTGCCTCAACCCATCTTGTATGGTAAGGGGAAGGGTCCTCATGGAGTTGCCTCTATGTCTCAGCCTCCATGGCCTCCTATTGTTCCTACCCCTAGGGTAGCAAATGGGAAGAGGCCTGCCACTAAGCACTTGAGTCTTCTCCTCTTCTTTTTTTTGCCTCTGCTCCTACATCTCTTCCTCCCATTCCTATCTAGGAGTCACTCCCTCTGCCAAAAATTGTTGTGATGGACACCCCAATGATAGAACAAGAGCCTTCTACTCCTTCTCAAGATACAACCTCTAGCTCTCAGATCCAAAGAAACTTCCTTGCACATGAGTGTAAGCACCGAAGGAAGGCTCTAGCCACTAAGAAGGATGCCTTGCAGAAGGAGGAACAGGAGTCAACAACTCCTATTTTGGTGTCTTCTATTGTGCCCTCCTCTTTCACCCCTTTAGCTTCAGTTCTTTCCACATCAATCTTGCTTCCAAATCCCCCTGTAAGTGTGGATGATCCTCACCCTAAAAGGGTGCAATTTTTTATATCTCCTTCGGCTGAGCCTCACCTCTTGATGTCCCTTTCAAACATCCCACATTTCCCCAAGCCCGTGGATATGTCAAATACCTTGGTGGTATCTGTTATGATGTTCTTTACTTCTTCCTCACTTTTCAATTCATATTTGGGGATCTCACATCCTCCAATGAAGCACAAGTTGGAGGAAGAGCCTGCTTCTAATGGGGGTCAAAAGAAGGGATCGCCTTCTTTGAAAGTTGGTTCTTCTTTGGCCTACACCATCCTAGTGACAGAGGTAGCCCCAGCATCCCTGGAGTTTGGCACTTCCCTCGAGTATTTCAGTGAGGTTGGTAGTGGATCTCGAGCACCTCCTCCATTGCTCACTCAGTTGATGCATGGTACTCCTATCAAGTGAATGTTCAACTCGGTAGATGATGTCTCAGCTCTATCAATGATTTTTCCAAAATTGATGACGTTTACCTCACAGGATTTGAGCAAAGAAGACCTCAAGGGGCCCTCTTCGTAGGATTTTGTCACAAGAGAGTCGAAGGGTGCTCCCCTTGCTATCCCACCCTTACAGGCTTGTCTTCCATCCCCTTATAATGATCTAGATTGGTAGGATGACAACCTCCTGGTTGATGAGAACTAGGGGTGCCTCTTCTTTATCTATAGATTAGATTTGTGTGTGTGTTGTGTTTCTCCCATGCTTTTTTTATATGTTCCTGGAGGACCCTTGTCACCCTCATAGATGCTTAAATATAGGAGTTTTTTGTATTGTAAAATTATTCTATTTTTCACATCATTCTTCTCTTTGTGGTGCCTTGAATTTGACAATTAGGGATGATGCAAAGTGTTGGGGGCATTTAGGCCTCCCTTCCATGTTGACCCAATTTTTTTTATTTTTTTATTTTGTCTACACATAACTTTCTTCACATGGTTTGATATAGTAGAGGTTTGACGACAATTCATTTATATATATTATATTTATCTATGTATATTTATGAGTAGCTCTAACCTTAAAATATCAAATCCCCCTGTCTTTTGGTGTATGTGTTTTGGTTTGTATTATATTTTTGACTTTCTCTTCTTTGCTTGCTTTGTGATGTTGTGGTGCTTATGTGTTATTCCTCACATGTGTGACAACATTACCATGATTAAATCTCATCATGTTCTGTGGGCCATAACCTCACTTTCATTCTTTCTTTTCTCTTCTTAAGATGTCACGTGCCTCTGAGTTTAGCACGCACCCTAAGGGGGGGCTATCATACTACTTTGATTTTGAAAAAAGTGTATTCGGTGGCCAACAAATCCCTCATTGAAAATCCTTTAAATCCTTTATTTTTCAAAAATCACATTCTTCAACACGGATCCCTAGCGGAATCTTTCTTTCATCACGAATTCGTCAGATAGAATCTGAAAACTTTCCTACAAGAAGGGACAATTTTTTCCAATGAAGAAGTCTAAAAAATTTCCCTTGCAAGGGAGTATTCTTTCTTTCAAATTCCTTGATGAAAGAAATATTTCAAAAGGATTCCTTGATGCTAGAATCATTGGCGAAAAATTGTATCATTTTTTAAATAGAGCATCCCTTGAGTGGACCCCTTTTCTTTTAAAGGTTTCTAGAGGGACCCCTTTGAAAGCTTCTCCTTTAGTTATTGACTATCCATTTGTCTTCCTGCATGGCTTTTTATTATCTAACATTCTTTTTTTACAGATTAACATGTTGCTTTGTAGGGGCACCTATGAAGCTTCTTTTCAATCGACCTTGCAGGACCGAGCACATGTAAGGGCCCATCAGACTCTACAGAGCCTCTCACATCTGGCTTCCCTTAGGAATGAGCACCTAAGGCACCTCTTTTGCAAGTCCAAGGACCTATAAATTTCTTTCATCCTACGGGATCTCTTTGTTTGACTTTGTACGACCAAACACTTGCAGAGCTTTTTGTTCACCTTTTTTGTAAGTTTGTGGACCTACAACACATGTGGTTAACTCTCCCCAGGACCGAGTACCTATGGATCCATCTCCTCTTCCTAAGAATTCGAGTGTGTCAAATTGTGGTCTACTTCCTCAACAATTCAAGTATACTTTCTTTAAACTCTTTCAATCTACTTTACCTCACATTTGGTAGCACATATTCTCCCTAAAGTGGGGAAAAAATGTAATGGCATGAATTTGAACCCCTCACAAATTCCCCATTTACACTCATTTAGAAAATCAAACACGATGATGTTATTCCATGTCCTACATCCACTCTTCATCCATTTGGTGGTTATCTATAGTGTTGGTGGGGGAATTTCTATTGGGGATGCTAACACGGTGCACAGATGTCTACATGACTGGATTCCCACCTCTATAATCTATAGAGTCATTACACTTCTCCATTGGTGATGAAGAATAACACATCTTCCCCTTCGACCAACCTTGAACAACTCTTTTGGCCTCCATTTCACCTTCAAAAGACTATCCCATTCATTCAATTCATTTCTACACACTCCTTCGATCTTCTTCACACTTCTTGAGCATTCCACACTTCATTCACAAAATTTTCACCATCTTTGAAGCTCCAAGTTGGCACTTTGTTGGTTTTTCTCCTCTCATTGTTGCGACAATGTTGGCATCTTCAAGCTTGCAAGCTCACATCTCCCTTCACATGCCTTGAGAGCATATTGTTGGGAGGTGATATTATCCATTTATTTAGCATCATTGTATTGTTTAGTAGCATATTTTTGTTAGCATTTCTTTGTATTCTTCCTCTCAATACTTTATTTATCATACTTTCTCTTTTGTGGCTATTCTAGTTTTCTGTGGAGGTGGGAACACCGAAACGGGGGTTTGACTGTGGCAAGCCCCGAAACAACCCCAATTTTTTTCCTCATTCTATTGTGTGTAGGTAACTTGTTTGTGTGGAGCTTGTGGGAGGTTGGATCGAGTGTAAGTTTTATTTCTATCACCTTTGTTTTCATTAATCTATCTTTCCAATTAAAGTATTATACTTGTTGTTTTACTTGAATTTAGTAGTTTTTAGCTTTTTGTTATCATGTAATACTATGCTTATCAAGTTGTTAGCAAGTTATCTATTATTTTCGGCTATATTTTGTACTCTATGTCTATACAGATTCTAGTGCCCAACTGGGATGCCAGTGTGTTGCATTGTCATTCATCTTTTATACTGGAGTCCTTTAGTAGAGAGCTGCCTAGGTTGCAATCCAGGCTTAGGAATTTTCTCATCTAACTTCCTAAATACGCTAACTCATTCCATTACAAATAGTAGTTGGAAAAACTCTTGAGGTAGACTCTATACTTAAGAGAGAAATCTGACATCTCAAAGCCTTTGAAGGCTCATGCATTATCCGAGATGATGGTTTTTGGTAAACCAAACCTCGCCACCAGTTTCTCTAGAAAACTAGCAATCTCTACTTCTATGTCATTCTTTAGAGGAATGGCCTCTGTCCATCTCATGAAATAGTCGATAGCCATGAGTATCCATTTGTTTCCTATGTTAGAGATTGGATTGATCATTCCAATAAATTCCAATCCCCACTATGCAAAGGGCTCTTCGGTCAAGATTGGGTTTAATGGCATGGTAGGGTTCTTCTACTTGTCAACAAAGTACTGGAACTTGGTGCATTTTCAAACTAGATGATGGGCCTCAGAAAAAATTGTAGGCTAGTAATAGCTAGCTCGCATTATTTTCAAAGTGTTGGTCTTGGCTAAGAAGTGTCTACCCTAGGGGCTACTATGGAATTCGCTTAGAATCTTTTCAACATGTGGCTTGTCCATGCAACAGAGGAGAACTCCATCATAGTTTCTTTTAAATAAAATTCCCTCGACCAATACGTACTTGGTGCCCTGTAGCTTGTAGTATTTGTGTTTGTGAGGTAGGATGTCAGCTGGATATTGACCAATCTACATGAATCACATATGATTGGCCACCCACAATTCATCAGACTCAAACTAGTTTGTGAAGACCTAGTTGATCTCTCCTTATGTCTGGGGGCCCAATTCTTGTGTGAGGTATTAGAAAATGCCCCTCCCTCAAACCAACTTCATTGGTCAAATATCCACATCATACTCTAGGATCTTATTGATCCAATTGGCCCTTTTTTCCATTATCTCACCCTCGGTGATGTACTCTCAAACACTAGGATGGGTGATGAGGATTGTTATTTTGCTTGCTGAAACTATATGTCAAAATTTTTTGAGGCTTTTGATGATGGAAAAGGCCTACTTTTCAATGAAGTTATATCTAATTTCATATCTTTTAAGAGTTTGGGAATGAAAAGCAATGGGATGATCTATGCCTCCCTCTTCATCCTTTTGAGTGATCATGGAAGCTATGTTGTCCTGGCCATTGTAAACGTATAGGAGGAAGTCCTTGGAGAAGTTCTGGCTAATTAACACTAGAGCTATAGCAATGGGTACCTTAATATACTTGAAGGAAAGGTTATCTTCAGGGGACCATTTGAACATTAAGCCCTTCTTCAGCATCAACATGAGGGGTCTCACGATACTTGTGAAATCAAAAATAAACTGGCTAAAAAAATTATTTTTTCCTAGAAAAGACTATAACCCCTTCTAGTTGATAGGTAGCAGTATTTCCATTATAGCCTTCACATTTTTGAGATCTATGGCTATTCCTTCTTTTGATATCACAAAGCCAAGCAACTTGCCTTGTGGTACACCAAAGACACATTTTTTAGTATTTAAGGAAATCTCAAATTATTGGTACTTCTAGAAGACCATTTCCAAATGATCAAAATGATCATCTTTTGATTTGGAGAAAATGGTCAATTCATCCAAATATATGAGGATGATCTTATTGATCAATCCCTTGAAGGTGATATCCATCGCTTGTTGAAAAGTGGCACCTACATTGGAGAGTTCCAAGAGCATCTTGACATATGAAAAAGTTCCCCACTTAGTAATGAGCGTTGTTTTGTGCTATTCCTCCTTTACATAAACCTAATTATAGCCTGAGAAACTGTCGAGTAGTGAGAACATCTCCAATCTAGCTATGGTTTGTAGAATTTTCTCCATTAAGGGAAAAGGATAGTGGTCTTTTAACGAGGCCCTATTCAAGTCCCAAAAGTCCACACAGAGTTGTATGTCGTTATTCTTCTTTCACACCAAGACCAAATTGGATACCCAAGTAGAGTGTTTGATTCGATAGATAATCTTTGGCTCAACCATCTTGGTAAGCTCCTGCACCATCAGTTCTTCCACCTTTGGTTTAATTGGTATTTTCTTTTGTTAGATGGGTTTAGAGCCTTCAGCCAAATTGATGGTATGCTAGATCACACTAGGATTGTAACCCTTGAGGTCATTGTAGGTCTAGGCTATGACTCCATCGTATTTTAAGCATAAGTCTTTTAGCCTATCCTTGTTCATATATGGCACATTTTTCTTGACTTTTAGCTTTTTCCACCTTAGATATCAAGATCTTCATAATCCTCTTCGTCGGTCATGAATCTTCACTTACTATTCTTAGCGTCTTCACAATCAAAGAGATTCTTAAGAGAGATCAAGCCTCATGGGAGCTTATTATTTTTTAATTATATTACTTGTCCTTTGACAATTTCTCCATCTTTGACCCTGAAAACTCCCCTGCCAATCACAAAAAGGTGGCAATCTAAGAATTATCCTCAATAACTTGCCAATTCTGGTCATTATCGAGTATAGAGCGGCGGACAATGGTATGCACCACATGCTAACTTTTGGTTGATCCAAGAGTCAACTGAAACTGAAATTGTGAACCAATAGAAGCCATACAGTCTACAACAGAGTTTTGAGATCGTGGGATAACCTATATGTTAAAAAATTTGAAACCTTCAATCAGGTCCCATATCCTATGCTGATGGGATCTCATCCTTACATTTTTGGTGATCGTCTATCTATGGACTTGGCTCACAACCAACTCTGAATCTTTGAATACTTGTATTCTCTTTATTCCCATTCATTCTACTAAATCCAAACTTTGTACTAGTTCCTCATATTTTGTGTCATTATTTGAACATGGGAAATAGAAGTGGAAAGCTCTGAGGGTTTCTAACCCAGTTGGAGATACCAGTCAGATGTCGGCTCTAGAACCAATCTTACATTTGGCACCATAGAAATGTAGTTTCCATAAGATGTTATTGTCTGGCTTGCTTGGTTCTTCCTATCCCTTCACTAATTTTGGAAGAGCTTGATCCCCATTGAGACCAATCAAGGGATTGATATCTGCCAAGTTTTGTCTTGAAGTCCCTTGAAAGGAAAATGTTGAAGACAGGAGGGATGTTGATTATGACCACTTTCTGCTTGACAGTTTAGCTCATATAGGAGAAAATTTTGAAATAAAGATCCTTAAGGTGGCCGACAGTTAGGACTTTCTTCCCATCTAATTGCATGATCCCTTTTTCAAGAGGATTTTATTTTAGTTTCAAAGTTCCAGCCACGTGTTTGGGCATGACTGTGGTGCTAACTCCTAAATCAATCATATTATTGTGTAAAATCTTATCTCTGACAATAAGAGTCAGAAAGAAAGGAGTGGGATTTGGTTTGCTTACCTCTTTTTTGTTTATTTTATCCATAACATTCATGTATGTCATAGCTCTCGAGGGTTGGGGGTTTGACATGGGCCCTTTTCCTTTATCTTGATTATGTGATGGGATTGTATCTATCGGCAGAGACCATTCTTCACTTTTCAACACCTTGTGGAGAAAGATATTTTTCTCCAATATTGATAGAATGTCCTCTAGAGACACATGAACATGATCCTTCTTCAGTTTCTCTACCACATTGAGCATTCGGATTGGTGAGACCTTAGGCTCAAATGGTGGTGTTTCATTTTCCTTAGGGAAAGGTTGGTCTGATGTGGATGGGTTCAAGACCTTTTCCATGTCCTTCTATGAGGATGGTTGAGCCTGCGACTGCTGATTTGGTCATGTATGTGAAGCTTTTTTTCTTTGTGGTTGTGATCATTCTGGTTGCAACTATTGAGGAGCTTCTTGTGCATACTCCTTGGTAAGTCTTCTCTTGGATCATGTATTGCAATCTGATTGTACCTATGAAGTTTTGGCTATAAGAACATCAATTGCAAACACTGAATCTTCCTCCTCCATCCAAGAGAAAAGTGCTTGGTCCGATGAGATATCTAATTCATGTTCTAGACACATCCCCTATGTCAGTGTGTTGAACTAGTCATTCTCCATTCTGAGAGACAAATAATCTTCTATATTCAAAAATACTCCTTAGATTCTTTATTCTACTATCTTTTGTTGAATATTTCCACTCGAATATTTTTGGGGCATATGGCTATCATTACATGGGAAACACCATGCATTTTCATCTTTCGACAGGTTGTTCTGACTTGGAACCAAACTTTTATTCAGACTGTTCTTGGTGGCTTGGAGTGGCATGGTAATCGGGACTATTTGGCCCATGGATGTTTGTTATTGGTTGCCTCCTCCTAAAACTACTTGGTATGTATTATGCTAGTAAGGAAGCCTTCCTCCTTGATAATTCTATGCTGGAGGCTTTGGGGTGCCTCCTATTGTCACTTCATAATGGACATCTCATTGGTGAAGGTTCTCATGAGGCTCTTTATATCATTGACATCCTCTACCAACAAAGAAGAGCCTAACATGTTGGGTTGTGCGCTTAGGTACACATACCTTGATATTGGAGGTGTTGTCACTTTTCTAAGGAGCAAGGCAAAGGTGTTGGGAATAGCCTTCTCCTAGGTTTTTCCCAAGATTTCTACAAGCATGGGCATCGGTGGCCATGGTGGGAGCTTTTTGGTGTCTATTAGATTATTTTGTGCTCACATAGCTAGATCATATGTGGCGAGTAGGGTATCTCCTCCCATTGAATGTATCACTACTGTTGTATACACTTAAATTTGGTCTAGAGGAAATTAATTAAATACACATTATTTAATTAATGATCTTTAATCCTTCTACTTATAAATAAATTGAAAAAAAATATTTATATAGTTCATGATCTCTAATTCTTTCTATCTTAAATTATTTTCTTCATGTCTTAATTAAATAAACAACTTTAATTAGTTTGTTTTATTTAATTAACTCCCTATTATTAAATTCCAATTTTATATTTGAATTTAGTCATATTTCTATTAACTTCTCATCTTCCACCTCATCATGTGTCTCATGAAATTAAATATTTATAATATTTAATTGGCATTTATCTTCTACAAATTCTAACCAATTTTGAGATACTTGCCTTTCACCTCCATTTGATTCATCTTCACACTTGGTAGTTTGTTCTACTAAAGGGAACACACTCCTTGATTCACTCTAACCTCTTCATCCTCAACTGTCCATCTCTCCAGATCAAATACAAACCGTTGGTTCCTGCCACCTAAGCCCATGGCCTTGGAAAATCTATAAATAGAGCCTCATTTATAGAAATTCATATAGAGATTTGAGCATAATTAAACTCTATGAAATTTTAGAGAGCGTTGTCACTTTAGTATTATCATCTTAGCATTATCATTTTGGTGTTTGCATTTTAGAATTCAATAGATTTATCATGGAATTACCATTAGCTGCATCTTGATCATAGTAGTTTAATTGCATCATTCTCATTATCAGTATCATTACAACATCTTAATCTTTGCACATCATCTACAATATTTTAGCAATCAATCATGTAGGAAAGATTTTTTGCATTTTCCAGCATCACATTCTTCAGGTTGTCATTTGGAAAGTCATGTGCACAAACAATCTGAGAGAAAAATGACTTAAAGAATCCCTAGAGATAGAGGACAATGAGATGCCATTGGAGAGTTTGTTCTTTCAATTTGATTATTGTTATTTGAATTCTCTAATATAATGTTTCATTGGTGTGTTGTATTACTTGCTTAAGCACTCACATATTTTATACACCACATTAATTTGGCACCCATTGTGGGGCCTAGCCCCAGTTTTAACATTTTCTCGCAAGTTTTTATCCACGGGTTTGATTGTGAATTTCAATGTAGCACACCCAAAGCATTTTTTAGTGTATCTACCAGCTATTTTGGTGCATCTAGTCTCCATTCAGGTGCATCTTCCTGCTCTTTTGGCACATCTAGGCCCTGTTCTAGCACATATACCTAATCTTTTAGCACATATGTATTCTCTTTCGGTGCATTACAAGATTTGGTTTTCATTTTCTACTTTCCAGAATAGTGCATGTAGGGGATTTTGTAGAGCATATGGTCTTTGTTTTGGTGCATTTATCTTTATTTACATAAACTTAAAAATTTTGAAACTAATTGATTTTTTTTTTAGGTGCTTTAAACACTGTCAAAGACAATTATCTGAGACTACTAATGGTGTTTGCAGGGGCTGGAGTTTTTTTTGTTTTCCTTTGATTAAATTAGGCATCTAGTTTAATTATGAGGTTAAATGAACACCATGTATGTTGTGCTTGTAAAGTGATAGGCCTATACTCTCCCCTTCACTAGGTGACCAAAATGCCAGAATCACTCTTCTATTTTATTGCAATAGAAACTTTAGAAGGCCTATCATAGTGGGAAAAAGTACTCACCCTATGGGAACAACCTACGTGGGAACAACTAAAGCCAAGTATTCCATCCCAGTATAATCAAACGTGATTGTGAGGAAACTCACATTCAATGGTAGTGTGCATTGATATCCATCCCCAAAGCCTTTGTTCTAAAGGTTGGGAAGTCTCCTAAGGGAGTTTATCAATTTTCTGCACCAAATGGAAACCCTTACTAAGAACTTTAAGTGTAGTATCAAGTTGAATCAATTCTCAAACATTATAATATTCACAGTGCATGGGGAGGGAAGAATCTATCCCCAAGATACTCACCATATAACTACCAGGGATTACTAGCCAAAAGTGGAGGATTCAACTTTGGTTAATACACAAAAAAGGAAAAAACATGAGTGCCCTTTAGGGGGTGACATGGCTCTGTGAGTTGACGTAGTTCTAAGATGTGGGTTGTGATGTTATTAATGAGCCTTGAAATTATAAGAGTGATTGATTTGTCTGTTATTGTTTAATACCCATGGAAATCAAAAGGGATTAGACCAGATCATAGGGTGAAAAAACTATCTTACTACTTTCTATTGTGTTTGAAATCATTTTTCAAGAGATCATCCATTGAAAACACTTAATTCACATGATTCAAAAAAAAGAAAATTAGGAAAAATTATTGTTCAGAAGATCATCCATTAAAAAAAAACCCAATTCACTAAGTTGAAAATAAGAAAAACTAGAAAAACTTTTAAAACAAGTGACATTTCCAGTTTAGCGCATAAGCTTTCTATTTTGGCGCATTCATCACATCTTCCAACACATTTAGTTCATATTTTGGCACATAAACAACCTATTTTAGAGCATTCATCCCATCTTTCAGCGCATATAGTCCATGTTTTGGTGCATTTAACCCATCTTTCAGCGCATCTACAATCTATTTTAGAGCATTCATCACACCTTTCAATGCATTTAGGCCATGTTCTAGTACATTTACACCATCTTCCAATGCATTTGCAATTTTTTTAGCGTATTTACCTGATACTCCAACAAAAAGCTAAGTTGAACGTCTGTCAAATAACTTGAACCATATTTAGGGGTAGTCTGGCACATCTCTGGCTTTTTCTAGCACATGTAGCTCATAATGCATCTAGGTTCTTTTCTAGCGTATTTGTTTCATTTTTTAGCGCATATACCTTTTGTTCGAGCGCATCTATGGGATAGTCTAGCACATGTAGGCTTTCTTTTAGTGCATCTATGCCATCTTTTAGTGCATTTACAACCTATTTTAATGCATCTATTTGATTCACAAATAGAGAGCTAAATTGAATGTCTATCATACAATTAAAACTAGATTTAGGGATCCTTTCTAGAGCAAAGATCATTCCTCATTCAAACATCAATTTAAAATTGAAGAAACTGGATTTTGCAAGTGAAATATCTTTAACTAAACTTGGATCAAACATCTTAAAGTACCTAAATCATCAAACCTATCTCTGATTGTTTAGCTAAGTTTCATCATTAGGATCTATCATCCTTTATCATGAAACAAAACATTGTACATCATATTTAACCTTAGTCTCATCAATAGAATCCATCATTCTATTTGACTTAGGTATCTCATTGGCACTCCTTAAACAAAGATCAAAGTATAGTAAACCTTTATCACTTGTATGCCTATTTTAACAAGAGCTCAAAAGCAAAAACTCAAAGAGAAAGAAATTGAAACCCAAACCATCATGGTTGAAGTAGAAGAAAATCCCTTTCATAGATCTCACCAACCTAAAACAGATGAGATTACTGATGAGGAAATTCAACAAGCTCAACAAGAACCTAAATTTAACAAGTTCATGGAAAAGGTTTTAGAAAAATATGGAGAGAAATACTTTTTGATGATGGAAAACCAAGGTGTGAAACTACCCAATGACTTTGACATAAACCTGTGCGAACCCAAGCCTAAGTACTTGCAAAACAACATGATTAAACAATTTAAACAAGGAAATGCAAGCCTAAACATGGATTCCCCATGAGATTCATTAACATAGCTCAAATTAGGAAGAAAATGATGAGAAACATAATGAAATCATAAAAACAAGATTGAATCCTAATTAAGCAAGCAAACTCTTAATCCCATGGGGGAATTGGTGCCAATTTGATGTGAAAATTGGCCCTTTTCCAATCCCTAAGATGCAAGTTTGATGATTGTTGAAGAGTGTTGATCCACTTTGATGATGAAGGTGAGAGCTCCAAGCCAAAAATCTGCAATAACCTAGCTAAGAACTCAAATGATGGATGAAAATGGCTAAGTATTTTAGCATAGTAACTTTGCTTGGAATGTGGATGATGAAATGAGGAGAGGAGCTCCTCATTTATAGGATTTCAAGATGGATGAAAGCCCAAATTTGAGCAATGTGGGACTAACTTTCATCCAATGATATGATGCCACTTGTCAAGCTATGAATGGATGATAGTTGTGCAAGATTTGGGGTTTGTGCCAATAAATGCCAATATTTGAATTTCAAATTTGTTGAAATGACATGTAAGAAGGAAGGGAAAATGTAATAAATGTCACTTGGCTCAAGGCAAAGGACATGTAAGATGAATTTATTGCCTTGTTGGATGTACATGTTGACTTGGAATTTTTTAATTCAAATTGAGAGAATATTCTAAAAGATGCCATGTGAGGGAAAATGGGGATTTAATGAATTAAATCTATTTTCATGTGCAACTTGCATTATCTAGAGGATGTGACATGAGATTAGATTAAATTAATCAAAGGTCAATTAATTTAATAAGAGATTTGATGATGTGATTTATTTGACTTAGATTTATGGATTTATTTAAATCAGATAAGAGAAGAATGTGACAAGAGACTAATTAAATAAAGATTTTGATTTATTTAATTAAAAGGGATGATGTTATATTAAGTCAAATAAGGTTTTAATTTATTTAATTTAATAGATAGACTTTAGAGATTTAATCAAATAAATTGATTATTTAATCAAATAGGGATAAATAGATTAGATGGAATGATTTAATTAACAAGAGAAAGTGACTTAATTAGAAAAAATGATTTATTTAATTAAGAGATGAATATTGATTAATTTAATCAGATAGGGGAATTTGATTAAACGGTTAGACCAAGGGATGATTTAGGAAGAAACGATGTTAGTAAGTCAGGATTAGATGCACGATGTCAATCAGTATATTTTTGATGTCTACAAAACCAATTGAAAGGAGCTCCCAAGAAAACAAAAGCTGATTTATGAAACACAAATCCAATGAATGCTTTAACTCAACAAATGCAAAATATTCAACAACAAATCCAAGACATGCAAAGAGGAACAAAAAAATATATATTTGTTACAAGATATTTTTCCTTATCCCTTTGACAGAGGTCTAAACATGATACCATTTCCACCAAACTGTGATCTTCCAAAATATGATAAATATAATGGAAAATATGATCCTATAGATCATGTAAGAGAATTTTTCACCATGAGCTTGGAATTTTCACATGAAGAAACCTATTTGATGAGATTGTTTCTAGGAAGTTTGGGTGGTCAATGCATGGAATGGTTTTCAAAACTCCCACCAAGTATTAGATCATTTGAAGAGCTCGTAAATAATTTTATCACACAATATTCCTACAACATTCAACATAAAATAACCATGAAGGATCTTTGTAACACAAAACAAAAAAATGGTGAATCATTCCTTACATTTTTACAAATATGGAGAAGATTATTTGTTAGATATGCCCATCCTATACCTAAGAAAGAAAAGATGGAGATATTTATTGACAATCTCAACAATGAGATGAGCTATAGACTCCAATTGCAATGTCCACCCAGCTTTGAGAAGATGATTGAAAATGGACTCAAAATTGAGGAAGCCTTGGTTAAAAGAGGAGAGTTAAAAATCTACAATGAAGGACCAAATAACGCAAACTCTTCCAATCATTATAACACCAATGAAAAATCCAAATTTTGGACAAGAAACAAGAATATTGGTAATGATGGTGCAATTAAAACACATAATGCAAAACCAGTCTTCAATCTATCAAGAATTACAACCAAAAACAATCAAAATAGTAATAAAAAAACACTAAATATAAACTAGCTCCACCACTATACCAAACACCATCCAATCACATAAAACTTACACCTTTTGGATAGTCACTTGAATCAGTATTAAAAGAGCTTCTTGCAGCCAAACTCATAACATTACCAAAGGCACGAGATTGGGAACCACGAGTTAAACCTTCATGGTTGAATGATGCACATTACTGTGAGTTTCATAGAAACAAAGGTCATTAAACAAATGATTGCATGCAACTAAAACATTTGGTGCAAGACTTGATAGATAGACGTGAAATATCCATAGAAGGTCCTCAAACAAATGTTGATCATGGAGCATTTAAAAAACCTTTACCCAATTATGAAAAAGGGGAATCCTCTTCAACAAACACCAAAGGGAAAAATGTGAACTATGTTTATGATTCTACCATCCTTCACATTTCTACAGTTGATAATCAAACCAATGATAAATAACACATTGTTGCAGCTGATAATCTAATTAATGGCATCAAAATCAAGCATAAACAAGACATTGTTATAGCTGGTAATCAAATTAATGTCATCAAAATCAACAATAAACAAGACAACCTACCAGTAAATTTGACCACAAGAGCACAGTCCAAGTTTGTATTGAAAGGAAGTACATCTAAAACACCTATTGCCCCTTCAAATAAATACAATATCATAGACAAATTGCAAAAGATTCCAGCGTAGATATCCATGCTAGAACTTCTCAAAATTTCATCAGCCCATAAGGAAATTCTGGAAAAGGATTTGGTGGACACCACAATACCAACTAATCTAGAATTTTGTCAATTTCAAGGCATGGTGGGACATTTGACTGCACCTCATTGTCTATCATTCTTGGAAAATGATGATGTATCCCTCACTCATCCACATAACACACCACTCCATATTGAGGTTTTAATCCATAAACATCAGGTCAAACATTTTTTAATAGATGGAGGAGTTGGTCTAAATATATGTACCTTAAAGCTTATTCGTGCATTGGGATATTCAGAAAATGTAATAGATGCCAAAAGAAATATCACCATAAAATCTTATGATGATGAAGAAAGATCCTCTCAAGTACTGATAGTATTGCCAATTCAAGTGGGACCAATTTTAAAAGATATACTTTGTGAAGTTTTAGACAAAGATTTGACATACAACATACTCTTGGGTCAACCTTGGATCCATGAAATGCAAGCAGTTCCATTAACATATCATCAATGCTTGAAATTACCCTACAATGGACAAGAGATCACCATTTCAGCTGATTCCAATAATCCCCAATATTTCAACACTCTCGAGATAGTCCAATATATTTTTGTGCCACACAACAGGGAAGCTCTCACATCTATTTCCTCAAGCAATGAAGGCCAACTCAATTCTTTGTCAAGTCAGTTTGAGAAAAAGGTTTAGTTGAAAGATAAAGGCATTGGTGATTATGTCTCCTCAAGTAATGAAAGCCAACTAAATTCTTTGTCAAAAAAAATTGACAAAAAGATCTAATTAAAAGATAAAGGCCTGGGTGAATATTCAATTGAGCAGTCTTTATGTCTCTCATAGTTGCTACCTTCTCCAAAGTCATATGGACAACCATCAACATCTAGACAATAATCTTCACAACCCATCACACTCTTTGACGAAAATTTTGTAAAAGTAGGCACTCTAGTTGATGAATCTAAAGACAAAGATGTTCCAAATTGGATTTACAAAGATGAAGAACAATCCCATGTAGCAAATTCCAACATACCAATAGAGAAATATGGTAAAGGATTCACAATCTTAGAAAATATGGGATATGAAGGAAAAGGTCATATTGGAAAATGAAAAGAAGGTATCATGGAACCAATTCAACCTATCACTATCAATGCAAAAGACAAGACATGACTAGGATACAAAGAAGAGACAAAAGAAGAAGCCAAACAACAAATTTGTGAGTGAATCCTACAATCGCAAGCTAGTTCTGAAAAAAACTCAAATGAATATGAACAGGATTCACTATCTGAAGTATCTTTTGAAGAAAAATAAATTGATGTGATAAAGAGGTATGCACCCATACGTATGGAGGGACAAATTTCAAGGTCTAGACCACTTGAATTTGGATCATTACATATCAATGACTCTAGTGAGGATGATCAGACACTAAGCGAGATAGATCATTCAAAAGAGAGTAACATTATAGACCTTGGCATTGCTATCAAACACTTTGAAAAAATTTCCATCTTAACACTTACCGCCTTTGATCTTGACTAATCTAATGATTCCTTGCCTTTGGTACACCCCAAACTCATTGACTGGGAACAAACCGAGCTGCTTGATATCCCTATCTTTGCAGATGATGATGACATTGTCAATTTCCTTTGTTATGAAAATCCTGAAACATGTTCCACCAATGAATTTCATAACGAAGCTTCAAACAAGGGGAGTGTTGTCGGCCTCCTACAAAGATTCAATAACTAGGCCTTTACAGTTGTAATTCAGAGATTGGACATGTAACCTAAATAGCTATCTCAATCATCAAGAAGGTACATTTAACTTGTCAACCTAGGGATGTAGACTTGAAATGGGTCAATATTGTATGTGTACTAGGAACCCTTAGTAGCCATGTCTATACTACAGCTAAGAAACACAATACTGAAAGTAAATTGCTTGAAAGGAAATAAAGAAAATGTTGAACATCAACCAATAACTTATGCTGAACTGAAAAGAATAATAGGAATAAAATATCTGAGAAAAAAATACGAACTACTCTATCTGCTTTGGCTATAGGAATAGACATAGAATGGACTTCTAGTGGCTGTAAGAATAGTTAATGCTAGATTTTGAACTAAGTATAGAATAGGAAATACTAACTAAACTAATTACTCTAAAGAAGGGATTACTCACCAAGTGGCCCCCCTTGGATGAGTATCCACTAAAACATATACAAACTCAAATGCTCCAATTCAGACTATCATCTCATTCATTGAAAAACATGTAAAACAGAGTAACAACATGGTTGTACTGAAAAGTAGAGAACACTCAATACATCATCAACGTCATTTGCCAACAAAAATCAAGAACTAAGAACTCCCAAGAAGAAGATTCCAATTCTTATTTATTTTACTAGCTAAAAAAGGTGGTCAACTCCCACTAACTAAGAGGACACCATTTAGGGAAAGGGAGGAAAAGAGCGGCAGAGCAATTACGCCTATAGGGAATCTAGTTAGACATGCATGCCCAAATGTGGACTCAGTGCTGCAGTAATGCCCTTGATTTCTCAATGCCATAAATACATGGCAGTTACAATGGACTGTCATGGGGAATCTACTATCACATTCCTTCAATTGACTCCTTTGAATGATTCCCTTGCATGATCATCTGGCAGTTTCCTTTCTCAATTTAGCATCCATAAATCATGTCCTGCATAGCAATGTCAGTACACATAATAATTGCACATCTAAAATCACCTTAAAGAAAATTCATCAACCATACACAAAATTAATAAAGATAATCCATATAATATGCTAATGTCATTAAAACTTCACAAAGATAGAGTTAAACACAATGTCAATGGTTTGAGGGAAACATTATGCAAATATTGACACTTAACTACTAAATTTCATGATACTGCTAGCAAATGGACTATAAATTCTACCCAAAATTTTGACCAAAAACTAGGCTTATCATTCCCCCCCAACCTAATGTCTTGTTGGTCCTCCAATAGAGGAAGGGTTGTTCTTTTGTTTGGTCAAGGCTCTGAAGTTCGCAACTACAAGTTGTCCAATATCAGTGGCTATAGTACGTGAGTCTAGATCCCAATAAAAACCTCCCAATATGTCAAATATGTTCCATGTTTTCCTTTCCCCAGCAATATCATATTGGTAGAATCTATAATTTGGTACTAGCCACATGAGAATGGGTGGCTAGAAATTCAGGGGAAGCCAAAATCTTCCCTCTACTCTACCAATCTGGATATACCTATCAATTTGCTTCAATGTTGCAGCATAATTGTGAATAGAATGGGGCTCATCTTGCTTAAGCTCATATGTTAAACTATTCCATTATTGGGACAGGCATCCTCTTACAAGCTCCTCTTTTGCTATTGCCTTGACCTCATACTTGGTGTAGATGGCTTCAATCCTGGGCATAATTACGTTAGCATAGCTTGGTCTACGAAGCATCCTAAGCCATTCTTTGTGAATATCCCTTGGGTGGCTTGACTCGGCCCTGATGGCTAAGGGAATGTTAGATTCCATTTTCTTATAAGCATTGTTCTACTCACCCCAACTAATCTCATTTTGTACCCAAGACATAAACGCTTTCAGCTAAATATCCCCAACATATAGCAACGGGTTCCAATCATGATCCTATGTGACAACATAATTGTGCAAATATAATTCAAATAGAAAATTTTTCATCTCAGGGGAAGCAATCCTGTAGGTATTGAAGAATTCGGTGGGAGTTTCGATGGAGGGGTTTAAGTCTAAAACAATTTTTGACAACTCAAAAGAGAGATATTTCTCTTTCAAGTGAAGGGAATAAACCCTTGGAGGAGCTTTGCATTCTATTTTTTATGGTACCAAGGTCACGATGTCATCTACTTTCTTCTTCAAAGTAGCAATCTCCTCATTTTTCTCCTCAATAATCTCATCCCTCTCCTGGATTTCCTTTTTCAGTTTCTTCTTTTCAATTTTCCATTCTTTCTCCCTCCTTTCTATTTCTTTCCATAAATTTAAAATTGTTGCATGAATCATAAAATCAGGAGGGTTATGAATTCCTACCAATGTTTTTGTTGATGGTTTCTCCCCATACTTTACTATCTACATGAACTTGGGCTATCCAATTGTCTATGACTATGGGGGTACTACTATTTCTTTACCCCCTGTTTGTTGTAGGACCTCATGTTTATATTCCTGGATTTGTGTTGGCTCTTGCTATGCTTTTTGTTGTGGCGCAAGAACTACTACTCCTGTTCTTGGTTTTGCTGCATGAACCCTTGCTCATCCTCAAATTCCTTTGTGATATTAGCAAGGTCTGCCAATGTTACTTTTGCTGCTTTCTCAAATATATCCTCTTTTTTTTCTTTAATATTCTCTTGTTCCATTAGGACTTCAGTGTCTCCATGTGATGTTTCATCATGCCCATCACTTTCCTGCGAAGGCATACAAAAGCTAGCCCAACTGGCTTTGACTTCCTAGATGTTATTTTATATTTTCCCCTGGTTGCAGGATGAATAGGGTCATCCCTTCTCTTCCTAGCACTCAAAACCTCTTTCTCTACAGGCTATGTTTAGGATTTTTCTTTTTCTTTTCTTGTTTCAACCTTTTTCTTTCGTGCCCTAGTTCTTATTAGGGTTTATAGGGGGACATCATCATCAAAATCAGATGAGGATATTGCTTTTTTTAGATGCTTTGTTTTAGAGGAACTAATGTTTATGGATTTAGCTATGCTTAATCTTTTGCTAGACCTACAGGATTGAGGTATAGCCCTAGGTGGAAGATGATCAACATTGACAAACTCTTCCTAACAGTAATTTTGATTAACTTGAACAAATTCTTCCCAAGTCATTCCAAAAGCATCATGCAAAAATTTCTTAACTATCAATTTAATCAAGCAATGGTGGGATACAGAGTTATCCCTACCTTTTTGTATTTTTATTGTCATGATGGAGAGAAGATTGTATAAGACATTGGGCATGTTCATCCTCATTTCATGCCTCATGTGGCTCAAGAGCTTGAAATGTATTGAATGCAGGTTTGATAAATGTCCCTCATAGATGATATACCTTATAATGTAGACAACTTCCTACTTCAATGGTTCAAGAAGAGACATTCTTTTTGCACCTTGCTTGTCTATACTAATTGGTCAATTGCCATGTACTGTAAATTCTGCTCTTGCCGACCTAGCATCCCTAGAGGCAAGGTAATGTTTTCCATCGGCGGGTAACCCTAAAATTTCTGCAATTCTCTCCTCAATCGCCACCACTTCTAATCCTTTTACTGTGGCCTTGCCTTCAAAGAATGTTTGAGTGAATTCGAGTGCAATGCCTTCATCAAAGCCATCCAGCTTCATGAAATATCAAACCACCAACAATATTGAAATTCTTCCAAGCATTGTGCATCTTGCAAAAAAATGTCATGAACTGAGGGCGCATTCTAAATTAAACCACCTCCCATTTTCCAAAATCACAGTCACTCTACAAAATTCCTTTCCTCCTGCAATTCTTGTTTGAAAGCCAACACCTTTCTTCCAAATTTTTATGGCCAGTGTCAACTAAATTCCCTTCTTTGTCTCTACTTTTTACCATTTACTGCTTATAACTCAAGACTTGGACAGGGCAATTAGGGAATGAAGGTGAAAAAAGAGGTGATAAATGAGAGAAATATTGGCAGCTCAGTTAACATCACTTCACACATGCGAGGCAGATTTTCAAATCATTTTATTTAAATTTTCTGACGTAGCCAACTTATGATTTTATACATAGGTAGTATATTTGCATTTTTTATTCCCCTCCCCCAACCTAAATTTGGACATGTGTCCACACATGTGATAAGGAGTGGTGAAATGACAGGAAGTACTAGCATATTATGTAATCACCTATAGTTACATGCCATGATTAAATAAATGCACTTAAAAGGTAATTAAAAAATGAGAATTACTACATACATACCTAAGCATGCGAAGGATGTGGTACAAAGATTGTGGGGAGAAAGTACCATTTCACCTTTTTTAGAAATAATTGAGAAATTAATGAAAATGACGCGAAGTGAGGTGAGGTGGAATGGAATGATGGAAGAGAGAGAAAAGGTGATACAGATGGATGGATGGGTGAAGAAATGTATTTCCATCTGAGTGGAAATATTTATTATGAAAGTGTGTACCTTAATTTAACCAAAATGTGGGACACAGGGTCCACCACCTTCGTCTACAAGGAACTCGTGTGTTGAACATTGGATGAGTTGCTATAGGAAATCTTCCTTGAAGGCTCGCTTATGATATAATTTGAGATGATGACTTCTGACAAGTGGCTTGAGTCAGACAGAGTCAATGGGGATGAACTAAACAACTCCATTAGAAAAGACCTCAGAAATTTTGTACGGTCCTAGCCACCTAGTCCATAATTCTCCTACATTGTCCTACTACTTCAAGTCATATAACAATGCCCAGTCACCTAGCTGAAACTTCAGCTCCTTATCATGTCATCTCATCCTCTAATTTTTCACTTCTTCAGTGTGGTGCAAGGCTTCTCTCCTTATTTCACCCAAAGCTTTTAGCTGCATGACTCTCACTTTCTGTCCTAAGACTGTTCATGTGGCATAATCTAAGGCATATGCATGAATGTAACTAGGTCCCTTTAAAACAAGAACATAGGTCAAGGTTGCCTTTAAATCAATAAATTCTTTGTCACAACCTTCTACGCATTAGAATTCAACACCTTTTGTTAGGAGAGTGTACAATGGTAAGGGGAAATGGTCTTTCTTAGTGGCAATGTTAAGTTCTTTGTAATCAACACAAACTCACCACTTCCCTCCCTTCTTTGTAATGATTACAAATAAATACATCCATTGGTTGTCTGAGATGGTATAGATAAATCTAGTAGTTAACGATTTTTGCAACTTTTTTTTAACATATTTTCTCAATATAGGGTTGATTCTTTGTTGAGGTTTCCCTACTAGTTGACAATCATCCCTAATGTTGATCCTATAAGTGTAGAGCTTAGGATCTAGTCCCTTCATATCATAATAGTCCCATGTGAATGCTTGCTAATGAGACCTCATTAATTTTTCCAATTGCAATTGTTGTTCTTCACTTAACTTGTTATCAATATTCAAATATCTCCCTTCAGACACCTATATTTGAATAATCAATTCTATCATAGTTCTTTCACTAACACACGGTACCTTGAGTTCATTTGGTAGCATGGTACAAAATATGCCTATTGCTGCAGGAATTTTATCTGTAGATAGAGTAGCTAGAGGAAGAGTGGTTGTAGGAAGAAATAGCAGAATAGGTAGAAGTGTTTTCATGGGATTAGGAGAACTGGGTTATGCTTTCCCAACTTTACATTAGTTTTGGATTATACTAGGTAATGCTTCATCTTTGTCTTGAAGTTGCAAGAAAGGACTTCTACCTTGCATCATGAGTTGTGCCACTAAGTTAACTTCCTCGGCTTCCTCACCAACATGTGGCCTTAGAGAGAAAATCAAAGAGTCTAGAATTACCACAAGGTCTTCTACTATATCATTAGGCTTCATAGTGGAACTATCAACAAGCTGCAAGAAAGTAGGAGTAGGTCTTATGCTCACAACATTTGGTTGTTGCAGGATGTACTTAGTCATCACATTGATTGCTGCCCCTAAATCACTCAGGGAATGTTTTAGTTGAATTCTACAAATAACAACTGCTACTATAGAATTATCTAGATGATTGTACTTGGAAATGGTCACTTTTCCAAGCATGATTTCAGCAAGCTATCTCATCACATGGACTGTAGTCAAGTTCTTCTTCCTTCCTAGCTTCTTGAGGCATGCTTCCTTGATCGTCTTGTCATATATAGGAACATTTTTATGGCCTTAAATAGGGTTATTTGGACACATATGCAGTTCAACTACTCCAAGATGTCAAAATTTGTATCTTCCTTGTCTTCCTTATGCTTGGAAACTTCTAATTTCTGAGGAAATGGTGGCCCTTGTGTAGCCTTCCTGGCTGGAACTGGTTCAGGATTGTTAGGTATGGCTGGCTGAATGAGATCACTCAGTGGGTTACTCTTCCTCTTCAACAGGTAGCTCAATGATGATGGGTGTGGAAGGAGTTGGTGTAGTAGTTCTTGAATGTAGATAGATGTTACTTATACTCACAACACATGTAGGAAATTGATTTGGATGAGAAAAATATATTGGTAGTTTTTGTGGTTTGTTATTTGGGTTTGGTGTGGGCTGAGCTAGTAGCTGAGTAGGTTTGGGTGCATTGGAGCTTGAATTAGCAAGTGGAGGTGTTATAGTAGACTGCTAGGGTTGAAAAGATAGCTGCATGCAACTGGATGTCTGGTTTGGCCAAGAAAAAGATAGTGGATTTGGTAATATTCCTTGTCTTGGAGCCCAGGGCTTCCTCTATGCAACGAGGTAGACTTGATCTTCTTCAACCTCAAGTGAAATCTTGTTATCAATGTTAGCTACCATTTTCCATCTACAGACCTTTCTTCTGCAATGGGGACAATACTCTACCAACATCATCTCTACCTCCTCTTGCTTCTTTTTGGCTTGAAGTGTATCTAGCTGTGTAGCTAGATTGTTGATAATATCCTGCTTGAAATATACTAATGGATTAGTAATCTCCATCCTTGAAATTCCACTGGTAGATGACTCACCCACAGAAGACTGATGAGTTCTCTCTTCCTTTGAAGCTGTTCTGGGATAGTTCTAACATATTTTCTTTATATCTTCCTAAGGAACTTGAGTGATATCACTTTTTGTCATCAAGTCCAAAGCATCAGTGCAACTCTCATTGATTCCCTTCATAAAGAGTAGCTTATGTTATTCTTTATTGAGTTTTTGATGTGGAGATTTCTGCATGCATAATAGAAACCTTGAAATGTAGTCTTCCAAGCCCTCATCTTCCTTTTGTTTCATCCTAAAGGCATACCTTTCTATCATATCATTTCTCTTCTAACATTCTTTGTATTTCCCAAGGAAATTCATCTTTATTTCCTTCCAAGTTTCCATGGTGTCTCTTCCTAGACTCATAAACCATCCTAATGTAACTTCTTTTAAAGTGGTAGGAAATAGCTCAAACCCAGGAGCATCGATTGTATAGTCATAACTTTCATGGAGCATGTAAAACTAAAACAAGAAGGTATCACCCATGTTTTCTTGATGAATTCCCAAGGAAAAGGGGGTTGTCAATCTGGCTTTGATCTCTAGTGGAGGCCTTAGAATTAGTCAGATCAGCAAGAAGGGAAATGGTTCTTCTTCTTCTTCTTCATTTTTGAGCAGATTTGGAATTTCAACTAGTTACAATATCAACTCAACATTAGCTGGCTCACACAAAGAATGAGCTAAAGAATAGAAGACCACTACTTGTCTAAGCAAGGGGGTATTCTAAGAATAACTCAAGAGAAGTGCTAAATAGAGAAACTACCAATGACTCCCAAGAACTTCCTAGCTTGACACCATCCCTGACAACAGTGCCAAAAATGCCAGTCTCCTACAATGATTCAATAACTAGGCCTTTACATTCTTAATTCAGAGATTGGAAATCTAACCTGAATAGTTATCTAATTCATCAATAAGTTACATTTAACTTGTCAACCCAAGGATGTAGACTTGAAATGGTTCAGCACTGTATGCGCACTAGGAACCTTTAGTAGCCATGTCTATACTACAGCTAAGAAACACAATACTGAAAGTAAATTGCTTGAAAGGAAATAAAGAAAATGTTGAACATCAACCAACAACTTATTCTGAACTGAAACACATAACAAGAACAAAATATCTGAGCAACAAAGAGGAACTACTCTATCTATTTTGGCTGCAGGAATAGACACATAATGGACTTCTAGTGGCTGCAGGAATAGTCAATGCTAGATTTAAAACTAAGTACAAAATAGGAAATAATAACTAAACTAATTACTCTAAATAAGGGATTACTCACCAAGTGGGCCCCATTGGATGATTATCCACTAAAACTTATACAAACTCAAATGCTCCAATTCATACTATCATCTCATTCATTAAAAAACATGTAAAATAGAGTAACAACATGGCTATATTGAAAAGTAGAGAATACTCAATACATAATCAATGTCATTTTCCAACAACAATCAAGAACTAAGAACTCCCAAGAAGAAGATTCAAACCCTTATTTATTCTACCAGTTAAACAGGGAAGTCAACTCCCACTAACTAAGAGGACACCATTTAGGGAAAGTAAGGAAAAGAGCGGTAGAGCGGTTACGTCTATAGGGAATCTAGTTAGACATGCATGCCCAAACATGGACTCAGTGTTGTAGTAACACCCATGATTTCTCAATACCATAAATACATGGTGGTTACAATGGACTGTTGTGGGGAATATGCTACCGCAGTCCTTTAGTTGACTCCTTTGAATGATTCCCCTACATGATCATCTGACGATTTCCTTTCTCAACTTAGCATCCATAAATCATGTCCTACATAGCAATGTCAGTACGCATAATAATTGAACATCTAAAATCACCTTAAAGAACATTCATCAACCATATGCAAAATTAATATAGATAATCCACATAATATGCTAATGTCATTAAAAATTCACAGAGATAGAGTTAAACCCAATGTCAATGGTTTGAGGGAAACATTATGCAAATATTGACACTTAGCTACTAAAGTTCATGATACTGCTAGCAAATGGACTATAAATTCTACCCAAAATTTTGACCAAAAACTAGGCTCGTCAAGTGCCAAATCTCTTAGCTGCAAAATGAAGAATACAAAAAATTGATCTAATGGTGAAAACCATGCAATGGCAGTATTAGATCATGAAAAAGTAAAAAGAAAGAGTGTATCCATCGATGAAAACCTCTCTAAGGAACTGAGGGATGGGATATTTGACACTCTTCCTGAGGATTATCATGAGAGATCTTCAGTATTGGTTGAGCCTATGCAATCCATAAACATTGGTACTGTAGAAATAGTAAAGACTCTACAACTAGTGACATCAATGACAGAGCAGGAAAAGCCAAGTTTCACCAAATTCTTTGAAGAGAGAAAAATAATTTTTTCTTGGTCCTACGCTAACATGCTAGGAATAGATCTAGATCTAATAATGCACCATTTATTTCTACAACCTAGAGTGAATCCAGTAAAGTAGAAACTGAGAAAAATGTATCCACACATCGCCCTACTAGTGAAAGAAGAATTAAATAAATTATTGGATGTAGGATTCATCTGACCAATTGATTATGCAGAATGGATTTCAAACATTGTACCAGTCTCCAAACCAAACAACAGCATCTAAATATGCATAGATTTTAGGGATCTTAACAAAGCTTGTCCAAAAGATGACTTTCCTTTGCCTAGTATAGACATAATTGTGGATTTAACAGCATGACATGCTATGTTATCACTCATGGATGTTTTTTAGACTATAATTAGATAAAATTTGCACCCAAGGACCAAGACAAAATAGCTTTCACATGCCCATGGGGTATATTTTGTTGGAATGTCATGCCTTTTGTATTAAACAATGCAGGAGCCACCTATCAGCATGCAATGACAACAATCTTTCATGACATGGTGCACACATTCATGGAGGACTATGTAGATGACTTGCTAGAAAAATCATACACTAGGGAAGGGCATCTTGAAATCTTAGATAAAAATTTTACTCGATTAGAAAAGTTCAATGTGTGTTTAAATCCAAAGAAGTGTGTATTTGGAGTAACATCAGTAAAGCTCTTAGGATACATAGTCTCAACTAAAGGCATTGAAGTAGATCTAGAAAAATTTAAAGCAATCATGGAAATGCCACCTCCTAAGAATATTAGCCAATTAAGATCTCTTCAAGGAAGATTCCAATCCATCCAAAGATTCATCATGCAACTAGCCAACAAAATTCATCCCTTTACTCATTAGTTACACAAGAACATTTCTTTCAAATGGGATGAAAAATGTGAAGTTTCCTTTAATCAATTGGAACAATATTTGATAAATCAACCTATATTGGTACCACCAGCAAAGGGAAAACCACTTCTACTCTACATATCAACTACTAGGGTATCTTTGGGAGCTTTTCTAGCACAAGAAGACTATAGGAAAAGAAAGGGTGATCTACTACATCAGTAAAACATTAAATGGCTATGAACTTAACTATACATTCATTGAAAAATATTGTTTAGCAGTGGTGTTTGCTACTCAACAATTATGACACTATATGTTAACACATACCATCAAAATGATAGCCAAGATAGATCCATTGGAATATCTACTTAGCAAAGCCAACCTAATCGGAAGACTAGCAAAGTGGGTGATGATATTGAGTGAATTTGACATTCAATACATGGATAAAAGAGCAATCAAGGGCCAAGAAATAGTAGATCAATTAGCTAATGAACCATTGTAGGATGACCATCCTATGCACATTGAATTCCCAGATGCAGATGTCCTCACCATGATAGCACAATAATGGATATTATATTTTGATGGGTCTTACACTCAACATGGATCAAGTGTTGGAATCCTATTTGTTACTCCACAAGGACACACTATCTCAAAATCTTACAGGTTGATGTTCCCTTGCACTAATAACATGGTTGAGTATGAAGCACTAATCATTAGTATCAAGGTAGTAGTGGAATGGAAAATCACAGAATTACAGGCTTATGGGGACTCTCAATTAGTCATCAATCAAGTTAATAATGATTATCAAACAAAAGATGGCAAGCTCATGCCATATAAGAGAATGGTAGATGACTTCAAGAAATACTTTGTTGAGATCAAGATTGAACAAATTCCAAGAGAGGACAACAAAGCTA
Source organism: Sequoia sempervirens (assembly GCA_007258455.2). Lineage (NCBI taxonomy): Eukaryota > Viridiplantae > Streptophyta > Pinopsida > Cupressales > Cupressaceae > Sequoia > Sequoia sempervirens. Next base: position 497,804,294 of record VDFB02281492.1, on the reverse strand, counting down.
CAGATGCCATGGCAACCATTGCTTCTCTGTTAAAAATACCAAAAAAATGAACTCGTTATGAATTCATGGTGGAACAATTGTTTAATCCCGCATATGAAAATCCTAAATCCCAAGTTGTATACCATCTAGTTGAAGTCAATTCTTTAATCTATGGGAAGATCTATACCTATCTGAGAGACAGCACCCTTCCACCTGATCTATCTTGAAACCAAAAATGAAACTTTATCCGTCAAGTAGCCTGATACACCCTGATAGCTAATACACTTTATCGGCGAGATATCAATGGTACTCTCCTTCGATGTCTTGAATGAAATGAATCTAAAACTACTTTATGAGAAGTTCATGAAGGTATATGTGGTACTCATTCAAGTGGTCTTACTCTAGCTAATAAGCTCCTACGCTTGGGATATTATTGGCTAAACATGGAGAAGGAAGCTTTTCAATTTGTTAAGAAATGCAAGAAGTGTCAAGTCTATGGAAATATCATACATGTACCAACATAGGAGTTGCAACCATTCACACCGACCTGGACTTTCTATTAGTGGGGACTTGATCTTGTGGGTAAGACTCATCCATCTTCCTCTAATGGACATAAATTCATAATCATAGCCACAAAGTATTTCACAAAGTGGATTGAAGTTGTCCTATTAACCACCATCACTGGTAAACAAATTTCCTCCTTCATCCTAAACTACATTATCTATCAGTATGGCATCCCTGACTCCATTGTCACAGACAATGGGAGACCTTTCAAAAACTAAGATGTCCAAGAACTTTGTGAAATATTCCATATTGAGCACCAATTTTCCACACCATATTACACTCGAGGGAATGGCCAAGAAGAAGCCTCAAATAAGACCATCTTGAAAATCTTGAAGAAAACTATCAATGAGGCTAGACGTGATTGGAATGTTTAATTAAACCTTTCTTTATGGGCATACCGTACTAGCATTCACACCCCTACAAGAGCCACACCATATTCCCTTGTGTATGGATTAGAGGCCATCTTACCTATTGAGGTTGAGTTACCTTCACTCAGGGTGTCATTGAAAGGAATCATTTCAGAGGAAGACTATCGAGTATCCAAACTACAGGAGTTAGAATTGTTAGATGAACACCATTAGCATGTTGTTAATCATCTAAAAGATTATCAACAACAAATTTCAAGGAGCTATAATCACAAGGTCATACCAAGAACATTTCAAGTTGGTGACTTGGTCCTAAAAGAGAATCCTCACAATCAATAGGATCGGGAAAAGAAGGGAAAATTTGAATTTAATTGGCTAGGTCCTTTTGTCATTGTATTAGTATATGGATTTGGAGCATATCATTTATCTACACCTAAAGGGGACCTATTTGAAGAACCTATCAACAACCTTCATCTCAAGAATTTTTACACATAATTCATCCAATGCGTAGGTCAAAAAGTAGGAAAAAAAAAAAAAAGTTAAAAAAAAAAAAAGAAAAATACAAAAATAAAAATCTAAAAGATACAAAAAAGAGTTAAAAGGAAAAATCCAAAAGTAAGAAAAAAGGAAAATACAAAAAGTAAAAAAGGAAAAAATACAAAAAAAGTGAAAAAAAAAAACGTTACCTTGATGAAAACCTGGTAAACAAACATCTTGGTAACAACAAAAAAATCATAAAATATAAAAAAGTGCAATAAAAACTAATGAAAACCTAGAAACCTATGCCATTTGTGATAGATTAGCTTTTTCATCTATTGGAGTGTGTGTTGGTCATCCGATTTTCACTATCACTATGCCTAATCATCAGAAAGAAAAAAAGAAAAAAAAAACCTCATGTACATATATCATGGGTGTCGTGGTCGTGTCTCACCCTAGCTTAGTTATCATTGTGCATATTTGTAATAAATGGTTGGTTTCTCACTAGGGGAAAAATCCTAAACTCACTAGAGGAAACCTACTTTGAGCTTAAAACAACAAATAAAGAACAGTCAGACAACATAGCAAACACAACAACCATAGAAAAAATTCAACATTGAGCATCAACAACAATATTTTGAAAACAAACCATCCAAATCAACAAAAATATTAGTAAAAAACCAAATCTAAATTGGATGATATTCTTTTGAAGTATGGTTTGATCACTTTAGCATAAATTTTCAACTGTTGCATCTTTATTTTTGTTATCATTTCTCTGGAGCAACTCAATGATGTCATGGATTAGAGAAGCTAGGATGGAGTATGATTTTTCTTTGTCTGTTGTCTATGATTTGATCATTACTACTATGTGAATTTTTTCAAGACATGCTCTTAAAAGTATCATTGATGACCTTCTGGACTCACATAGGAAAAGGATTAACTCTTGTCTATTTTACGCAAGCAATACTCATCATCTCGATTCAATTATACCCAGATGCTTGTGTTACCTTGCAATATCAAAAATCAATGGAAGTTGTACTCAATTCATCATGGTATAATTATAACATTGATGTTTTTACTAAATTTCAACATAATAAAAGCTTATTGATGAAACCAAACACAACAAATCGGCTGACAAGATGACAACATTGCATATTTAGATTTGCATGGTTAAGATGGATTGCATCCATATTAGTTTTGCATCTGCATTTTAGATTTTCCAAGGCTAGAAAATTTCACAATAATTTTATTTCTCTCACCACTGGATTGAGTACATTTGACATTAACAAAAACAACATCATTTCCATATAGTTTCATAATCATTATCATATCATACATCCATCCATGCATTAGATTCATATATTTGCATTATAAAAATACAAAAATAAAATGCATCACATCTCATTTGCATAATCAAATCCATCTCATTTAGCATAAAACATCATTCATAAAGCATATAGAATCATAATGCATGCATCATAATTTCATAATTGCATCCATACATACCCATGGCATAATCATATAAAACATCACATAGCATATAGAACAAAAATAAAATGCATTCACCATAAGCATTCAGTATAAAAGCATGTAGACAACATATCGATAAATAGTATCTATTGCATCTCATATAATCTCAAAATAATCAATGTCAATGTACAATGATATGGAGACATAAATCATCAAAATGGTAGAATATCATAAAGTCTCTGACTAATTGAATGTATACATCAAGTCTCAAAATACATCAAATGCGAACACAAAGGCTATGTGCTGCTCCCCGCAAACAATGTAGGCCTCACTAAGCCTGTAACTGCACCACCAGATGGAACTGCACCTAGATCCCTGCCTGATGGATCTATGGGAGATGGCCTAATCACACCCCTACTCATGGTCCATGACTCACTTCAACTTGATATGGCACTGACAAATTGTGCATAACTCAGGGCACACTGCTCTATAGGAACTGCCTCATAGTATCATAGCTGGTTGTACTCTGCCTCTTTGGCTGAATTTGATACCTCTCTAAGCATATCCCTTGTAGTGGTCCCCTTAGACACTTTCTGTAACCTCTCAGATAGGGCCTCTTCCTACTCGCTTCTTTGTTTGGCCTCATCTCTCTCTACTATCAGAGAGGCAATCTGTGCCTATGCTTGCACTATTTGTCCCTGTAAACCTTGCACCTATGCCTATAATGCATCTATCTATGCCTACTGCTAACAAGAAGGCACATGAATCTAAATCTATGATGGCCCTATCTATTGCTCTCCTAAGGGAATAGTGGGTCTCCTACTTCGAGGTACTCTGAAATCCAGTATCGGTCCACTTCCACCTACATCTCCATGATCATCCTCTCCATCTCTACCATCTCCCTCTCCTCATCTCCATCTCCCTCATCCCTCCTCCATCTCAGTATGTGTGGTGGTGCCCTCTCATCATCATCAAAGATGGGTATTGGCTCATCTGGACTCAATATCCTTGGTACAACATGTGTGGCAAAATACCGGGAATACGCATTAGTCATAAAACTAGTCGAGATATTTGGATGATAATCCCATATTTTTTCCTACAACCCAAAATACTCCTTGCGAGCTGCATCATAAGATAGTGTGGGTCCCCACTCTGGAATATCTTTTCATCTTCAAGCATATAGTGCAACTCCCTGGGGCATCCCCTCCGCATAGCCATACTGATGAAGCACTCTCAAGAAGGAATCTCTCGATAGTAAACTATGTATGTCCAATCAGATACCTCACAGTGCAAACAAATGGCATCTTAGTATCATCCTCAAGCCACTTCTTACAATCTAAATATAGTCTTCATGTCATGGTCTCTATATCATCAAGAACTCATCGTCAATACTCTAATTTTCCCAGCTTATGTTTGACAACTGGACCTGTGTATCCAAAAACATAGGGCCAGCCAACTAGATGATCCCTATCTGCCATAGAATGAGTAAAAACTATGTGCTCCCAAGCCCAAATCTGTAATAATGTCACTCCAACTAATAGACTTACAGCTCCAAGGTAGAATACTTTATGAAAATCATGGTATAAGTGTGCCAACATGCAAGAACCCCATGCATATCTGATCCCCTGCATGATCATGCTCTCCAATATCTAGCCCCAACCAATGGATAGTCCTTTCAACCTATGGTCAGGACATAGGAAGCCTACAATGAAACCAGCTAGTACATGTGGTAATGGATGATATTGAGAAACCATCTCCTACCATGAGATCTCATACCCGCTAATCTTGTCATCATGAAAAATCCTTCTCAATGCATCGGTACCTCCCTACTTGGTCTGATCATACATAACTAACTCTCCAACAACAAGAATCCTCAATATACAATATACATCCTCTAGAGTGACTATCATCTCCCTAGTGGCTAGATGGAAAGTGTTGTGGTCACTATGCCACCTCTCAGCTAAAGTAGTCAACAGTCCCTGTTAATCCTATACTAGGGCATATCAATCAAGGAAGTCAAACCGCATCGTCCAATCATATCCATATTTTCCTGCACCAAATGAGGAATCATGTCCCAAGTATTCAGGAAACACTCTTGAGACTGAAGAACTCCAAGTCCTCCTATCATCATAATGTATCGCAAATCATCATTTTATCAATCAACCTATCAATCAATCTAATCAAATCTAATGAGATTTTGATCAAATCTCTTTGAGCGTTTATCATTGATCCTCACCTATCATGATTTCAATCATCATCTAACCAATCATTGACTTTCACCTATCATGAGATCAATCATCAAACATCATCATCCATCCTATCAAACATCATCAAAACTATGGTTGGTGTGATCATCAAGCATCTAAAACAAGGAGAACAATCAACAAAATTCAATTTTGGTGTCTATGTGCCAAAAAAATGCATCCATGTGCTAAATCTATGGATGTGCCATCAAATTTCATCAATGCACCAACACAATCTATCAATGCGCTAAAAGTCTATATGCACTGAAAATTTCATCAGATGTGCCATTTCATGACCTAAATGCACTAAAAATTTCAATGCACTACAACATTTCATCAATGCACTAAAAATAGCATCTATGTGCTAAAAATCCTAATGTGCTAAATCATTTTATCAATGCATTAAATCATGCTATGTGCTAAATTGGGTTCCCTACGTGCTAAAAAGTGCCAACACAGAATTCAAAAACATAAAAATGTGCTAAAAAACAATTCAAATTTCAAAGTGAGGTTTCTCGAGGTATGTACCAGAGGTCCATACGTGGTCAGGCGGTTGTGTCAATGAACTTGCTCGAATTGGCGAGTTTGGTAGGGGATCACCATCTTGCTCCAAATGCTCAATCAGCTCAATCTCCAAATTGCAAATGAATCAAATGAGCTGAATCAAATGAGCTCCTTTTTCACCTCTTTTCATCTTTTAAGGTGGTAATTGGAGGGTATTTAAGTGGGGTTATTTTATTTTCCAAACTAGGGTATTTATTAATCAACTGGCAGGATCATTCTTCTTTATCCAAAGATAAATCATTTTAACATCACAAAATTTGAAAATCGTCAAAAAATCTTAAAAGTCATCATAAATTCAAAAATCCTAAAAATTCAACAATTTCTCAATTTATCTCCTGAGGAGGCATACTCACGTCATCACTCAAAATCAGCATCTGGGGCATATCAAAAAAATTAACAGCACTATTAGCAAATTTTTTTCTTTGAAACAATGTGTCACAAACAAATCACTTCAAAGAGGGGAAAAATGTACCAACTTAAATTTGGTTTGGAGGAAATTAATTAAATACACATTATTTAATTAATGATCTTTAATTATTCTACTTATAAATAAATTGCAAAAATTTATTTATATAGCTCATGATCTCTAATTCTTCCTATCTTAAATCATTTTCTTCATGTCTTAATTAAATAAACAACTTTTATTAGTTTATTTTATTTAATTAACTCCCTATTATTAAATTCCAATTTTATATTTGAATTTAGTCACATTTCTACTAACTTCTCATCTCCCACCTCATCATGTGTCTCATGAAATTAAATATTTCTAATATTTAATTGGAATTTATCTTCAAAAAATTCTAACCAATTTTGAGACACTTGGCTTTCACCTCCATTTGATTCCTTTTCACACTTGGCAGTTTGTTCTACTAAAGGGAATACACTCCTTGATTCTCTCTAACCTCTTCATCATCAACCGTCCATCTCTCTAGATCAAATTTAAACTTTTGGTTCCCGCCACCTAAGCCCATGCCCTTGGAAAATCTATAAATAGAGCCTCATTTATAGCAATTCATATAGAGAGTAGAGCATAATTAAACTCTGCAGAATTTTAGAGAGCATTGTCACTTTAGTATTATCATCTTAGCATTAGCATTTTGGTGTTTGCATTTTAGAATTTAGTAGATTTATCATGGCATTACCATTAGCTGCATCTTGATCATATTAGTTTAATTGCATCATTCATTGCAACATCTTAATCTTTGCACATCATCTACAGTATTTTAGCAATCAATCATGTAGGAAAGACTTCTTGCATTTTCCAACATCTCATTCTTCAGGTTGTCATTTGGAAAGTCATATGCACAAACAATCTGAGAGAAAAATGACTTAAAGAATCCTTGGAGATAAAGGACAATGAGATGCCATTAGATATTTTGTTCTTTCAATTTGATTATTGTTATTTGAATTCTCTAATATAATGTTTCATTGGTTTCTTGTATTACTTGCTTATACACTCACATATTTTATACACCACAACTATGATGTTTGAATTGAAGGCCTTTAAATAGAACATGAATTCCATGGTCATTAGGGACCTAGCTATCATTGAGATCCTCTACTAGGTTTTATGGAACCTAGCATTGAAGTCGATCATGGCCTGCTACAGGGCCCTTTTAATAGTGATTAATTACCGTAACAAAGATGAGTGATCTCCTTTCTCTGAGAATTAGTCGAACAACTTCTCTTTGAGTTGGTCCCAAGAGTGGATGGAACTAGAGTTCAGGGATCTATACTAGTCTTGAGCCTTCCCTTTGAAAGAAACAACCAGTAATCTGAGGGCCAAATTTTCCTCTACAATGTTATGGAATTTGTAAACCTCTACTATATACTAGAGGTGCTCAGAAGAAGTCTTAAAATCTTCCTCGGTGAATTTCAAAATTTCCATGAGGTAATTGGTAGGTATGGTGGGCCACATATCTAGAGGTGTAGGTTAAACTAGAGGTTTGCCACTATCCCAGGTTATGAAATTTCTAGGAGTGGGAGGGTTTAGATGAGCCATTGAAAATAGATTCCTATGGACCAAGTAGACAGGTATTCATATTTGAAAGGCTTGGCCACCTGGAGGGGTAGATAAAGCTCTAGACTCTAGGCTAATGCTTCTTATCCTCTAGCTTCTGATTGAGGACATGGATCCTATGACTCACCTTCTCCTGGGGGTCGAAGCAAGCAACTAAGAATACTATAAATTTCCTCTTGAAGATTTTCTAATTTGGACTCTAGGCATGATATTACCAACTTCTCTTGTCATTCTAGTTTATGAATTCCTCTAGAAAGGCTAATTTTTAGACACCTATGAAAAACTCGGTCCCACTAGGCATGCCAGAAAAATAATTGTTTATGATAAAAGTTTGTAACTCTCTTAACAGCCTTATGGGAAGTTCAATGAGTGGGGGACCTAATTGTGTCTCACTAAATAACCTCTGGGATTTTTATAGAAGCCATCTCTTCTCCATGTGTTTAGGAAAAGGGGAAGGAGAAATGTAGAAAACAAAAGGATAGTGATACGCCAAAGGTTCTAAAATATTTTAAAGCCCATTAGCTTCTTACTTTTGAAAAAATAGACACATAATGTTGTTGACCCTTCATGGTTGGGAAGAGAACAAGGAACTAAGGCCTGATGGACACAAAGCATCCATTAAGGTCCAACAAAAGAAAGAAAACCAAAACTATCATAAATATCTCTTTATACAACCTTTTTACTCTTGTAGCATAGTGTGAAAATTAGCAAGTATCTCTACAAAAAATGAAAGAGTATAATGAACATGATTCAATTTCAAAAAGATAGTATAAATCACAAAATCTAATGGCATGTGAAATAATCACCAAGACCATACTCATGTAAATTGACACTGAGCATTTAGTATCTACAAAAACAGAGAAAAGAAACATGTAACAAAGGCCATATAGATGCAAAATATCATATATATTTTTCTACTATCACTTGTCCAATAGTAAATCATATAAATGCAAAGGTCGGATACCAATCCAATAAATATTCTTGATAATATAACATGCCAAGGATTGAAACAAAGCTCTGAAAAAGATCTCTACTACTTCCTACTGTGTGATCAATTTTTATGAGTGATAAATATGTAAAAACAAATGAATCAAACACACCGATAAGACATTATATCAAAAATAGAATATTAAAATAATAGAGATGCAAACTCAGTATTTTGTTATCGATGTCGTCCTATCGTCCTCTATCTCCAGTCTTTTATCGATTCCAGCTAGCTCTTAGATCTTGGGCTAGGTTCAACAAATGCTCTTCCTAGAGAACGAGATTGAATATGAATGCATGCAATGCTAAGACATGATTATTCTAATGCAAAACATGATTACTAAAATGAAGTATTACGATAATGCTATGAATACTAAAGCTAATAATGACAATGCTAAAATGCTAGAATGCTAGAATGTAAGTAATCTCTAATTCGTCTATTGTGTGTTGTAACCATTGCTTGGATTCGCAGTGTTATTTATAGAGTTTTTGAAAGCTTCTGATTGGCTGATACAATCAATGACTATGAAAATTCCTAGTAGATCGAACGGTTGAAGATGAATAAGACTGGAGAGAAAAATAGAAGAAAATAGAAAACAAGCTTTGTTTTCTTTTTTGAAAAAGAGAAGATGAGATGATAAAGATGAATTGTAAAAATCATCTTTTTGTAAGATTTTGGAAAGATTTTGAAGAAGATAATAATGAATTATTAAATTCAATTACTCATTTATGGGTGACATGGAGATTTTTCTCAAAATAAAATATTTACCCTAGATTTGAAGAATAATGGAGGATTTCATAATTAAATAAAATATTTAATTATGATTTGAAAATATATGGAAGATATTTAATTAAACTTTTAAAGAAATGACATGTAAATGGAATTAATTAACTAAAATATTTAATTAATTAGAAGAAATATTTTGAAATAGGAGAAAAGAAATTAAATTTAATTAAATCACAAATTTAATTAAACTTAAATGTGATAATTAATTTGAATAAATAATGGTATTTATTTAATTAATTAAGTGTACTTAAGAAAGTGGTAATTAAATAAAATGAATTTATTTAATTAAAGTGGAAGAATAAAGTGACTGAACAATATAATTAAATTAATTAAATTTAATCATATGTAGAAGACTTTAGAGAAATTAATTAAATAATAAATATTTAATTAAATTCCTGGATTAGACATGACCAATTTTATGCATATACATTTTTCCCCTCTTTGAAGTGATGTGTGAAACGCATTGCTTCAAAGAAAATATTCCTGCTTTCAAAATTTGTTGTGTTTGATTTTGCCCCTTGATCGAAAAATTTTAACTGATTATGCCCCTGATCTGATTCTGATATGTTTCTGATTGGAAGATGATGTTGGTATTAATGATGCCCCCTCAGGAGGTAAATCATTGATGATGATATAAGTTTTTGATAATGTTTGAAAATTTTGATTTGATGATGAAATTTTTATTTTGATGTGAATTCAATGATTTAGCTCTCGAAAAATGATGTATAAGGATGCCCCAGTTTGAAAATAAGATCAAAGTGAGATAAAAAGATAAAAATAAAATAACATGCCACAAAAACCCACCTTTGTTTGACCTTTAAAAGGTAAAAGGGGAAAAAAGGGCAAGTCATTTTCACCTTTTGAGTTTGAGAAACCTTGTGCTCTAACAGTGACTTGGCAAGATGGAGATTCCTTACCACAAACATACATTCGAGCGGGCCCGTCGATACCAGAGACCAATTGTGTATGGACCACCGGTGAGTCGATCCAACCCATTTTTCTTTGAAATTTTCTATTTTGAATTGATTTTTCATGCATTTTGGCACGGATTTAGGTGTAAACAGTTTGTTTTAGCACTTAGAGCAGGCGTTTTAGTGCTTTCAAAATTTGTTTTAGCACATATAGGATTCCAATTTTTTTTTTGCATTTTCTATGTAAAAGCTAGTCTAGCGCATCTGATAGATAGAGTAGTGCTTATAGGATGTCGTAGGAAAATTAGTACTTTAGCACATCTAGGAAACAATTTAGCACTTTTAGGGTTGTCGTGCATCCGGTAAATAAAATGGTGCTTTTGATTATAGTTTTGGCACTTTTAGGGAAATAGCGCATAGAGGAAATGATTTAGCACATCTAGGGCACAGAATGGCACATCTGAGTTTTAGCGAATAGGGGCCACAAATTAGCGCTTATAGGAAATGTGCATGTTTGATGAAAATGATGATGTTTATTGCTTCATTGGTAAATAGATATAAAAATTGTCTTGCCATCATGTTGATATGGATAGAAAATCTGATAAAGAATTGATAACTTTGTTTTCCAAAATAGAAATCAAAGAGTAGATAGCTGATAACTTTGTTCCCCCTGAACAAAAAACAAAGATTAGATGATTGATATGACTTCAGATAAATTTGTTTTCTATGATAGAAAACAAATAGTAGATGATTGGTTGAAAACATATTTTCATTCGTAACTGAAATACAAATAAGATGATGATTTTATTGTTGATAAATTTTCTTTCCTGAAAAAAAGAAAACAAATAGTAATTGATGATAGAGCAGATTGATGTGATATTCAGATAGATAGATTGTGCATTGATTGCATGATATGATTCACCTAGATAGAACACTTGATATGGGTATGATTGGTATGGGTCATTGATAGATAGACATGAGTGGTTTTGATTTACTTGATGTAGACTGATTCAATGATATGATTCTGATTGATTGTCCTTGTGATAACCAAAAATAGGAGGTTTTCAAAAACCTCCAGATTAGGGAGCGTCACTCTGCAGGGTGGGATCAGATATCGGAGGTTACGCCTGTGGATATAGAGCTGATAGTGGTATGTGGATTGGGACCTTTTTTGTCCATGCCTCTGATTCGGGTCAACAGGGGACTATTGACCACGCTAGCAGAGAGGTGGCATTCAAAGAATAACACCTTTCATTTGCTAATGGGTGAGGTGATTGTGACACCTGAGGATGTATACAAGATTTTGGGTATTCCAGTGATAGGTGTCCTTGTGTTCTATGATCACAAGGAGCTAGGTGGTATAGATGCACTAAGGAGAGTGTATTGTGATGTGCATATAGCAGGGTATTGGGTGCCATGGGCAGACTTTAGGGGATATTCGGCCTTACCTACTATTTTGGGTGCATTTATTGGAGGTCTCCTTTGTCCGGATCGTCGGTCAAAGGGACTATTAGTGGGATGGGGGAGGATCATCGAGCAGATGATGGTACAACCATAGAGATATGCATGGGGGATTTGCATGTTGGCTCATCTATATCATGACTTACATTAGGTGGTTTACAGAGGTTCATCCAGTTTGTCATGTGGTGTTACACTACTCCAAATCAAGGCATGGGAGCATATTGTTGTGACAAGACCATCTTGTCCTAGAGTGAGGCCACCAGGCAGGCCATATGTGTATGCATATTTTATGGCACTTGTCCAACCCAAGCTGGGCAAGTTGGATTACTAGAGACGGTGTCTCGATGATATGGATGTAGTGATATGGTGGCCATACATAGATTTTGAGCCGTGGGATACAAATCATTTAGAGATTTCGTTTGTATGTATACCCCAATTTTTTATAGGGAGGACCCCATTCATCATAGAGAGAATTTTGGCATTGTAGTTGCAGTGACAGTTTGGATTTACATAGGGGATGCCTCTAGGTGTTGCACACTATGCGCGAAGCAAGGATGAGTCGGGATGGGGGCCTTGCATTTCATATCAGATAGCATATATAGAGTATATTGCTTTAGCACCCGAGGCATGGGATGATAGGCTAGATATTGTTGATGTTGGTATGTCTGATGAGTACTCTATTTATTATCATACACATCCATTTCAGCAGTTGACATGTCTAGATGAGCCAATGCCCATTATGGTGGCACCGCCAGGAGGTAGGAGACAGGAGGATGTAGGAGGTGGTGAGCAGGAAGTTGGTGGAGGAGAGGAGGACGATAGTGGAGAGGAGGAGAGTTCAGATGGTGACGATGGGGATGATGGTGGAGATGGTGGAGGGGAGGAGCAGGTGCCAGTGAGACCGAGGCCAAACTTATTGGGCAGTGTTTAGATCATGCGGAGGCCGAGGACTGGGATTGGATGTCGAACAGTGATCAGGTTCGCTTCAACATCTCAGCAGGCATGGATAGCTACTCTATAGGCCCAAGTGTAGACACTTCAGAGCCAGCAGGAGTAGTTGCAGAGCCAGTTGGCTCAGGCATAGAGTATGGTGATGCAGTTATAGGCACAACTTGCACAGGCATAGGTACAGATGCAGATGCAGGAACCTCTTCTTGCCCCAGACACACAGGTAGCCTAGTTGATAACAAAGAGGGATTCCCTTAGACGGAGGGTAGCAGAGGCAGAGGGCGTGGCTCAAAGACTCATGGGTACGGTGGAGAGTGTATCCTTGCGAGAGGCTATTGCAAAGGGATTTGAGATGGCCAGGGAGGCCGAGTACTATTGAGTCTGATATGAGGAGTTGTGTCCTCCTAAGTGCAAAGAGCCTTTCCCACAGTCCCATAGTAGGACCAGGAGTAGGACACGAACAACTACACAGAGCATGGGGGTTACCGAGCCTTGACGGGATCCTGATGCAGGAACGAGTGGCAGGCCATCATCCTCGAGACCAACTCCATCAAGGGGTTCCACTAGCCAACCTTGACCTATTGATGCAGGATTATTGATGTATCCAATTTTGTATTGTTTTTTATCATATCCCATGTATCTCTCTATACTTTTGAGTTTCATTGGAAATTTGGACATTTGTATTTATATTCGATGAGTGATGATATGCAGCAGTGATGAGTTTTGATGATGTGTTGTATTTTTGATATGATGGTTTGATATGGTTATGCATTTATTTCCTCATTATGTGATATGGATTTTGATATGTATTTTTGATGATTTACTGACTAATATGATTTGCATGATGATTTGATATGAGAATGATATGATGATGATGAAATATGATGTGGACTAATGATATCATGTAGGTGGATGATGATGATAAAAATGCCATGTGTTGAAATGATGTGATATATGATATGGATATGATATACTAATGATGTGGAAACATAATTTTCGTATGAAATTTTTGTGTTTGGTTTTTTCAAATGCCATAAATGATGATGATGTGATGGATATTGTGTTTATGAAATGCATTGTGAATTGGTAGTATGATTAGGAAGTGAGATGTGATATGAATCAAATGTTGTATGAAAATGACAAATAAAATCATCTTAGATGTGAATGATAAATGATATGAAAATGAAATGATATGGGATGGGATGATGAAATGAAATTTATGCAATGGTAAAATAAAATAATTTTATGAAATGAAATGAGGAAAAGAAATGATATGATATGAATAATAAGGATATAAAAATGATAATGATGATAATATGAAAATGATTAAATAAAGATATGATAAAATGTAATGATATGACATGTAATGAAATGAAACGAAAGGATATGATAAAATAAAATGGAATGTTATGATAAAATGAAATGTAATGATATGAAATGATGAAATGATATGATATGATAATATAAAATGAAATGATATGATATGTAAAATGTAATGTGATGATAGGATAAAATGAAAATGTAATGATCTAATAAAATGAATCAATGAAATGAAGATGGTAAATGGAATACAACTATGTAAAATGAAAATGACATGGATATGAAAATGATGGATAAGATGATAATGAAAGTGATATGAAAATGCCTAATGAATAAATGAATGATATGAAATGATAAAGGATCAAAATGATATGAGAATGATCAATGATATGCAATGAAATGATATGAAATATGATAAATGAAAGGATAATGCATCATGAAGGGTAAACAAATGAGAAAGGATCTAAATTATATGGAAATGAATGATAAATGCTAAACTATATGATATGTACAAGACCGAGATGAAATGATAATGAAATGAAGATAAAAAAAATGTTCAAATGTCCACAAATAATCCAAAGAGACATGACAACTGTTGATGTGTTTGTTTAGCCTTTCAAAACTCTAATGTGAATTCAATATGCAGATATGTACATTGATCTAAATGAAATTCTTCTAAATGAAACCAACTATTTGTTGAGCCTTTTGTTAGCCTTCTTGAATCATCATAGAGTGTTTTAAAATGTTGGAAGTATGTACAAGCATCAGAGGGGAAATTAGCACCAATGATGACCTGAGTACAACTTTCATGGTTTTTAATATAGCAAGCGAACACAAGCATCGAGGTATAATTGAACCAAGATGACCTAAGCATTTCTTGCATAAACAGACAAAGACTAACCACTTTCTGATGCAAATGTGGAACTGTCATCAATGATATGCTTTGGAAATCATGTCTCATGACATATTTGCACCAAATCGATAGTTAACCTCAGGACAATAGACAAAGAAAAATCATTCTCTTTCCTTGCCACTCTAGTTCTGTACATCGAGTGTGCTCCAGAAAGATTATATCAAAAAATTAAACAACCATTGTTCAAAATATAATATTGCTATTTCAATCATTATTCAGATTTGAGATCATCCAGATATGAGTCATGATA
>VDFB02281492.1:497702039-497788938 GCA_007258455.2 Sequoia sempervirens | reverse complement strand
TGTGGTATGTCGAAGACACATTTTTTGGGATTTAAGGAAATCTCAAACTATTGGTACTTTTGGAAGACCATTTCCAAATGATCAAAATGATCATCTTTTGATTTGGAGAAAATGGTCAAGTCGTCCAAATATATGCAAATGATCTTATTGATCAATCCCTTGAAGGCGATATACATTGCTTCTTCAAAAGTGGAACCTACATTAGAGAGTTCGAAGGGCATCTTGACATATGCAAAAGTTCCCCACTTAGTAGTGAACATTGTTTTGTGCTAGTCCTCCTCATTTACATAAACCTGATTATAGCATGAGAAACCGTCGAGTAGTGAGAACATCTCCAATCTAGCCATTGTCTGTAGAATTTTCTCCATTAAGGGCAAAGGATAGTGGTCTTTTAACAATGCCCTATTCAAGTCCCAAAAGTCCACATAGAGTAGTATGTCATTTTTCTTCTTTTGCACCGAGACCAAATTGGATACTCAGGTAGAGTATTTGATCGAATAGATAATATTTGTCCCAACCATCTTGGTAAGCTCCTGCACCATCAATGCTTCCACCTTTGGGTTAATTGATCTTTTCTTTTGTCAGATAGGTTTAGATCCTTCATCCAAATCAATGGTATGCTATATCACACTAGGATTGTAACCCTTAAGGTCGTTGTAGGTATAGGCTATGAATCTGTTGTATTTTAAGCACAAGTCTTTTAGCCTATCCTTTTTCATCTATGGCACGTTTTTCTTGACTTTTAGATTTTTCCACCTTCGACATCAAGATCTTCATAGTCCTCTTCATCAGTCATGAATCTTCACAATCGAAGAGATTCTTAAGAGAGATCAAACCTCGTGGGAGCTTATTATTTTTTAATTAGATTACTTGTCCTTTGAAAATTTCATCTTTGACCTTGAAAACTCCCCTTTCTATCGCAAAAAAGGTGGCAATATGAGAATCATCCTCGAAAACTTGCCAATTTTGGTCATTATCGAGTATAGATAGGTGGGCAATGGTATGCACCGCACATTGACTTTCGGTTGATCTGAGAGTCAACTCAAATTGTGAACAGATAGAAGCCATACAGTCTATAGCAAAGTTCTGAGATCATGGGATAACCTATATGTTAAAAACTTTTAAACCTTTAATTAGGTCCCATATCCTGTGCTAATAGGATATCATCCTTACATTTTTAGCAATCGTCTATCTGCGGACCTAGCTCACAACCAACTCCGAATCTTTGAATACTTATATTCTCTTTATTCCCATTCATTCTGCTAAATCCAAGCCATGCACTAGTGCCTCATATTCTGTGTCGTTATTTGAACATGGGAACTAGAAGTGGAAAGCTATGAGGGTTTTCGACCTAGTTGGAGATACCAGTCAGATGTCAGCTCCAGAACCAATCTTACATTTGGCACCATCGAAATGTAGTGTCCATAAGATGTTATTGTATAGCCTGCTTGGTTCTTCTTGTCCCTTCAGTAATTTTGGAAGAGCTTGATCCTCATTGAAGATCATCTAGGTGCCTAAACTAGTGGCATGGAAATTCCCAAAAGGATAAAAATGAATGAATTGGTTAAGGACCTCCTCCTCTAGGGTCTGATCGCTAATGGATTCTTCCTCTTCCAACATTTCTACCTAGTACATCTTTTTTTCAAAAGGAAGTATGTGTTATTTTGAAGCTCAACACTACATCCTTTGTTATATGTTTAGGGTGCAAGGCCTCAGACAAGATCTTTATTTTTTCCTTATTTTTTATCCGCAATATTAAATGAGACCAATCAATGGCTTGATATCCACCAAGTTGTGTCTTGAAGTCCCTTGAAAGGAACATGTCAAAGACAAGAGGGATGTTGATTATGACCAATTCCTACTTGACAGTTTAGCTCGAATAGAAGAAAAATGTCAAAGAAAGATCCTTAATGTGGCCGACAGTCAGAACTTTCTTCTCGTCTAATTGCATGATCCCTTTTTCGAGAGGCTTGTATTTTAGTTTCAAAGTGTCAGCCACGTGTTTGGGCATGAATGTAGTACTAGCTCCTGAATCAATAATATTATTGTGTAAAATCTTATCTCTGACAATAAGAGTCAGAAAGAAAGGAGTGGGATTTGGCTTGCTTACCTCTTTTTTGTTTGTTTTATCTGTAGCATTCATGTATGTCATAGCTCTTGAGGGTTGGGGGCTTGACGTAGGCCCTTTTCTTTTATCTTGATTGTGCAATGAGATTGTATTCACTAGTGGAGACCGTTCTTCACTTTTCAACTCCTCGTGGAGCAAGATATTCTACTCCAATATTGATAGAATTTCCCATAGAGACACATTGGCAGGAGCCTTCTTCAGTTGCTCTACCACATTGAGAATTTTGATTGGTGGGACCTTAGGCTCAAATGTTGGTGTTTCATTTTCCTGAGGGAAAGGTCAGTCTGATGCAGATGGGTTCAAGACCTTTTCTATGTCCTTCTATGAGGATGGTTGAGCCTGCGACTGCTAATTTGGTCATGTTTGCGAAGCTTGTTGTCTTTGTGGTTGTGATCATTGTGGTTGCGACTATTGAGGAGCTTCTTGTACATACTCCTTGGTAATTCTTCTCTTGGATCATGTATTGTAATCTGATTGTACCTATGAAGTGTTGGCTATAACAACATCAATTGCAAACACTAAATCTTCCTCCTCCATCCAAGAGAAAGGTGCTTGGTCCAATGAGATATCTAATTCATGTTCTAGAGACATCCCTTATGTTAGTGTGTTGAACTGGGTGTTCTCCATTTTGGGAGACTAATAATCTTTTGTATTCAAAAATACTCCTTGGATTCTTTATTCTACTATCTTCTATTGAAGATTTCCCCTTGGATAGTATCAAGGCATATGACTATCATTACATGGGAAACACCATGCATTTTCATCTTTCACCAGGTTTTTCTAACTTGGAACCAAACCTTTATTTGAACTGTTCTTGGTGGTTTGGAGTGGCATGGTAACTGGGACTATTTGGCCCGTGGATGTTTGCTATTGGTTGCCTCCTCCCAAAACTCCTTGGTATGTATTATGCTGGTAAGGCAGCCTTCCTCAATAATTCTATTCCAGAGGCTTTGGGGGTGTCTGTTGTTGTCGCTTGATAATGACCAGCTCATTGGAAAAGGTTCTCATGAGGCTCTTTATATCATTGGCATCCCCTACCAATGAAGAAGAGCCTGACATGTTGGGTTGTGCACTTAGATACACGTACCTTGATGGTGGAGTTGTTGTCACTGTACTGGTGAGCAAGGAAAAGGTGTTGGGAATAGCCTCCTCCTAGGGTCTGCCCAAGATTTTTATAAACATGGGCATCGGTGGCCATGGTGGGAGATTTTTGGTGTCTATTAGATTGTTTTGTGCTCACATAGCTAGATCATATGTGGTGAGCATGGTATCTCCTCCCATTGACTGTATCACTACTGTTGTATACACTTAAATTGGTTTGGAGGAAATTAATTAAATACACGTTATTTAATTAATGATCTTTAATCCTTCTACTTATAAATAAATTGCAAAAAATTATTTATATAGTTCATGATCTCTAATTCTACCTATCTTAAATCATTTTCTTCATGTATTAATTAAATAAACAACTTTAATTAGTTTTTTTATTTAATTAACTCCCTATTATTAAATTCCAATTTTATATTTGAATTTAGTCACATTTCTACTAACTTCTCATCTTCCACCGCATCATGTGTCTCATGAAATTAAATATTTCTAACATTTAATTGGCATTTATCTTCAACAAATTCTAACCAATTTTGAGACACTTGGCTTTCACCTCCATTTGATTCATCTTCACACTTGGTAGTTTGTTCTACTAAAGGGAACACACTCCTTGATTCTCTCTAACCTCTTCATCCTCAACCATCCATCTCTCCAGATCAAATCCAGACCATTGGTTCCTACAACCTAAGCCATGGCCTTGGAAAATCTATAAATAGAGCTTCATTTACAGCAATTCATATAGAGAGCTGAGCATAATTAAACTCTGTGGAATTTTAGAGAGCATTGTCACTTTAGTACTATCATCTTAGCATTAGCATTTTAGAATTTAGCAGATTTATCATGGCATTACCATTAGCTGCATCTTGATCATAGTAGTTTAATTACATCATTCTCATTATCAATATCATTGCAACATCTTAGTCTTTACACATCATCTATAATATTTTAGCAATCAATCATGTAGGAAAGATTTCTTGCATTTTCCAACATCTCATTCTTTAGGTTGTCATTTGGAAAGTCATGTGCACAAACAATCTGAGAGGAAAATGACTTAAAGAATCCCTGGACATAGAGGACAATGAGATTCCATTGGAGAGTTTGTTCTTTCAATTTGATTATTGTTATTTGAATTCTCTAATATAATGTTTCATTGGTGCACTGTATTACTTGCTTATGCACTCACATATTTTATACACCACATAAATTTGGCACCCACCATGGAGCCTAGCCCCATTTTTAACATTTTCTAGCAAGTTTTTGTCCACAGGTTTGATTATGAATTTCAATGTAGCACACCTGAAGCATCTTTTAGCACATCTACTAGCTATTTTGGCGCATCTAGTCTCTGTTCTGGCACATCCAGGCCATGTTCTAGCACATATACCTGATCCTTTAGCACATCTATCTTCTCTTCTGGTGCATTATAGGATTTGGTTTTCATTTTTTGTTTTCCAAAATAGCGCATTTAGGGGGTTTTGTAGTGCATATACTGCATTCTATAGCGCATATGGTCTATGTTTTGGTGCATTTATCTTTATTTGCGGAAACTTAAAATTTTGGAAACTAATTGATGTTTTTTTGTTTTGCAAGTGCTTTAAACGCTGTCAAAGATAATTATCTAAGACTACTAATGGTGTTTGCAGGGGCTGGAGTTATTTTTGTTTTCCTTTGATTAAATTAGGCATCTAGTTTAATTACGAGGTTAAATAAGCACCATGTATGTTGTGCTTGTAAAGTGATAGGCCTATGCTTTCCCCTTCACTGGGTGACCAGAATGCCAAAACCACTCTTCTATTTTATTGCAATAGCACCTTTAGAAGGCCTGTCGTAGTGGTAAAAAGTACTCACCCTACGAGAACGACCTAAGTGGGAACAACTAAAGCCAAGTATTCTAGCCCACTATAATCAAATGTGATTGTGAGAAAACTCACATTCAATGGTAGTGTGAATTGATAACCATCCTCAAAGCCTTTGTTCTAAAGGTTGGGAGGTCTCCTGAGGGAGTTTATCATTTTTCCGCACTGAACGAAAACCCTTACTAAGAACTTTAAGTGTAGTAGCCAGCTGAGTCAGTTCTCGAACATTATAATATTCACAATGCAAGGGGAGGGAATAATTTGTCCCCAAGATACTCACCATATAACTACCAGGGATTACTAGCCAAAAGTGGCAGATTCAACTTTGGTTAAGACCCAGAAAAGGAAAAAACATGGGCACCCTTTAGGGGTGGCACAGATGTGTGAGCTGACATAGTTCTAAGATGTGGGTTGTGATGTTATTAATGACCCTTAACATTAGAAGAGTGATTGATTTGTTTGCTATTGTTTAATACCCATGGAAATCAAAAGAGATCGGACCAGATCCTTGAACATACACTTGATGTTTAGATCATAGGGTGAAACATTTGTCTTACTACTTGTTTTGTTTGAAATAATTTTTCAATAGATCATCCATTGAAATTACTTAATTCACATGATTCAAAAATAAGAAAATTAGGAAAACTTATTGTTCAAAAGATCATCCATTAAAAAAACATCTAATTCACTGAGTTGAAAACAATAAAAACTAGAAAAAAATTTAAAACAAGTGACATTTCCAGTTTAGTGCATAAGATTTATGTTCTAGTGCATTCATCACATCTTCCAGAGAATTTAGTTCATATTCTGGCTCATAAACAACCTATTTTAGAGCATTCATCCCATCTTTCATTGCATATAGTCCATGTTCTGGTGCATTTACCCCATCTCTCAATGCATCTACAATTTGTTTTAGAGCATTCATCACACCTTTCAATGCATTTAGGCCATGTTCTGGTGCATTTACCCCATCTTCCAATACATTTGCAATATATTTAGCACATTTACCCAATACTCCAATAGAAAGCTAAGTTGAAGGTTTGTCAGATAACTTGAACCATATTTAGGGGTAGTCTAGTGCATCGAGCTGGCTTTTTCTAGCGCATGTAGCTCATCTTCCAATGCATCTAGGGTCTTTTCTAGCATATTTGTTTCATTGTTTAGCGCATACACCTTCTGGTAAGACACATCTAGGGATAGTCTAGTGCATGTAGGCTTTGTTTTAGCACATTTGTGTCATCTTTTAGCATATCTGCAACCTATTTTAGTGCATCCATCTTATTCACAAAAAAATAGCTAAATTGAATGTCTATTAGATAATTAAAACCATATTTAGGGATCCTTTCTAGAGTAGAGATCATTCCTCATTCAAACATAGCTTAAAATTGAAGAAATTGGATTTTTCAAGTGAAATATCTTTAACTAGACTTGGATCAAACATCTTAAAGTGCCTAAATCATCAAACCTATCTCTAATTGTTTAGCTGATTTTCATCATCAGGATATATCATCCTTTATCATGAAACAAAATGTTGTACACCAGATTTAAACTTAGTCTCATCAATATAATTCATCATTCTATTTGACTTAGGTATCTCATTAGCACTCCTTAAACAAAGATCAAAGTATAGTAAACCTTTATCACTTGTATGCCCATTTTAACAAGAGCTCAAAAACAAAAACTCAAAGAGAAAGAAATTGAAACCCAAGCCATCATGGCTAAAGTAGAAGAAAATCCCTTTCATAGATTTCACCAACCTAAAATAGATGAGATAACTGATGAGGACATTCATCAAGCTCAACAAGACCCTAAATTTCACAAGTTCATGGAAAAGTTTTTAGAAAAAGATGGAGAGAAATACTTTTTGATGTTGGAAAACCAAGGTGTGAAACTACCCAATGAATTTGACATAAACCAATTGAAAGGAGCTCCGAAGAAAATAGAAGCTAATTTATGAAACACAAATCCAATGAATGCTTTAACTCAACAAATGCAAAATCTTCAACAACAAATCCAAGACATGCAAAGAGGAACAAAAAAAAGATATGTGTTGCAAGATATTTGTCCTTATCCATTTGACAGAGGTCTGAACATGATACCATTTCGACCAAAAGTGATCTTCCAAAATATGACAAATAAAATGGCAAATCTGATCCTATAGATCATGTAAGATAATTTTGCACCATGAGCTTGGAATTTGCACATGAAGAAACCTATTTGATGAGATTGTTTCCAAGAAGTTTGGGTGGTCAATTCATGGAATGGTTTTCAAAACTCCCACCAGGTATTAGATCATTTGAAGAGCTGGAAAATAAGTTTATCACCCAATATTCCTACAACGTTCAACATGAAATAACCATGAAGAATATTTGTAACACAAAATAGAAAAATGGTGAATCATTCCTTACATTTTTACAAAGATGGAGAAGATTATTTGCTAGATATGCCTATCCTATACCTGAGAAAGAGAAGATGGAGATCTTTATTGAAAATCTCAATAGTGAGATGAGCTATAGACTCCAATTGTAATGTCTACCCAGCTTTGAGAAGATGATTGAAAATGGACTCAAAATTGAGGAAGCCTTGGTTAAAAGAGGAGTGTTAAAAATATACAATGAAGGAACAAATAACACAAACTCTTCCAATCATTATAACACCAATGATAAATCCAAATTCTAGACAAGAAACAAGAATGTTGGTAATGATGGTGTAGTTGAAACACGTAATGCAAAACTAGTCTTCAATCTATTAGGAATTACACCCAAAAAAAAATCAAAACAGTAATCAAAACAACACTAAATCTAAACCAACTGCACCACTATATTAAACACCATCCAATCTCAAAAAATTTACACCTTTGGGATAGTCACTTGAATCAGTATTAAAAGAGCTTCTTGCAACCAAGCTCATAACATTACCAAAGGCACATGATTGGGAACCATGAGTTAAACCATCATGGTGGAATGATGCACATTACTGTGAGTTTCATAGAAACAAAGGTCATAAAACAAATGATTGCATGCAACTAAAACATTTGGTGCAAGACTTGATAGATAGACATGAAATATCAATAGAAGGGCCTCAAACAAATGTTGATCATGGAGCATTTAAAAAACCTTTACCCAATTATGAAAAAGGGGAATCCTCTTCAACAAACACCAAAGGGAAAAATGTGAGCTATGTTTATGATTCTACCACCCTTCACATTTCTGCAGTTGATAATCAAACCAATGATAAACAAGACATTGTTGTAGCTAATAATCAAATTAATGACATCAAAATCGAGCATAAACAAGACATTGTTGCAACTGATAATCAAATCAATGTCATCAAAATCAACAATAAACAAGACAACCTGCCAATAAATGTGACCACAAGAGCACAATCCAAGTTTGTATTGAAAGGAAGTACATATAAAACACCTGCTTCCCCTTCAAATCAATACAATATCATAGACCAATTACAAAATATTCCAGTGCAAATATCTGTAGTAGAACTTCTCAAAATTTCACCATCCCATAAGGAAATTCTGGAAAAGGCTTTGGTGGACACCACAATACCAATTGATCTAGAAGTTTGTCAATTTCAAGCCATGGTGGGACATTTGACTACACCTCATTTTCTATCATTCTTGTAAAATGATGACATATCCCTCACTCATCCACATAACGCACCACTCCATATTGAGGTTTTAATCCATAAACATCAGGTCAAACATGTTTTAATAGATGGAGGATCTGGTCTAAATATTTGTACCTTAAAGCTTATTTGTGCATTGGGATATTCAGAAAATGCAATAGATGCAAAAAGAAAGATCACCATAAAAGCTTATGATGATGCAAAAAGATCCTCAAGCACTGATAGTATTGCCAATTCAAGTGGGACCAATTGTAAAAGATATAATTTGCCAAGTTTTAGACAAAGATTTGGCATACAACATACTCTTGGGTCGACCTTAGATCCATGAAATGTAAGCAGTGCCATTAACATATCACCAATGCTTGAAATTCCCCTACAATGGACAAGAGATCACCATTTTAGTTGATTCCAATAATCCCCAATACTGCAACACTCTCAAGACAGTTCAATATATTTTTGTGCCACACAACAGGGAAGCTCTCACATCTATTTCCTCAAGCAATGAAGACCAACTAAATTCTTTGTCAAGTCAGTTTCAGAAAAGGTTCAGTCGAAAGATAAAGGCATTAGTGATTTTGTCTCCTCAAGTAATGAAATCCAACTAAATTCTTTGTCAAAACAATTTGAGAAAAAGATCTAGTTAAAAGATAAAGGCCTAGGTAAATATTCAATTGAGCAGTCCTTATGTCTCTCACAGCTACTACCTTCTCCAAAGTCATATGGACAGCCATCAACATCTAGACAAAAATCTTCACATCCCATCATGCTCTTTGATGGAAAATTTGTAAAAGTAGGCACTCTAGTTGATGAATCTAAAGACAAAGACATTCTAAATTGGCTTTACAAAGATGAAGAACAATCCCAAGCAACACCTTCCAGCATACCAACAAAGCAATATGGTAAAGGATTAACAATCTTAGAAAAGATGGGATATGAAGGAAAAGGTCATATTGGCAAATGAAAAGAAGGTATCATGGAACCAATTCAGCCTATCACAATCAATGCAAAAGACAAGACAGGACTAGGATACAAAGAAGAGACAAAACAAGAAGCCAAACAGCAAATTTGTGAGTGAATCATACAATTGCAAGCTAGTTCTAAAATAGAATCAAATGAATATGAATAGGATTCACTATCTGAAGTATCTTTTGAAGAAAAATAAATTGATGTGATAAAGAGGTATGCACCCATACATATGGAGGGATGAATTTCAGGGTCTAGACCAATTGAATTTGGATCATTACATGCCAATGACTCTATTGAGGATGATCAGACATTGAGCGAGATATATCGTTTGAAGGAGAGTAACATTATAGACCTTGACATTGCTACCGAACACTTTGAAAATGTTTCCATCTTAACACTTACTGCCTTTGATCTTGACCAATCTAATGATTCCTTGCCTTTGGTACACCCCGAACTCATTGACTAGGAACAAACCGAGTTGCTTGATATCCCTATCTTTGCAGATGATGATGCCATTGTCAATTTCCTTTTTTATGAAAATCCTAAAACATGTTCCACTAATGAATTTCATAACGAAGCTTCAAACAAGGGGAGTGCCAAATCTCTTAGCTGCAAAATGAAGAATACAAAAAAATTGATCTAATGGTGAAAAACATGTAATGACAGTATTAGATCATGAAAAAGTAAAAAGAAAGAGTGAATCCAATGGTGAAAACCTCTCTGAGGAACTGAAGGATGGGATATTTGACACTCTTCCCAAGCATTATCATGAGAGATCTTCAGTATTGGCTGAGCCTACACAATCCATAAACATTGGTACTACATAAATAGTAAAGACCTTACATCTAGCGGCATCAATGATAGAGCAGGAAAAGCCAAGTTTCACCAAATTATTTGAAGAGAGACATCAATTTTGCTCGGTCCTATGTTGACATGCCAAGATAGATCCAGATCTGATAATGCACCATTTATCTCTACCACCTAGAGTGAAGCTAGTAAAGTAGAAATTAAGAAAAATGCATCCACACATCGCCCTACTAGTGAAAGAAGAATTAAATAAATTATTGGATGCAGGATTCATCTGACTAATTGATTATGCATAATGGATTTCAAACATTGTACCAGTCTCCAAACTAGACAATAGCATTAGAATATGCGTAGATTTTAGGGATCTTAACAAAGCTTGTCCAAAAGATGACTTTCCTTTGCTCAGTATAGACATCATTGTGGATTTAATAGCATGGCATGCTATGCTATCACTCATGGATGGATTTTTATACTATAATCAGATAAAAATTGCACCAGAGGACCAAGACAAAATAACTTTCACATTCCCATGGGGTATATTTTTTTGGAACGTCATTCATTTTGTATTAAAGAATGCAGGAGCCACCTATCAACGCACAATGACAACAATCTTTCATGACATGATGCACACATTCATGGAGGACTATGTAGATGACTTGCAAGAAAAATCATACACCAAGGAAGGACATCTGGAAATCTTAGATAAAATCTTTACTTGATTAGAAAAGTTCAATGTGCATTTATATCCAAAGAATTGTGTATTTGGAGTAACATCAGCAAAAATCTTAGGATACATAGTCTCAGCTAAAGGCATCGAAGTAGATCTAGCAAAATTCAAAGTAATCATGGAAATGCCACCTCCTAAGAACATTAGCCAACTAAGATCTCTTCAAGGAAGATTCCAATCCATCTAAAGATTCATCGTGAAACTAGCCAACAAAAGTCATCCCTTTAATCATTTTTTACACAAGAATGTTTCTTTCAAATGGGATGAAAAAGGTGAAGCTTCCTTTAATGAATTGAAAAAATATTTGATGAATCTGCCTATATTGGTACCACCAATAGAGGGAAAACCACTTCTACTCTACATAGCAACTACTGAGGTATCTTTGGGAGCTCTTCTAGCACAAGAAGACTCTACAAGAAAAGAAAGGGTGATCTACTACATCAGAAGAACATTAAATGGCTATGAAATTAACTATACATTCATTGAAAAAGCTTGTTTAGCAGTGGTGTTTTCTACTCAACAATTGTGACACTATATGTTAACACATACCATAAAACTGACAGCCAAGATAGATCCATTGGAATATCTACTCAACAAAGCCAACCTAACAGGAAGACTAGAAAATTGGATGATGATATTGAGTGAATTTGACATTCAGTACTTGGATGAAAGAGAAATCAAGGGCCAAGTAGTAGTAGATTAATTAGCTGAACCACCATTGCAGGATGACCATCCTATGCACATTGAATTCCCAGATGCAGATGTCCTCACCATGACAACACAACAATGGATATTATATTTTGATGGGTCTTACACTCAACATGGATTGAGTGTTGGAATCCTATTTGTTACTCCACAAGGACACACTATCCTAAAATCTTACAGGTTGATGTTCTCTTACACTAACAACATGGATGATTATGAAGCACTAATCATTGGTATCAAGGTAACATTGGAATGGAAAATCATAGAATTACAGTTTTATGGAGACTCTCAATTAGTCATCAGTAAAGTTAATAATGATTATCAAACAAAAGATGACAAGTTGATTCCATACAAGAGAATGGTAGATGACTTTAAGAAATACTTTGTTGAGATCAAGTTTTAACAAATTCCAAGAGTGGACAACAAAGCTACAGATGCCATGGCAACCATTGCTTCTCTGTTACAAATACTAGAAAAATGAACTCATTATGAATTCATGGTGGAACAATTGTTTAATCTCACATATGAAAATCATGAATCCCAAGTTGTATACCATCTATTTGAAGTTGATTCTTCAATCTATGGGAAGATCTATACGTATATGAGAGACAACACCCTTCCACCTAATCTATCTTGAAACCAAAAATGAAACTTTATCCGTCAAGCAGTCCAATACACCCTGATAGCCGATACACTTTATCGACAAGGTCTTGATGGTACTCTCCTTTGATGTCTTGAACGTAACGAATCTGAAACCACTTTACAAGAAGTTCATGAAGGTATTTGTGGTACTCATTCAAATGGTCTTACTCTAGCTAAGAAGCTCCTACGCTTGGGATATAATCTTTTCAATTTGTTAAGAAATGCAAGAAGTTTCAAGTCCATGGAAATCTCATACATGTACTAGCGCAAGAGCTGCAACCATTCACATCAACCTGGACTTTCTGTCAGTGGGGACTTGATCTTGTGGGTAAGATTCATCCATCTTCCTCTAATGGAAATAAATTCATAATCACAGCCACCGAGTATTTCACAAATTGGATTGAAGTTGTCCCATTAACCACCATCACTAGTAAACAAATTGCCTCCTTCATCCTGAACTACATTATCTGTCAGTATGGCATCCCTAATTCCATTATCACTGACAATGGTAAACCTTTCAAAAACCAAGATTTCCAAGAACTTTGTGAAATATTCCATATCGAGCACCAATTTTCCACACCATATTAACCTCAAGAGAATGGCCAAGAAGAAGCCTCAAATAATACCATCTTGAAAATCCTGAAGAAAATTGTCAATGAGGTTGGACGTGATTGGCATGTTCAATTAAACCCTATTTTGTGGGCATATCGTACTAGCATCCACACCCCTACAAGATCCACACCATATGCCCTTGTGTATGGATCAGAGGCCATCTTACCTATTGAGGTTGAGTTACCTTCACTCAAGGTGTCATTGAAAGGAATCATTTCAAAGGAAGACTATAGAGTATCCAGACTACAGGAGTTGGAATTGTTAGATGAACACCATCAGCATGTTGTTAATCATCTAAAATCTTATCAAAAATGAATGTCAAGGAGCTATAATCACAAGGTCAGACCAAGAACATTTCAGGTTGGCAACTTGGTCCTAAAAGATAATCCTCACAATCAACAGGATCAGGAAAAGAAGGGAAAATTTGAACCTAATTGGCTAGGTCCTTTTGTCATTGTATCAGTATATGGATTTAGAGCATATTAGTTATCTACACTTGAAGGGGACCTGTTTGAAGAACCTATCAACAACCTTCATCTCAAGAATTTTTACACATAATTCATCCAGTGCACGAGTCAAAAAGTAGAAAATCTAAAAATACAAAAAAAGTTAAAAAGGAAAAGTCCAAAAAATTAAAAAAGGAAATATACAAAAAAAGTGAAAAAAAAAAAAAATCGTTACCTTGATGAAAACCTGGTAAACGGGCATCTTGGTAACAACAAAAAAATCATAAAATCTAAAAAAGTGCAATAAAAACTAGCGAAAACCTGGCAATGGGTGCTATTTGTGATAGATTAGATTTTCCATCCATTAGAGTGTGTGTTAGTCGTCCACTTTTCACCATCACTATGCCTGATCATCAGGAAAAAAAAAAAAAAACCTCATGTACATATATGGGCATCGTGGTTGTGTCTCACCCTGGCTTAGTTATCATTGTGCATATTCGCAATAAATGGTTGGTTTCTCACTGGGGGAAGAATCCTAAACTCACTAGGGGCAACCTAGTTTGAGCTTAAAACAATAGACAAACAACAGTCGAACAACGTAGCAAATGCAACAATCACAATGAAAATTCAACATTGAACATCCATCACAAATTTTTAGAAAACAAACCATCCAAACCAACAACACGATCGTAAAAAAAAATATAACTAGATGATACTCTTCTGAAGCATGGTTTAATCACTTTAGCATAAATTTTCAACTGTTGCATCTTTATTTTTGTTATCATTTCTCTGGAGCAACTCAATGATGTCATGGATTAGAGAAGCTAGGATGGAGTATGATTTTTCTTTGTCTGTTGTCTATGATTTGATCATTACTACTATGTGAATTTTTTCAAGACATGCTCTTAAAAGTATCATTGATGACCTTCTGGACTCACATAGGAAAAGGATTAACTCTTGTCTATTTTACGCAAGCAATACTCATCATCTCGATTCAATTATACCCAGATGCTTGTGTTACCTTGCAATATCAAAAATCAATGGAAGTTGTACTCAATTCATCATGGTATAATTATAACATTGATGTTTTTACTAAATTTCAACATAATAAAAGCTTATTGATGAAACCAAACACAACAAATCGGCTGACAAGATGACAACATTGCATATTTAGATTTGCATGGTTAAGATGGATTGCATCCATATTAGTTTTGCATCTGCATTTTAGATTTTCCAAGGCTAGAAAATTTCACAATAATTTTATTTCTCTCACCACTGGATTGAGTACATTTGACATTAACAAAAACAACATCATTTCCATATAGTTTCATAATCATTATCATATCATACATCCATCCATGCATTAGATTCATATATTTGCATTATAAAAATACAAAAATAAAATGCATCACATCTCATTTGCATAATCAAATCCATCTCATTTAGCATAAAACATCATTCATAAAGCATATAGAATCATAATGCATGCATCATAATTTCATAATTGCATCCATACATACCCATGGCATAATCATATAAAACATCACATAGCATATAGAACAAAAATAAAATGCATTCACCATAAGCATTCAGTATAAAAGCATGTAGACAACATATCGATAAATAGTATCTATTGCATCTCATATAATCTCAAAATAATCAATGTCAATGTACAATGATATGGAGACATAAATCATCAAAATGGTAGAATATCATAAAGTCTCTGACTAATTGAATGTATACATCAAGTCTCAAAATACATCAAATGCGAACACAAAGGCTATGTGCTGCTCCCCGCAAACAATGTAGGCCTCACTAAGCCTGTAACTGCACCACCAGATGGAACTGCACCTAGATCCCTGCCTGATGGATCTATGGGAGATGGCCTAATCACACCCCTACTCATGGTCCATGACTCACTTCAACTTGATATGGCACTGACAAATTGTGCATAACTCAGGGCACACTGCTCTATAGGAACTGCCTCATAGTATCATAGCTGGTTGTACTCTGCCTCTTTGGCTGAATTTGATACCTCTCTAAGCATATCCCTTGTAGTGGTCCCCTTAGACACTTTCTGTAACCTCTCAGATAGGGCCTCTTCCTACTCGCTTCTTTGTTTGGCCTCATCTCTCTCTACTATCAGAGAGGCAATCTGTGCCTATGCTTGCACTATTTGTCCCTGTAAACCTTGCACCTATGCCTATAATGCATCTATCTATGCCTACTGCTAACAAGAAGGCACATGAATCTAAATCTATGATGGCCCTATCTATTGCTCTCCTAAGGGAATAGTGGGTCTCCTACTTCGAGGTACTCTGAAATCCAGTATCGGTCCACTTCCACCTACATCTCCATGATCATCCTCTCCATCTCTACCATCTCCCTCTCCTCATCTCCATCTCCCTCATCCCTCCTCCATCTCAGTATGTGTGGTGGTGCCCTCTCATCATCATCAAAGATGGGTATTGGCTCATCTGGACTCAATATCCTTGGTACAACATGTGTGGCAAAATACCGGGAATACGCATTAGTCATAAAACTAGTCGAGATATTTGGATGATAATCCCATATTTTTTCCTACAACCCAAAATACTCCTTGCGAGCTGCATCATAAGATAGTGTGGGTCCCCACTCTGGAATATCTTTTCATCTTCAAGCATATAGTGCAACTCCCTGGGGCATCCCCTCCGCATAGCCATACTGATGAAGCACTCTCAAGAAGGAATCTCTCGATAGTAAACTATGTATGTCCAATCAGATACCTCACAGTGCAAACAAATGGCATCTTAGTATCATCCTCAAGCCACTTCTTACAATCTAAATATAGTCTTCATGTCATGGTCTCTATATCATCAAGAACTCATCGTCAATACTCTAATTTTCCCAGCTTATGTTTGACAACTGGACCTGTGTATCCAAAAACATAGGGCCAGCCAACTAGATGATCCCTATCTGCCATAGAATGAGTAAAAACTATGTGCTCCCAAGCCCAAATCTGTAATAATGTCACTCCAACTAATAGACTTACAGCTCCAAGGTAGAATACTTTATGAAAATCATGGTATAAGTGTGCCAACATGCAAGAACCCCATGCATATCTGATCCCCTGCATGATCATGCTCTCCAATATCTAGCCCCAACCAATGGATAGTCCTTTCAACCTATGGTCAGGACATAGGAAGCCTACAATGAAACCAGCTAGTACATGTGGTAATGGATGATATTGAGAAACCATCTCCTACCATGAGATCTCATACCCGCTAATCTTGTCATCATGAAAAATCCTTCTCAATGCATCGGTACCTCCCTACTTGGTCTGATCATACATAACTAACTCTCCAACAACAAGAATCCTCAATATACAATATACATCCTCTAGAGTGACTATCATCTCCCTAGTGGCTAGATGGAAAGTGTTGTGGTCACTATGCCACCTCTCAGCTAAAGTAGTCAACAGTCCCTGTTAATCCTATACTAGGGCATATCAATCAAGGAAGTCAAACCGCATCGTCCAATCATATCCATATTTTCCTGCACCAAATGAGGAATCATGTCCCAAGTATTCAGGAAACACTCTTGAGACTGAAGAACTCCAAGTCCTCCTATCATCATAATGTATCGCAAATCATCATTTTATCAATCAACCTATCAATCAATCTAATCAAATCTAATGAGATTTTGATCAAATCTCTTTGAGCGTTTATCATTGATCCTCACCTATCATGATTTCAATCATCATCTAACCAATCATTGACTTTCACCTATCATGAGATCAATCATCAAACATCATCATCCATCCTATCAAACATCATCAAAACTATGGTTGGTGTGATCATCAAGCATCTAAAACAAGGAGAACAATCAACAAAATTCAATTTTGGTGTCTATGTGCCAAAAAAATGCATCCATGTGCTAAATCTATGGATGTGCCATCAA
Source organism: Sequoia sempervirens (assembly GCA_007258455.2). Taxonomy (NCBI): domain Eukaryota; kingdom Viridiplantae; phylum Streptophyta; class Pinopsida; order Cupressales; family Cupressaceae; genus Sequoia; species Sequoia sempervirens. The sequence continues at coordinate 497,771,364 of VDFB02281492.1, read as the reverse complement.
ATTTCATCAATGCACCAACACAATCTATCAATGCGCTAAAAGTCTATATGCACTGAAAATTTCATCAGATGTGCCATTTCATGACCTAAATGCACTAAAAATTTCAATGCACTACAACATTTCATCAATGCACTAAAAATAGCATCTATGTGCTAAAAATCCTAATGTGCTAAATCATTTTATCAATGCATTAAATCATGCTATGTGCTAAATTGGGTTCCCTACGTGCTAAAAAGTGCCAACACAGAATTCAAAAACATAAAAATGTGCTAAAAAACAATTCAAATTTCAAAGTGAGGTTTCTCGAGGTATGTACCAGAGGTCCATACGTGGTCAGGCGGTTGTGTCAATGAACTTGCTCGAATTGGCGAGTTTGGTAGGGGATCACCATCTTGCTCCAAATGCTCAATCAGCTCAATCTCCAAATTGCAAATGAATCAAATGAGCTGAATCAAATGAGCTCCTTTTTCACCTCTTTTCATCTTTTAAGGTGGTAATTGGAGGGTATTTAAGTGGGGTTATTTTATTTTCCAAACTAGGGTATTTATTAATCAACTGGCAGGATCATTCTTCTTTATCCAAAGATAAATCATTTTAACATCACAAAATTTGAAAATCGTCAAAAAATCTTAAAAGTCATCATAAATTCAAAAATCCTAAAAATTCAACAATTTCTCAATTTATCTCCTGAGGAGGCATACTCACGTCATCACTCAAAATCAGCATCTGGGGCATATCAAAAAAATTAACAGCACTATTAGCAAATTTTTTTCTTTGAAACAATGTGTCACAAACAAATCACTTCAAAGAGGGGAAAAATGTACCAACTTAAATTTGGTTTGGAGGAAATTAATTAAATACACATTATTTAATTAATGATCTTTAATTATTCTACTTATAAATAAATTGCAAAAATTTATTTATATAGCTCATGATCTCTAATTCTTCCTATCTTAAATCATTTTCTTCATGTCTTAATTAAATAAACAACTTTTATTAGTTTATTTTATTTAATTAACTCCCTATTATTAAATTCCAATTTTATATTTGAATTTAGTCACATTTCTACTAACTTCTCATCTCCCACCTCATCATGTGTCTCATGAAATTAAATATTTCTAATATTTAATTGGAATTTATCTTCAAAAAATTCTAACCAATTTTGAGACACTTGGCTTTCACCTCCATTTGATTCCTTTTCACACTTGGCAGTTTGTTCTACTAAAGGGAATACACTCCTTGATTCTCTCTAACCTCTTCATCATCAACCGTCCATCTCTCTAGATCAAATTTAAACTTTTGGTTCCCGCCACCTAAGCCCATGCCCTTGGAAAATCTATAAATAGAGCCTCATTTATAGCAATTCATATAGAGAGTAGAGCATAATTAAACTCTGCAGAATTTTAGAGAGCATTGTCACTTTAGTATTATCATCTTAGCATTAGCATTTTGGTGTTTGCATTTTAGAATTTAGTAGATTTATCATGGCATTACCATTAGCTGCATCTTGATCATATTAGTTTAATTGCATCATTCATTGCAACATCTTAATCTTTGCACATCATCTACAGTATTTTAGCAATCAATCATGTAGGAAAGACTTCTTGCATTTTCCAACATCTCATTCTTCAGGTTGTCATTTGGAAAGTCATATGCACAAACAATCTGAGAGAAAAATGACTTAAAGAATCCTTGGAGATAAAGGACAATGAGATGCCATTAGATATTTTGTTCTTTCAATTTGATTATTGTTATTTGAATTCTCTAATATAATGTTTCATTGGTTTCTTGTATTACTTGCTTATACACTCACATATTTTATACACCACAACTATGATGTTTGAATTGAAGGCCTTTAAATAGAACATGAATTCCATGGTCATTAGGGACCTAGCTATCATTGAGATCCTCTACTAGGTTTTATGGAACCTAGCATTGAAGTCGATCATGGCCTGCTACAGGGCCCTTTTAATAGTGATTAATTACCGTAACAAAGATGAGTGATCTCCTTTCTCTGAGAATTAGTCGAACAACTTCTCTTTGAGTTGGTCCCAAGAGTGGATGGAACTAGAGTTCAGGGATCTATACTAGTCTTGAGCCTTCCCTTTGAAAGAAACAACCAGTAATCTGAGGGCCAAATTTTCCTCTACAATGTTATGGAATTTGTAAACCTCTACTATATACTAGAGGTGCTCAGAAGAAGTCTTAAAATCTTCCTCGGTGAATTTCAAAATTTCCATGAGGTAATTGGTAGGTATGGTGGGCCACATATCTAGAGGTGTAGGTTAAACTAGAGGTTTGCCACTATCCCAGGTTATGAAATTTCTAGGAGTGGGAGGGTTTAGATGAGCCATTGAAAATAGATTCCTATGGACCAAGTAGACAGGTATTCATATTTGAAAGGCTTGGCCACCTGGAGGGGTAGATAAAGCTCTAGACTCTAGGCTAATGCTTCTTATCCTCTAGCTTCTGATTGAGGACATGGATCCTATGACTCACCTTCTCCTGGGGGTCGAAGCAAGCAACTAAGAATACTATAAATTTCCTCTTGAAGATTTTCTAATTTGGACTCTAGGCATGATATTACCAACTTCTCTTGTCATTCTAGTTTATGAATTCCTCTAGAAAGGCTAATTTTTAGACACCTATGAAAAACTCGGTCCCACTAGGCATGCCAGAAAAATAATTGTTTATGATAAAAGTTTGTAACTCTCTTAACAGCCTTATGGGAAGTTCAATGAGTGGGGGACCTAATTGTGTCTCACTAAATAACCTCTGGGATTTTTATAGAAGCCATCTCTTCTCCATGTGTTTAGGAAAAGGGGAAGGAGAAATGTAGAAAACAAAAGGATAGTGATACGCCAAAGGTTCTAAAATATTTTAAAGCCCATTAGCTTCTTACTTTTGAAAAAATAGACACATAATGTTGTTGACCCTTCATGGTTGGGAAGAGAACAAGGAACTAAGGCCTGATGGACACAAAGCATCCATTAAGGTCCAACAAAAGAAAGAAAACCAAAACTATCATAAATATCTCTTTATACAACCTTTTTACTCTTGTAGCATAGTGTGAAAATTAGCAAGTATCTCTACAAAAAATGAAAGAGTATAATGAACATGATTCAATTTCAAAAAGATAGTATAAATCACAAAATCTAATGGCATGTGAAATAATCACCAAGACCATACTCATGTAAATTGACACTGAGCATTTAGTATCTACAAAAACAGAGAAAAGAAACATGTAACAAAGGCCATATAGATGCAAAATATCATATATATTTTTCTACTATCACTTGTCCAATAGTAAATCATATAAATGCAAAGGTCGGATACCAATCCAATAAATATTCTTGATAATATAACATGCCAAGGATTGAAACAAAGCTCTGAAAAAGATCTCTACTACTTCCTACTGTGTGATCAATTTTTATGAGTGATAAATATGTAAAAACAAATGAATCAAACACACCGATAAGACATTATATCAAAAATAGAATATTAAAATAATAGAGATGCAAACTCAGTATTTTGTTATCGATGTCGTCCTATCGTCCTCTATCTCCAGTCTTTTATCGATTCCAGCTAGCTCTTAGATCTTGGGCTAGGTTCAACAAATGCTCTTCCTAGAGAACGAGATTGAATATGAATGCATGCAATGCTAAGACATGATTATTCTAATGCAAAACATGATTACTAAAATGAAGTATTACGATAATGCTATGAATACTAAAGCTAATAATGACAATGCTAAAATGCTAGAATGCTAGAATGTAAGTAATCTCTAATTCGTCTATTGTGTGTTGTAACCATTGCTTGGATTCGCAGTGTTATTTATAGAGTTTTTGAAAGCTTCTGATTGGCTGATACAATCAATGACTATGAAAATTCCTAGTAGATCGAACGGTTGAAGATGAATAAGACTGGAGAGAAAAATAGAAGAAAATAGAAAACAAGCTTTGTTTTCTTTTTTGAAAAAGAGAAGATGAGATGATAAAGATGAATTGTAAAAATCATCTTTTTGTAAGATTTTGGAAAGATTTTGAAGAAGATAATAATGAATTATTAAATTCAATTACTCATTTATGGGTGACATGGAGATTTTTCTCAAAATAAAATATTTACCCTAGATTTGAAGAATAATGGAGGATTTCATAATTAAATAAAATATTTAATTATGATTTGAAAATATATGGAAGATATTTAATTAAACTTTTAAAGAAATGACATGTAAATGGAATTAATTAACTAAAATATTTAATTAATTAGAAGAAATATTTTGAAATAGGAGAAAAGAAATTAAATTTAATTAAATCACAAATTTAATTAAACTTAAATGTGATAATTAATTTGAATAAATAATGGTATTTATTTAATTAATTAAGTGTACTTAAGAAAGTGGTAATTAAATAAAATGAATTTATTTAATTAAAGTGGAAGAATAAAGTGACTGAACAATATAATTAAATTAATTAAATTTAATCATATGTAGAAGACTTTAGAGAAATTAATTAAATAATAAATATTTAATTAAATTCCTGGATTAGACATGACCAATTTTATGCATATACATTTTTCCCCTCTTTGAAGTGATGTGTGAAACGCATTGCTTCAAAGAAAATATTCCTGCTTTCAAAATTTGTTGTGTTTGATTTTGCCCCTTGATCGAAAAATTTTAACTGATTATGCCCCTGATCTGATTCTGATATGTTTCTGATTGGAAGATGATGTTGGTATTAATGATGCCCCCTCAGGAGGTAAATCATTGATGATGATATAAGTTTTTGATAATGTTTGAAAATTTTGATTTGATGATGAAATTTTTATTTTGATGTGAATTCAATGATTTAGCTCTCGAAAAATGATGTATAAGGATGCCCCAGTTTGAAAATAAGATCAAAGTGAGATAAAAAGATAAAAATAAAATAACATGCCACAAAAACCCACCTTTGTTTGACCTTTAAAAGGTAAAAGGGGAAAAAAGGGCAAGTCATTTTCACCTTTTGAGTTTGAGAAACCTTGTGCTCTAACAGTGACTTGGCAAGATGGAGATTCCTTACCACAAACATACATTCGAGCGGGCCCGTCGATACCAGAGACCAATTGTGTATGGACCACCGGTGAGTCGATCCAACCCATTTTTCTTTGAAATTTTCTATTTTGAATTGATTTTTCATGCATTTTGGCACGGATTTAGGTGTAAACAGTTTGTTTTAGCACTTAGAGCAGGCGTTTTAGTGCTTTCAAAATTTGTTTTAGCACATATAGGATTCCAATTTTTTTTTTGCATTTTCTATGTAAAAGCTAGTCTAGCGCATCTGATAGATAGAGTAGTGCTTATAGGATGTCGTAGGAAAATTAGTACTTTAGCACATCTAGGAAACAATTTAGCACTTTTAGGGTTGTCGTGCATCCGGTAAATAAAATGGTGCTTTTGATTATAGTTTTGGCACTTTTAGGGAAATAGCGCATAGAGGAAATGATTTAGCACATCTAGGGCACAGAATGGCACATCTGAGTTTTAGCGAATAGGGGCCACAAATTAGCGCTTATAGGAAATGTGCATGTTTGATGAAAATGATGATGTTTATTGCTTCATTGGTAAATAGATATAAAAATTGTCTTGCCATCATGTTGATATGGATAGAAAATCTGATAAAGAATTGATAACTTTGTTTTCCAAAATAGAAATCAAAGAGTAGATAGCTGATAACTTTGTTCCCCCTGAACAAAAAACAAAGATTAGATGATTGATATGACTTCAGATAAATTTGTTTTCTATGATAGAAAACAAATAGTAGATGATTGGTTGAAAACATATTTTCATTCGTAACTGAAATACAAATAAGATGATGATTTTATTGTTGATAAATTTTCTTTCCTGAAAAAAAGAAAACAAATAGTAATTGATGATAGAGCAGATTGATGTGATATTCAGATAGATAGATTGTGCATTGATTGCATGATATGATTCACCTAGATAGAACACTTGATATGGGTATGATTGGTATGGGTCATTGATAGATAGACATGAGTGGTTTTGATTTACTTGATGTAGACTGATTCAATGATATGATTCTGATTGATTGTCCTTGTGATAACCAAAAATAGGAGGTTTTCAAAAACCTCCAGATTAGGGAGCGTCACTCTGCAGGGTGGGATCAGATATCGGAGGTTACGCCTGTGGATATAGAGCTGATAGTGGTATGTGGATTGGGACCTTTTTTGTCCATGCCTCTGATTCGGGTCAACAGGGGACTATTGACCACGCTAGCAGAGAGGTGGCATTCAAAGAATAACACCTTTCATTTGCTAATGGGTGAGGTGATTGTGACACCTGAGGATGTATACAAGATTTTGGGTATTCCAGTGATAGGTGTCCTTGTGTTCTATGATCACAAGGAGCTAGGTGGTATAGATGCACTAAGGAGAGTGTATTGTGATGTGCATATAGCAGGGTATTGGGTGCCATGGGCAGACTTTAGGGGATATTCGGCCTTACCTACTATTTTGGGTGCATTTATTGGAGGTCTCCTTTGTCCGGATCGTCGGTCAAAGGGACTATTAGTGGGATGGGGGAGGATCATCGAGCAGATGATGGTACAACCATAGAGATATGCATGGGGGATTTGCATGTTGGCTCATCTATATCATGACTTACATTAGGTGGTTTACAGAGGTTCATCCAGTTTGTCATGTGGTGTTACACTACTCCAAATCAAGGCATGGGAGCATATTGTTGTGACAAGACCATCTTGTCCTAGAGTGAGGCCACCAGGCAGGCCATATGTGTATGCATATTTTATGGCACTTGTCCAACCCAAGCTGGGCAAGTTGGATTACTAGAGACGGTGTCTCGATGATATGGATGTAGTGATATGGTGGCCATACATAGATTTTGAGCCGTGGGATACAAATCATTTAGAGATTTCGTTTGTATGTATACCCCAATTTTTTATAGGGAGGACCCCATTCATCATAGAGAGAATTTTGGCATTGTAGTTGCAGTGACAGTTTGGATTTACATAGGGGATGCCTCTAGGTGTTGCACACTATGCGCGAAGCAAGGATGAGTCGGGATGGGGGCCTTGCATTTCATATCAGATAGCATATATAGAGTATATTGCTTTAGCACCCGAGGCATGGGATGATAGGCTAGATATTGTTGATGTTGGTATGTCTGATGAGTACTCTATTTATTATCATACACATCCATTTCAGCAGTTGACATGTCTAGATGAGCCAATGCCCATTATGGTGGCACCGCCAGGAGGTAGGAGACAGGAGGATGTAGGAGGTGGTGAGCAGGAAGTTGGTGGAGGAGAGGAGGACGATAGTGGAGAGGAGGAGAGTTCAGATGGTGACGATGGGGATGATGGTGGAGATGGTGGAGGGGAGGAGCAGGTGCCAGTGAGACCGAGGCCAAACTTATTGGGCAGTGTTTAGATCATGCGGAGGCCGAGGACTGGGATTGGATGTCGAACAGTGATCAGGTTCGCTTCAACATCTCAGCAGGCATGGATAGCTACTCTATAGGCCCAAGTGTAGACACTTCAGAGCCAGCAGGAGTAGTTGCAGAGCCAGTTGGCTCAGGCATAGAGTATGGTGATGCAGTTATAGGCACAACTTGCACAGGCATAGGTACAGATGCAGATGCAGGAACCTCTTCTTGCCCCAGACACACAGGTAGCCTAGTTGATAACAAAGAGGGATTCCCTTAGACGGAGGGTAGCAGAGGCAGAGGGCGTGGCTCAAAGACTCATGGGTACGGTGGAGAGTGTATCCTTGCGAGAGGCTATTGCAAAGGGATTTGAGATGGCCAGGGAGGCCGAGTACTATTGAGTCTGATATGAGGAGTTGTGTCCTCCTAAGTGCAAAGAGCCTTTCCCACAGTCCCATAGTAGGACCAGGAGTAGGACACGAACAACTACACAGAGCATGGGGGTTACCGAGCCTTGACGGGATCCTGATGCAGGAACGAGTGGCAGGCCATCATCCTCGAGACCAACTCCATCAAGGGGTTCCACTAGCCAACCTTGACCTATTGATGCAGGATTATTGATGTATCCAATTTTGTATTGTTTTTTATCATATCCCATGTATCTCTCTATACTTTTGAGTTTCATTGGAAATTTGGACATTTGTATTTATATTCGATGAGTGATGATATGCAGCAGTGATGAGTTTTGATGATGTGTTGTATTTTTGATATGATGGTTTGATATGGTTATGCATTTATTTCCTCATTATGTGATATGGATTTTGATATGTATTTTTGATGATTTACTGACTAATATGATTTGCATGATGATTTGATATGAGAATGATATGATGATGATGAAATATGATGTGGACTAATGATATCATGTAGGTGGATGATGATGATAAAAATGCCATGTGTTGAAATGATGTGATATATGATATGGATATGATATACTAATGATGTGGAAACATAATTTTCGTATGAAATTTTTGTGTTTGGTTTTTTCAAATGCCATAAATGATGATGATGTGATGGATATTGTGTTTATGAAATGCATTGTGAATTGGTAGTATGATTAGGAAGTGAGATGTGATATGAATCAAATGTTGTATGAAAATGACAAATAAAATCATCTTAGATGTGAATGATAAATGATATGAAAATGAAATGATATGGGATGGGATGATGAAATGAAATTTATGCAATGGTAAAATAAAATAATTTTATGAAATGAAATGAGGAAAAGAAATGATATGATATGAATAATAAGGATATAAAAATGATAATGATGATAATATGAAAATGATTAAATAAAGATATGATAAAATGTAATGATATGACATGTAATGAAATGAAACGAAAGGATATGATAAAATAAAATGGAATGTTATGATAAAATGAAATGTAATGATATGAAATGATGAAATGATATGATATGATAATATAAAATGAAATGATATGATATGTAAAATGTAATGTGATGATAGGATAAAATGAAAATGTAATGATCTAATAAAATGAATCAATGAAATGAAGATGGTAAATGGAATACAACTATGTAAAATGAAAATGACATGGATATGAAAATGATGGATAAGATGATAATGAAAGTGATATGAAAATGCCTAATGAATAAATGAATGATATGAAATGATAAAGGATCAAAATGATATGAGAATGATCAATGATATGCAATGAAATGATATGAAATATGATAAATGAAAGGATAATGCATCATGAAGGGTAAACAAATGAGAAAGGATCTAAATTATATGGAAATGAATGATAAATGCTAAACTATATGATATGTACAAGACCGAGATGAAATGATAATGAAATGAAGATAAAAAAAATGTTCAAATGTCCACAAATAATCCAAAGAGACATGACAACTGTTGATGTGTTTGTTTAGCCTTTCAAAACTCTAATGTGAATTCAATATGCAGATATGTACATTGATCTAAATGAAATTCTTCTAAATGAAACCAACTATTTGTTGAGCCTTTTGTTAGCCTTCTTGAATCATCATAGAGTGTTTTAAAATGTTGGAAGTATGTACAAGCATCAGAGGGGAAATTAGCACCAATGATGACCTGAGTACAACTTTCATGGTTTTTAATATAGCAAGCGAACACAAGCATCGAGGTATAATTGAACCAAGATGACCTAAGCATTTCTTGCATAAACAGACAAAGACTAACCACTTTCTGATGCAAATGTGGAACTGTCATCAATGATATGCTTTGGAAATCATGTCTCATGACATATTTGCACCAAATCGATAGTTAACCTCAGGACAATAGACAAAGAAAAATCATTCTCTTTCCTTGCCACTCTAGTTCTGTACATCGAGTGTGCTCCAGAAAGATTATATCAAAAAATTAAACAACCATTGTTCAAAATATAATATTGCTATTTCAATCATTATTCAGATTTGAGATCATCCAGATATGAGTCATGATATGATATTTTTCTCAAAAACTGTTGTGATATGGATCAATGATTGGATAACTGCTCATGTGATTTGATTGTTTGTGTGCATGATTAGATTCTAAGTCATTGTCTAGCTATTTTGGTAGAACCTGAAAGTTGATTGCCCCCATTATGTCAACATTTTTCCCCTAGTATGGACACAACTTACTGAAATGATTATGTATGATGATCAAGCCATGGTAAGACATTTATTGCCTGAGGAAAATGGTGAAATCATGATGCTATTATGGTCCTAAGATATTGAAAATGAAGGCTGAAAAGTTAAGTGAAAAACATGAACTAATAGATGGAGAGCTACAAATAGTGTTTGTTTGCTAGATTTTCACTATTTGTTTTTATTGCATTTTTTTTATTTCTTTTTGGTGTTTTTATATTTTTCTTGTCAATAGACTGCCTATTGCCAGGTTTTCACCCTATGACGATTTTTTTGATTTTTTTTTTCTTCAAGACGTTTTCTGTTGTTTTTGTGTTTCTTCAAGACTTTTTATGCTATTTTTGTGTTTCTTCAGGACTTTTTCTGCTGTTTTTGTATTTCTTCAGGACTTTTTCTGTTGTTTTTGTATTTCTTTAGGACTTTTTTTGGATGAGAATAACTGCTTCAGACATAATAATTTTTTAGGTGCATGTTGTTGATGGGTTCATCAAACAAGTCCCCTTCTGGCATTGATAGCTTGTATGCTCCTGAACCATATACTGCTATGACCACATAAGGACCTAGCCAATTTGGTTCAAATTTTCCTTTCTTCTCTCTATCTTGCTAATTGAGTGGGTTTTATTTTAGAACAAGATCACCAACCTAAAATGTGTGAGGCTTGACTTTGTGATTATAGCTATGAGACATCATTTGTTGATATGCTTTCAAATGGTCAGTTGCTCATTGTCTCTTCTCATCAAGAAGCTCCAACTCTTGCAGTCGGGAAACTCTATAATCTTCATTTGTACTGAGACCTTTCAAGGATACTCGTAGTGATGGATCTCAACCTCTAGTGGAAAAATGGCTTCTACTCCATAGACAAGTGAAAATGGTGTTGCTCCCATTGGTGTTCAGATGCTAGTTTTGTAGGCCCATAATGCGGGATTGAGTTGAATGTTTCAATCTTTCCCTACATCATTCACAGTCTTTTTCAAGATTTTCAGTATTGTTTTGTTTGAGGCCTTTGCTTGGCCATTCCCTTGTGGATAATAAGGTGTTGAGTATTTGTGTTGAATATGGAATCTCTCACAAAGTTCATCAACATCCTAATTCTTGAACGGTCTTCCATTAACTGTGATAATGGAATTGGGGATGTCATACCGAAAAATGAGATAGTTCAGTATGAATGATGATTTTTTTTTTCTGGTAACCTTAGTGAGAGGTACTACATCAATCCACTTGGTAAAATACTCCATTGTTGTGATGATGAACTTGTGTCCATTCGATGATGAAGGATGAATCTTGCCAACTAGATCTAACCCCCATTGGAGATTAGCCAGGTTGGTGTAAATGGTTGTAGTTCCTGTGTTGGTGCATGAATGAGATTTCCATGTATCTAACATTTAGAGCACTTTTTGACAAAAGGGAATGATTCCCTCTCCATTGTAGGCTAGTAGTAACCCATTCTAATTAATTTCTTGGATAAGGTCAGTCCACTTGAATGAGTACCACAAATTACACCATGAACTTCTTGTAAAGTCGTGTCGGATTTGTCACATTCAAGACATCGAAGTAAAGTACCATCAAGACCACTGTGGTAGAGGGTGTCAGTGATAAGAGTATAGCGAGAGGATTGGTGGATAAAATTATGCTTTTGGTTATAGGATAAGTCAGGTGGTAAGATGTCATCTTTTAGGTAGGCAAAAATCTTTCCATACCAAGGGGAATTGGATCCTACTAAGTGGAAAATAATTTGGCTTTCAGGTGTGTCATAGGCAGGCATAAATGATTGTTCCACCAGAAATTCATAGTGAGCCTGAATTTTTGGGAGTTGTAGCAATGATGCAATTGTGGCCATAGTGTCAGTTGCCTTATTATCAAGCCTTGGAATTTGTATGAACTTGATGTCTACAAATTATTTCTTGAAATTGTCCACCATTTTCTTATATGGCAATAGTTTGTCGTCTTTGGTCTGATAATCATCATTGATCTGATTAATGACTAATTGTGAGTCACCGTAGACTTGTAATTCTATGATTCTCCATTCCAATGCTATCTTGAGTCTAGTGATTAAAGCTTCATATTCAGCTATGTTATTGGTGCATGGAAACATTAGCCTATATGACCGAGGAATGGTATTTCCTTGAGGGGTGATAAAGAGTATGCCTGCCCCCGATCCATGTTGAGTAAAAGAACCATCAAAGTATAATGACCATGGTTGTTTGGATTCTACGATGAAGACATTAGCATCTAGAAATTCAATGTGCATGGGATGCTCTGCTTGTAGTGGTGCCTCAACCAGTTGATCAGTGATAACTTTTCCTTTGATTGCTTTGCAATCAACATAATGGATATCAAACTCACTTAAGATCATAACCCATTTTGCTAGCCTTCTTTTCAATTTAGCTTTGCTTAATAGATACTTGAATGGTTCATTTTTTGCAACAAGATTGATTGTATGAGTTAACATGTAGTGTCAAAAATTTTGTGAAGCAAAGAGTACTGCTAGGCAAGCCTTCTCAATGAAAGTGTAGTTGAGTTCATGACCTATTAATGTTTGGCTAATATAATAGATTGCACGTTCCTTTCCTGTAGAGTCTTCTTGTGCTAGCAATGCCCCCAAAGATGTCTCTGTTGTAGCAATGTATAAGATAAGAGGTTTGTCTGGATTTGGTGGTACTAGAACTGGTGGGTTAATTAGATACTGCTTGATTTGTTGAAAGGAAATTTCACACTTATCATCCCATTTGAAAGGAACGTTCTTATCTAGTAGATGTGTGAAAGGTAGACATTTATTTGCTAGTTGTGCAATGAACCTTTGTATAGATTGGAGTCATCCCTGTAGTGACCTCAGCTGACTGATATTCCTTGGTGGAGACATTTCCATGATTTCTTGTACTTTGGCAAGATCTACTTCAATTCCTTTTTCCAAAACTATGTATCCCAAGAGCTTTCCAAACGTGACTCTGAAAACACATTTCTTAGGGTTGAGGCAAACTTTGAATTTTTCCAACCTTGCAAAGATTTTGGATAATACCTCGAGATTCCCTTCTCTTGTGTATGATTTTTCCAATATGTCATCGACATAATATTCCATGAATGTGTGCACCATGTCATGAAAAATTGTAGTCATAGCTATTTGATATGTAGCCCCAACATTCTTTAAACCGAAAGGCATGACATTCCAACAATAAGTCCCCCATGGACATGTGAAAGTTGTTTTGTCCTAGTCCTTAGGTGTAATCTTGATTTGGTTATAACTAGAAAAACCATCCATTAGTGAATACATGGAATGGCTAGTCATTAAATCAACTATAGTATCAATGCTTGGAAGAGGGAAGTCATCCTTAGGACGTGCCTTATTAATATCTCTAAAATTTGTGCATACTCTAACACTTTTGTTAGGCTTGGATACAGGAACAATGTTGGAGGTCCATTCTGCATATTCAATTGATCTTATAAATCCTACAATGAGGAGTTTCTTAAGTTCTTCCTTAATTAGTAGTGCAACATGAGGATGCATCTTTCTAAGTTTTTGTTTCACCAGTTTTACTCATGGTTTAATGGATAAGTGAGGCATTATAAGATCAGGATCAAGACCTGGCATGTCTACATAAGACCAGGCAAAGTTGACTTGATTTGCTCTAAGAAATTCCATGAACTCAGGTACTTCTTTTTTTGTCATTGATGCAGCTAACTGTAGAATCCTTGGTTTTTTTGTAGTTTCAAGATTAACTACTTCTGTAGGCTCAATCAAGATGGGTAATCGCTCATGATAGTGCTCCAGGAGATTGTTAAGTATCCCATCATCTGGTGCCTTAAAGAGGTTTTCACCATCTGATATGCTCATTATTTTGTCCTTTGTTTGATCTAACACTGCCAAATTCTAGTTTTCACCATTAGATCTTTCTTTTTTATTTTTATTTTTGCAGCTAGGAGACATGACACTCTCCTGATTAAAGACTGTGCCAAAAATCGCTAGTGGAACAATCATTTACATCATCTACAAACAAGAAGTTCACGATAGATTTGTCAGTTGGAAACATAGGTATATTGAGAGGTTTAAATAGATCCCAATCGATGAGATCTGGATGTATTAGCGGTAGCAGGTCATCAAGCTATGCGAAATCGGCTATGGTTATGGTCATAACAGAAGTGACTGTAGGATCCAAGGTATGAGGTAGATCAATGATGGTATTGTCCTCACAATAGTCTTGTTCGATTAAATCTGACTCGGTATCACTAGAATCATAGTTGCGTTGTAGTTCAGATTCTTGTGGTTGGGTCCCTAAGCCTTCTCCTTCGATTAGAGTAGGTGTATAATTGTGTATCACATCAACCCTTTTATCCCTCCAGAACTCATCATTGTGGATGGTGTCCCATTCGTATTCTTCAGAATCCATGTCAAAGTTATTATCCATGAAATTATGAATTGTTGTCAAGCAAGCTTCTCTTAGATCATAACCTTCTTGCAATGTGAGGATAGTATCATGCGACTATTTAGATGTTATTTCTTTTGAGTTAGTATCATAGCCTGGTCATGTCTTATCTTTTGCAGCAAGTCCTGGTAAGTGAATAGGCTCAACTACTCCTTTTCTTTTCCTGATAGGACCGTTACCATCATAGCCCATCTTTTTCATGATTGAATAGCCTTTTCCATATTGATCAGTAGGTAGTTTGACATTAAGAATTTTTTCCTCTTCATCTTTATAGAGCCAACTTAGAATTTCTCTATCCTCAGAGTCTTCCCTGGGACATTTCTCTTTGACAAATCATCCATTAAACTTCATACTTGGTTCTATTGGTGGTTGTGTTGATGTTGATGCTATAGATATCTGATGTTGTGTGATAGAAGGTTGTCCATATGACTGAGGCAACGTAGGGAGATTATCCAGACAAAATAATATTCCCTTACTCCATTATCCTTGAACCGTAGTTGCTTGTCAAAGCTTCTAGTTAGATGACTGATTTGTGTATCAACTTTTGGAGAAGTACTAGTAGGCGCTTCTCGATTATTGGGAACCAAAGTATCTTGACTAGCTTTGATGTTGGTACAAGTTTGACTGTGAGAATTATCAATTGGTATCATGATCTCTTGTCCATCATAGGGAAACTTAAGACATTGATGATATGTGGATGGAACAGCTTGCATTTTGTGGATCCAAGGACAACCCAACAAGATGTGTGTGAGATCACGGTCTAACACTTGACAGAAAGTATTTTTGATAACAAGTCCCACTCTGATCGATAGTGTGATTAAACCCTTGGATGCTCTTTCCTCATCATCATAGGCTTTAATAGTAATCTTTCTTCTGGGATCAATAGAATCCTCAAAAAATCCTAAAGCCTGAATTAATTTCATGGTACATATGTTCAAACCAGCACCTCCATCTATTAGTACACGTCTGACACAAAACTTGTGGATCATGACTTCTAAGTATAGTGATGAGTTATGGGGATGAGTTATGGAAACATCATCTTTTCAGAAAATGAAAGGCATGTGGGTGAGGAAAAATGTCCCACCATGGCTTGAAATTGATCCACATCTAGATCAATGGATATTGTTGTTTCAATGAGGGCCTTGTCTAGAATTTCCTTATGCACTGGGGAAATCTTCAAAAGTTCTAAAATAGAGATCTGAGTAGGATTTTTCCCAAGTTGATTGATCAAATCATATCAATGTTGAGGTGGGGGCACAATGGATTTTGAAGGAGCACATTTTAGGAAAAATTTAGCTTGTGCCCTTGTTGTTATGTTAACTTCTCCATATTCTATTTTCTCTTTGACTTTTATAACATTAACCTGCTCGTCATCAGTGTAGATATGATTGAATATATGTTCATTGATATGATTCACACTTTTTCCAGAAGAATCACCCTTTTGATAGTTGGGCAAGGGGTTTCAAAATGCTTGGTGGTTTTCATTTGATTGTTGATTTACTTCTATTGTGATGGTGCCACTTTTGATTAAGTCTTGAATAGTATTCTTGAAGGCTTGGAAATTATTTGTACGATGGCCCTTACACCTATGATATTCACAATAGTACGCATCATTCCATGATGGTGGTTTTACGCTGGGTTCAAAGTTACGTTGAGGCAGTAGGGTAATAACGTTCTTTTCCATCAAGTCTTTAAGGGTGAATTCCAGAGATTGACCCAATGGAGTAAAAGTTCTTTTGTTGGAGAAAAATGAAAATAGTTGTGGATTTGCATTTGATGTATTCCCTAAGGCATTTTTATTGATGTTTCCACAATATCCTTGAGTGTTGGGATTATTTTGATTTGGAACAAAATTTTGATTTGAGTCATTCCTCGAAGGAGGAGGATTGTTTCCCTGATTCGTCACCGAGTTGACATTGTTATAGTTATTGTTGCTAGGAACACTTAGAAAAACTAGCTTAGTTGAGACATGATGTGCATCTACAACACCATCATTCACCATGTTTTTGTTGCAAGTCCAAAACTTAGATTTGTCATTGTGGTGATTTGAGGAGCTAGGATTTTTTTTATCAAGTTTGATTATCCCCCTATGGACCAATGCACTTTCAATTGTGATTGCATTTTCAATAAATTTATGAAAAGAGGGAGGACAATGAAGATTTAAACGATAACTCATCTCGTGATCCAAGTTGTCTATGAAGGTAGTGATCTTTTCCTTTTTCAGGAACATGATGTGGATATCTAGCGAACAATATTCTCCATCTCTGAAGAAAAGTAATGAATGGTTCACCAGGTTTTTTCTTAGCCTTCCATAGATCAATCTTGGTTATTTGGTGTTGTATGTTGTAGGAATATTGTGATATGAACTCGTTAATCAATTCCTCAAATGTCTTGATAGGTGGTGTGATTTTGATAACCATTCCATAGATTGACCTCCAAGACTTCTAGGAAACAAGCACATTAATTATGTATCCTCATGAGAAAACTCTAAAGTCATGTTTCAGAAGTCTCTAATATGGTCAATTGGGTCTGATTTCCCATTATAACGATCAAACTTTGGGATTTCACAATGCTTAGGAAACGAGATCATGTTGAGACGTCGATCAAAGGGGTATGGATAGATGTCATCAAGAGCATATGTCTTCGTTGTGGTTCCCCCTTGTAGGTCTTTAACTTGCCCTTGAAATGCCTTAATTTTTTGAGACAAGGCACTAATATCAATCAAGGGTGTCTCATCAAGGTTTTTTTTTAAGTTCTCAGTATTGAAATCATGAGGCAACTTAGCTCCTTTTTCAGCTAGATATAGGAAATATTTTTCTTTTTCACATTTTAAGATCTTTTCTAATGCTCTGAGAAATTTAGGATCTTGCTCGGCTTCTCTAAGGTGGTGTGCTTCTTCTTGTTCATCATCACTATCTTCAGGGGTTTTTCTCAAATCTTTGTTGGAAGTAAACGAATCATTTTCTCCTTCGGCCATGTTGTCTTCAAAAAGGGGATTTTGACTCACACTATAAAGAGGATCACTATTTTTACCTTCTTCTTGAGTTCTTGGGGTATGATCCTCTTGTTGAATATCTTCCTTTAGCTTATTTTATTGTGATCTTGTAAAAATAAGCATATAATTTTGAGATGTTCTTCTAGACTTAGATCATAGTTTGACAAGTGCAAAAATGATGATGTTTTGATCTGATAAGATAAGAATCCTATGATATGATCAAAAAGATGTTCCTAATTCATGATTGTGGCTTCTAATGATGAAGGATGTCAGAATCCTATTGGGAGAAGTTGAACCAAGAATTAGAATTTTACGATAAAAGGTGCACTTGTAAGATTTGATCCTTATTTTTGAAGAATAATAAGTATATCAAATAGCCTATTTCACTAAAGGATTTGACTGGGATGTGTTGGATATTCAATAGAAGGTTGTGGTATATAGTTGAAATCAAGAGGTTGATTGTGATTGTGTCATTGTGAGAGAGCTCTTCTCTTAAAATAGGCTCGTGAATCTAGAGGCTCTATAGTGTATTTGTCAGTAAATCCCCTAACAAAATCTTGGTACCTATGGAGAAATTTGTGATAATGAAGCAAGACATTTCAACTCTTGTATAAAAACTTCCTTCGTTGTAAGGTCTTCTAGTAACCTAGATGTTTCTTGGAATTCTTGATTCTATTGGCAATTGACTTCTTGACAAACTTGGTAGTTTTTCACTCCCTGAGCATGAGAGAAAATGTCGATATGCTACTGGACCAAGGATGTTATAAACTCAAATCTGTCAAAAAAATGATTCAGGAAAAATGACAAATGTGTTATTTTGTGCCATGTATGCACTACACAAAAAAGGATATGCACTAGAGAAATGGTCAATTGCACTACAATATGTCCCAGATGTGCTACTCTATGTCCCCTATGCGCTACAGAAAAATATTGTGATAGTGACCAAATTCTTTTTTTTTTTAGAATAGCCAGTGTATGTGCCAAAACTCTATAGGCATGAAAACAAACCCTAAAAGCACTTAAATTTCCAATGAATGCACTAGAATATACCTTATATGCACTAGAATATACCCTAGATGTGCTAAGACAATTTTCCAAGGTAATTTTCGAACAGTTTATGAGTAGTTTCAGCTAAAATTTGACATGTTCTTTTCGAATGATCTTTTATCTGAATTAGTGTGATTGAAAACACAACAAACACTTTGAAAAAAATTGTTCTTAATCCCTATACTAAACATCAAGTGTATGTTCAAAAATGTTTTTCAAAAAGTGTTTTTACATGTTTTACACATGACAGGCAGTTCAAACAGACTCACTCTTAGTGCTCAAGTAGGTCATCATAATAATCAACAACCCACATCTTAGAATTGTGTCGACTCACACAACCGTGTCACCCCTGAAGGGGCACCCATTTTTTTGTCTTTTCTAAGTGCATACTCAGAGTGACAAAAGTGGATATCGGATCCCCTGAGCAAACAGTCCTTGGAAATTATATGGTGAGTATCTTGGGGGTAGATTCTTCCCTCCCCTTGCACTGTGATTATTATGATGTTCAAAAACTGACTTCAGCTGGCTACTACACTAGGTTCATAGTAAGGATTTATGTTCAGTGCAGCAATAATAAACTCCCTCAGGAGACCTCCCAACCTTTAAAATAAAGGCTTTGTGGATGGTTATCTTGCACACTACCGGAAAAAGAGGGTTTCCTAGATTTTCTTTAAATTTTATAGTGGGGCGGAATAGCTTGGCTTTGGCTTGAACCCACTTGAGTCGTTCCTCTTGGGTGAGTACTTTTTCCCACAAGAGCATGCCCTCTACAGGATGTAATAAAGCAGTAAAATTGCATAAATGTAAAAGGCAAGTCTGGTATTCTGGTCACCTAGTTAAGGGGAGAGCATAAACCTATTTCCATAAACATAGTAGACAATGTTCTTTTTAAAACCCAAATCACAATGATCTAAACTATGTGAAGATGTTGCTTCACAAAAAGCATGGGATTCATTTTAACCACAAAATCAATGTGTGGTGACTATCCTAGATTGCTTCATTTTAATCCATGTCTACCCTAGGGTTTCTTCTTTTTAAAAAACTAGATGTGACTATCCTAGATTGGTTCTTTTTAAGCCAGAAAAGGTTCTTTCTGCGAAAGGCGTCAGACTCAGGAACCTGTTTAATTACAACCTACATGCGCTAAAAGATCACCTATTTGTGCAACAATAACCAATAAATGCGCTAAAATAGATCCTATATGTGTTCCAGAAAGTCCTAAATGCGCTAAAAGAAAATGCAACTATTTTTTTTTTGTTTTTAGAAAACCTTTAATAAACTAAGTTGGGTATATGTGACATTATGTCTCGTAAATGTGTCGTTCTATTCCTCAAATGCACCGAAATAGTTCCTAGATGTGTTGAAGTAGTTGCAAAAGCGCTGAAAAAAAACCATGGATGCGCCATAAAAAACCCGCGTATGCACTACAAAAATCCTCATATGCGCTAAAATGGAAAATTTTGCCAAAAATCTAAATTCTAGAATGTGAAATATTATCAGAAAACCTATAGATAAATGTTAAAAATGGGGCAATGCCCCATGGTGGGTGCCAAAAATGTGATTGATTTTTATGCATGATAAATATGTAAAAACAAATGAATCAAACACACTGATAAGACATTATATCAAAAATAGAATATTAAAATAATAGAGATGCAAACTCAGTATTTTGTTATCGATGTCATCCTATCGTCCTCTATCTCCAGTGTTTTGTCGATTCCATTTGGCTCTCAGATCTTGGGCTAGGCTCAACAAATGGTCTTCCTAGAGAACGCGATTGAATATGAATGTATGCAATGCTAAGACATGATTATTCTAATGCAAAACATGATTACTAAAATGAAATATTACGATAATGTTATGAATACTAAAGCTAATAATGACAATTCTAAGATGCTATAATGCTAGAATGTAAGTAATCTCTAATTCGTCTATTGTGTGTTGTAACCATTGCTTGGATTAGCAGTGTTATTTATAGAGTTTTTGAAAACTTCTGATTGGTTGATATGATCAATGACTGTGAAAATTCCTGGCAGATCGAATGATTGAAGATGAATAAGACTGGAGAGAAAAATAGAAGAAAACAAAAAAAAGCTTTGTTTTCTTTTTTGAAAAAGAGATAAGATGAGATGATAAAGATGAATAGTAAAAATCATTTTTTTGCAAGATTTTGGAAGGATTTTGAAGATAAATAATGAATTATTAAATTCAATTATTCATTTATGGGTGACATGGAGATTTTTCCCAAAATAAAATATTTACCCTAGATTTGAAGAATAATGGAGGATTTCATAATTAAATAAAATATTTAATTATGATTTGAAAAGATATGGAAGATATTTAATTAAATAAAGATATTTAATTAAAAATTTTAAGAAATGACATGTAAATGGAATTAATTAAATAAAATATTTAATTAATTAGAAGAAAGATTTTGAAATAGGAGAAAAGAAATTAAATTTAATTAAATCACAAATTTAATTAAACTTAAATGTGATAATTAATTTAAATAAACAATGGTATTTATTTAATTAATTAAGCGGACTTAAGAAAGTGGTAATTAAATAAAATGAATTTATTTAATTAAAGTGGAAGAATAAAGTGAATGAACAATATAATTAAATTAATTAAATTTAATCATATGTAGAAGACTTTAGAGAAATTAATTAAATAGTAAATATTTATTTAAATGTGAGGATTAGACATGACCAATTTTATGCATATACAACTACTCTAATCACCTAATAGATAGAAAAATTCCTTTATTCTAATAACAATAGAACATATCGCCTCCCATGGAAAAACCCCTTTATATAGTCAGAAGGATGAGCCAATTGCAGTCAATAGAGATGAACCACTGTCAGGTGTCTACATATGATATGTCACAATTTGATTAGATCGAAACAATATTCAATAAAAAAAATTGATTTGCTTTATTAATGGCTCTGGATGTTGCAGAAGCTTTGCAAAGATACAATGTTAGAGGATGATTAGATCCTATTATAGCTTGGAAAAAAATGATCTAATCTACTATGAGGAATAATGACACCACCCAATAAGACCAATCTTGAAGACAAGAGCTCTGCTACGCTATCTGAAAAAAAATTCTGAAAGAAATACATTCATGAGAAAAACAACTTGTCTGACAAAAGTAAGTGGCATGGCTCACTGGTAGGCATTTTCTAGATCTATGAGAGAAACTTGGGGAAAATCCCCACCATACAGCCACGTGTCCTAGATGAATCCCAAAAGGAAAACTAAATAAGCAAAATATGCACAACCACTATGTGGTGTATTGCACACCTTTTTATGCGAATAATCTTTAGCTTTCAAGGCACAATGCCATCAAAACACAAAAAAGAAGGGCCAAAATGGATGACTGCTAGGACAAAAAAATCAAAATAAAACATTAAGGGAATAGTCTACTTCATAGGTGGCATGTACATACTCCTATCAAAGTGATAAGGACATAATTCCTTTGTTGATTATGTCTTCTTAGTTGTAGTCAATTGCATATTTTCCATTTGTTGTTTCATTTGTCCATTTGTTGCATTATAGTTTCCATGGAGGGTTGACCTTGCATGTTTGGTTGACCTTGTCTCTGAGGGTTGGTGTGGGTAGGAAGAGTTTATTATGATGGATTTTGGTTGGATGTGTATGTTGGGTTTGGATCAGTGTTTTGTTGCAAAGGGTTTTTATTGCCTTATTGGTAATGAGGTGTGAACATGGTATTGGTATTGGTAATGGTTTGATGTTGTGGTATGAAATCGGTATTTGGAGTGACATGTTATGATGGGCCTTGGTTGGTGTGTCGGGGTGTAAATTTGGTGTTTGGAGTGACATATTGTTGTGATGGAGGTTGATTGGTGTTCACATTTGACCCAAAATACATGTTGACATTTGGTGTATTATTTGTCATTTGGGTTGGCACTCTTAATGTGGAAATATGGACCCTTCTTGCCTTGCATGGGGGATTTTTGTTTTCTTAGTTGATGTTGTGGTTTTTTGAGTGTTAAATGGATTTGAAAATTTCATACCCATGGAACTAGAACCAAATGGATTGCTAAAAGCTGGATTTGGTTCTTGTGATTGTAAGAAAGGGGGACCAACCACATCAAGTCTCCAGGTCGCAGAGAGCTGAGAAAGGAGGGCTGCCCTAACTTACCTCACTCTAAAATGTGTCTTTGGGTAAGGATCAAGAATGTAGAGAACTATGTAGTACTTTTTTCACTCTACCAACCCAAATTTCAGGTTTAGGCTAGGTGAGTTGGTTTTTTGAGTTGTACTACACCTTAGAGAGCTCTTTGACTAAGGACAACAACACGGTTTTGGGACGACAGTGCAGCGCGCTAGTGTCTCTCAAGCACTTTGGCATCTATACAAACAAAAAACACAAAGTGTAGTACAAACTACCTAAAAACTAACTGACAACCTAGCTAGTTGATTTTAACGAAGTAAACAGAATAAAAAAGTATAAGAAATAGAGATGAAGATGATAAAGCAAGTAAATGAGAGCTAAGGTAATGAAGATAATCTCACAAAAGCATCAATTTTCCAACTAGATCCACACGTACGTCCACCTACACACAAGAAAGAGGGAAAAATTTTGGGGTTGTATAGGGGCATGCCTCAGTCAGATCCCTATTTTGGTGTTTCCACCTCCACAAATAGCCAGAAAGCAATAGAGTAGAATATGCGATAAAGAAAGTAGAAAGAAATATTTCAATGAACACTACAAAACAATACTATGCTACTCTATCAAATCACAAAGGAGAGGAGTGAAGCATTACCACCTCCACCCAAAATCTCACTATCCAATGGAGGAGAATGCAATGTATGGACTTGGAAAAGTCACCACAACCACAGTGGTGATGAAGGGAGGTATCGCAAGACTCCAAGCCCACAACTTCTATGATAGCCTCACACTTGAAATATGGAGTTGATGGAGCTTCAAATTTGCAATGCTCACAATGGAATGTTGGAATGCTACTTGAGAGAGTGAAGCAGCTATAGAAGATTTCTAGAAGATCCAATGTGAATGTCTAGAGAGTGAAATGAAGTGAGAATGGATGTTTTTGAAGGTGAGATGAGGAAGAATAAGGTGTTTTTAGGTCAGTTGGTTGAAGAGGGATGTTATAATTTGGCCCCAATCAAGTGTGTAATGTCTTTGCCAACTTTAGATGTAGGAATCCTTTAGGGATGACAGAGTGGTGTGTAGACGTCTATGTGTCATGCATTCATCCCCAAAAAAATTTCTCTCACTAATGCATGGGACAAACACAAAGTGGATGGAAGGCAGGTGGATGATGTGGAATTTCACCTTTGGATTTGATTTTCTAAGGTGAAGTATGTGAAAGGGGAATTTTCTTAAGGGATGCAAATTCACTCCTATAATTTTTTCCCTCACTTTAGCAAGCACAAATATCGATGAGTGTTCAATAAAGTAGATCGAAGAGTTAGCAAGGTTAGAAATGTATACCTAAACCATCGAGGAAGCAAACCAATATCTGGTGAACTCAAAAGTGTAGGGTAGGAAAAGGACTCCAGAGGTACTCTCCCTGGGGAGTTTCAAACAAAAGGACTCCATAGCTCCATAGAACTATGAAGTTGCACAAAGTAAACTAAATTCCCTCAAACCAATGATGGACAAATCCCATAGGATGAAAGCATCTCACAGGCCCGTAGACTTGCAAGAAGGAATCCCAGTGAAGTGCCTTATAGGCCTGTAGACCTACAAGAAGGAAACCCCCAAGTTCTCCCTCATGAAGGAAGCCCAAATGTA
This sequence comes from Sequoia sempervirens, assembly GCA_007258455.2. Classification (NCBI taxonomy): domain Eukaryota; kingdom Viridiplantae; phylum Streptophyta; class Pinopsida; order Cupressales; family Cupressaceae; genus Sequoia; species Sequoia sempervirens. The sequence goes on along the minus strand of VDFB02281492.1, from coordinate 497,746,992 downwards.
AGGGGGACTCTGTAGAGTCATATTGGAAAGCGGCTTCACGGGCACACCAACAAAGTGACATTTTAATCTCCAGATGAAACATTCCAAGAAAAAAAACCAACCACACTAGAAAACAAGTAGACAATAATGTATAAATTCAACAAATTGAAAGGCTTTCAAAGGGGTCCCTCGAGAACCCTTCAAAAGAAAAGGGGTCCACTCAAGGGACGCATTGTTTGAAAGTATAAAAGAGATATTTTTTCTCAAATCAATTCATCATCAAGAAATCCTTTCGAAAGATGTTCACTCCATCAAGGAATTCAAAAGGAAGAAGATGCCCCCTCATGAGGGGAAATTCGAGGTTTCTCCCAAATGAAAAGTTTCTCCCACCTCTAAGGGAAGTTCTCAAGTTCTTTCTTTGCAAACCCATGATGAAGGAGAGACGTTCTGTTCGGGGTCCAAGTCAAGAATGCAATCTTTGAAAAAACTTGCGAGGATTTTCAAGAAAAGATTTGTTGGAAAAAAATATATTTTCTAAAAATAAAAACATTATGAGAGTGATTTTTTTTCACACATGAGGGAAAACTCAAGCAAAGAAGAGAGAAATATAACAAATAAAGTAAGAAGAGACAATAACATCACAAAAAAAGGGCATAGGGGTGATTTGATATTTTGGGGTTAGAGCTACTCCTAAATATATATAAGTATAGTACTATTATATAGGTGAACTATCATCAACCCCCTACTATATCAGACCATATGAAGAATGCACAAGAAGAAAAAATAAAAAATAAAAAATTGGGTCAACATGGAAGGGAAGCCTAAATTCCCCCAATGCTTTGCATCATCCCCAATTTTTTGAAAATCAAAACACATAATAGAGGAAGAATGATGATACAAATAGAAGGTTTATGACCAAAATCACTCTTGTATCCAAGCACCAACAAGGGTGACAAGGGTCATCCAGGAACACATAACATAAGCACAGGGGAACACATCACAACACACACACTCCTAATCTAAAGATAAAGAAGAGGCATCCCCCTAACACTCATCGACCAAGAGGTAATGCACTTCCCAATCTAGGTCATTATAAGGGGGAGGAGGATGATCCTGTAGTGGTGGAATATTAAGGGGAGGAGTGATGTAGGAGCATCCTTGGTTCTTGTCAATCTTGCATCAACCAAACTATTTTCTTTCAGTTTTGTTCTTATTTTTTTCTTGCTTAGTTCATGTTGGCAGACTTTCCATATTTTCTCACCAAACCCTATGGATCTTTGTGTACGTCGTGGACATGTTCATTTTCCTTATTCCAATATTTGAGCATGATTTGATCCTTTTCCGGCAAGTTATCGCTTTCGGAGTTCTTGACAGAATGACTAATTTGATCGTTCATGGATCATCCTCATGACTTGTGTATCTAAATGGTGTGATCTTAAATGTTTCATGGAGTTTCCCCAACCTTCGTTATAGGTCAACACTTCATTCTATGCACCTTTTGATGGATTAATTCAAATTTGAGGCTGACCTGTTCATGTGCATGTTACATTTTCTTTCCTTGGATGATGTGATGATCTTTCACCAACGTGGATGTTTCTAGAATTGTGGATATGATATAAAGCTTGTAATCGATCATTAGGATAGTGGTAATCAAGTAGAATTCAATCAAGAAGGATAATATAGATTTTATTTGTAATAATTAGCTCACATATAGGAGCATGTTAGAATGTTGTATTTTTTAGCATGTTGTATTAGGCCTGTGAGCTGAATCTGTAAGCCCGGATGTTTTTGGCCGAATGTAACTGAGATCTATGTTAATGGAAATATTTGCACCTGCATTTTCCTTCATATTCAGTTTTGCTTTCATTGTGTTACTCTTGTTGCACGGTCCGGATTTTTCTCCTTGAGGACCCTCCTACCATGGTTGTGTCAAATTGGTATTAGAACGAGATTTGTTCCTTGTGTGATTGTCAAAGTTTACGAGTCCTATTGAAAATTTATTGTGGGGTGGAGGATTGAGGATTTGACCTGTAGCTACAAAGGACTTGTGTAAAGATGGAGGGAAGAAGAAATGTTAGAGGAAATGGAGCGCGTGGAAATGCAAACCCAACTTTAATGGAGATGTTGAGAGGAATTGCTACCAGATTAGATGTAGTTGAAACAACCCAAAGAAGAGGTCGACCAGTTGATGATGTGAGTGATGAAGAGGTAAAAGTATAGGAAGAAAGAGGAAGAGATGAACAACCTGGCCTAGATCAGGGAGAAGAGAGGTTCATAAGATCCCTAACTAAAGTGAATACAAGACCACATTTCAATCCACCAGATTATAATGGTGAGTTGGATTCAGAAGAATTGCTTGATTGGATTACAGAGATAGAAAATTATTTTGAATTTGAAGGTACTACTAAAGATAAAAAGGTGAAGTTTTCTTGTACAAAGTTGAGAGGGCATGCATCCCTTTTGTGGGAATATTTGCAGACAGATAGGCAAAGAAGAGGAAAAGAAATGATAAAATCATGGGATCGGATGGTGAACAAGTTGAAAAAAAAGTTTATGCATGCAAATTATTAGATTAGTTTGTTCTAAAAGTTGCAAAATTTGAAGCAGGAGGAATTTAGTGTGACAAAGTATACTGAGGAATTCTATAAGTTGAATATTAGATCTAGACATTCGGAGGATGAGATTAAGCAAGTATCTAGATATATGAATGGTTTGAGGTCGTCTATATAGGATGAAATTAGTTTGATCAAGTTGGTGAGTGTGGAGGAAGCATATCAGTGTGCCCTAAAGGAAAAAGAGAAGTTGAATAAATACATGAGAAGAGGCAGAGAGGAAGAGGTGGAATATTTAAAAGAGGAAGAACTTTTATAGAGGAGGAAGAGGATCTTTTCTAGATCAGAAAATGGAATGAAAATTAATACCATAAAAGTGATGGTAACTCTTAAAAAAGAGGAGGATACGGTAGTTATTGAAATGAAGGATACAAAAGAGATGATAGAGGATAGGATAAAATAATATTTAGGGGAACTTGTTTTAAATGTGGTGGAGAAGGACATAGAGCATTGGAATGTAGTCAAGGAGAGACAAGCAAAAAGAAAAAGAACAATAGAAGGACAACCTTTGTTGAGGAAGAACATAGTGATTATCTAACAAACCAGAAGATGGAGAAGTGTTGGTGAATAGAAGAGTGTTGTGTCAAAGTGAGTTCGAAAAGAAGTCACTGCAAAGAAAGAATTTTTTTTGGACCAGATGCAAGGTGAATTGAAAATGTTGCAAGGTGATTGTTGATAGCAGAAGTTCTAAGAACCTGATTTCTAAAGAGATGGTGACTAAACTAAAGTTGGAAAGGTTGAAACACTTGAAGTCCTATTAGATTGCTTGGATTCAGGATGAGCATAAGATACTGGCAAGTGAACAATGTTTAGTGAAATTGAAGATAGGAAATTACCATGAAGTTTTGTGTGATATTATGGCTATGGATGTCTGCCATGTTTTTTTGGGAAGGCCTTGGTAGTATGATAGATAGGCTATTCATGATGGAAAGAAGAATATATATACCATTGTTTCTAATGGAATGAAGCAAACTTTTTTTCCATTGGAAAATGTTCCTACATTTGAGGTTTGTATGAGTACTAGAGTTTGTTTGGTTGATGGAAGGAGATTCCTAGATGGGTTGAGACATGAGAACATGTGTTATTTCTTATTTTGTAAGAAGACTGAAGATTTGAAGCACGTAGAAGAACACCCAGAAGAGATAAAGGAGATACTGACAGAATATGAGGAGATCATTTCAGATAATGTACCTGATGGATTACCTCTTATGAGAAGTATTAGTCATTACATGGATCTGATTCCTAGAGCTAGTTTTCCTAATAAAGCAGCACACTAGATGACACCAAAAAAGAATTAAGAGTTGAATAGACAAGTATAATAATTTTTGAGGAAGGTTTTGATCAAAGAAATCTTAAGTCCATGTGCAGTACCTATTGTATTAGCACCTAAGAAGGATGGAAAATGGAGGATGTGTACAAATTCTAGAGCCATAAACAAGATCATGGTGAAGTATAGATTTCCTTTACCCCTGATGGATGACATTATGGATTTTTTGAGTGGAGCTAGATAATTCACAAAGATAGATTTGAAGATTGGATATCATCAGATCAGAATCAGAGAAGGGGGTGAGTGGAAAACAACATTCAAGACAAATGAAGGATTGTATGTGTGGTTGGTGATTCCTTTTGGATTGAAAAATGCACCAAGTACTTTCATTAGGTTGATGAACAAGGTATTGAATAAATTCTTGTGTAATTCTTGTGATTATGTATTTGGATGACATCTTGATTTTCAATAAGAGTAGAGAAGACCATTTGTTTCATATAAGACAAGTTTTGCAGAGGTTGAGAGAGGAGAAGTTGCTAATAAACATTAAGAAGTGAAGTTTCATGAAAGAGGAATTGGTATATCTGGGATTTGTGATATATGTGGATGGATTGAAGATGGATCCTAAGAAGGTAAGAGAAATTTTTGAGTGGCCTAAACCAAATAAAATTGGAGAGGTGAGATCATTTCATGGATATGCTAGTTTCTACAGAAAGTTCAATAGGAATTTAAATTCTATTTGCAATCCTATGACAGAAAAAATGAGAGGAGATAAGAAGGATTTTAGATGGACATCTAGAACATATCAAAGTTTTGAGTTGTAGAAAAGGTGACTAAGCAACCTATGTTGGCTTTACCATATTTCAATAAGGTATTTCATGTAGACTATGATGCAAGTGGAAATGCAATTGGAGCAGTGTTGAGTCAAGAAGGAAGACATGTAGCTTATTTCAATGAGAAATTGAATGATGATAGGATAAGATATTTAGTGTACATGATCAAGAATTTATGCTATAGTTCAAGCCTTGAAGAAGTGGAGACATTATTTGTTTACTTAAGAATTTTTGTTGTATACAGATCATCAAGCATTGCAATATTTGAATAGTCAGGGTAAGTTGAATTAGAGACACATGAGATGGGTAGAATTATTGCAGAGCTATACTTTTTTTTGAAGCATGGGAGTGGAAATTCAAATAGATCTGTTGATGCTTTGAGTAAGAGAAATAATTTACTAGCATAGATGACAGTGGAGGTATTAGGCTTTGATAAGTTGAAGAAATTGTATGAGAGAGACCCGGATTTTGCAAAACCTTGGAGAGCATGTAATGAACCAATTTCGGAGGATAGAAGTTAGTGGTTGGATTATTTCATTTAGGAGGACATGTTGTTTAGAGAAAATCAGTTGTGTATACCCCGTAGTTCAATGAGGGATAACTTAGTGAAGGAGAAGCATAGTAGAGGAATGTCAAGACACTTTGGAGTTGATAAGATAGTGGCATTAGTGAATGAGAATTACTTTTGGTCATAGATTCATAAGGATGTTAGGAGATTTGTGTAGATTTGTAGAGTTTTTCAGGTTGCAAAAGGAAGAAGTCAGAATGTTGGATTGTATAATCCTTTGACAGCTCTGGAGAGACCTTGGGAGGATATCAGCATGGATTTCATACTTGGTTTTCCAAAGACACAAAGAGGTAATGATTTTGTATTTTTGGTAGTAGATAGATTTTCTAAGATGGAACATTTCATACCTTGTAAGAAGATAACAAATTCAATACATGTAGATTTTTTTTTTCAAAGAAGTGGTCAGATTGCATGGATTACCTATGAGTATTATTTCAGAAAGAGATGTAAAGTTTGTTGGTTACATTTGGAGTACACTTTGGAAGAAGTTGAAGACAAATTTGAAGTTTAGTTCTACATTTCACCCATAAAGTGATGGATAGACAGAGGTAGTAAATAGGAGTTTAGGGAATTTTTTGATATGTTTGGTTGGAGAGAAGACCAAAAGTTGGGATTTAGCCCTTGCACAAGTAGAGTTTGATTACAATAATTCAGTGAACAAGAATACAAGAAAGAAACCTTTTGAGATTGTCACTAGAGTTCATCCTATAGGTATATCAGAATATAGAGACATCAGTATGGAAGGAAAGAGGAGCATAGAAGCAAAATAATTTGTAGAACACGTCAAGAAGTTGCATACTCAAGTGAAACAACAATTGGAAGACATGAACCGGAAGTACAAGGAGAACATAGATGAAAAGAAGAGACATAAATAATTTGAAGTTGGAGATGAAGTGATGGTATATTTGAGAAAGGAGAGATTTTCAATTAGAACATACAACAAGCTAAAGATGAGGAATTTTGGACCTTGTAAGATCTTGAAGAAATTTGATTCAGGAAATACCTATGAAGTGGAGTTACCGGAAGGTATGGGAATATCACCTATATTCAACATTGCAAATTTATATTAGTATCATGAGGCAGAATTCAGTGAAGATAGTGAAGAAAAATTGGAAATTAGTTTCCTAAACCGCAATCAGATGAGATTGAAGAGATTTTGGATGTCAGAGATGGGAGGAAGACTCGTGGAAGACAATACAAAGAATATCTTATGAAGTGGAAAGGTAGACCAGTGGAGGATTCTTCTTGGATCTCTCAGGCTGAGGTAGACCATCTTGGTTTTCCCTTAGCCCCGAAAAAGTGAGGGGCTCAATTTTATTAACCCCAGATGTCTGGTGCAAGAGCATCCTTGGTTCTTGGAAATCTTGCATCAACCAAAATATTTTCTTTTAGTTTTGTTCTTATTTTGTTCTTGCTTAATTCATGTTGGTGGACTCACCATATTTTCTCACTAGACCCTACGGATCTTTGTGTACATTGTGGACATATTCATTTTCCTTATTCCAATATTTAAGTGTGATTGGATCTTTTTTCGGCAAGTTATCACTTTTGGAGTTCATGACAGTTTCTTGAACTGACACCGGAATAGTTTCCAAGTCTAATGGCTAATTTGATCATTTTTGGATCATCCACATGACTTATAGATCTTGACGGTGTGATCTTAAATGTTTTGTGGAGTTTCCTCGACCTTCATTATAGGTCCACACTTCATTCTATGCTCCTATGGATAGAGTAATTCAAATTTGAGGCCGACCTATTCATGTGCATTTTACATTTTCTTTCCTTGGATGATGTGATGATCTTTGGTCGACTTGGATGTTTCTAGAATTGTGGATGTGATATAAATCTTGTAATCAATCATTAGGATAGTGTTAATGAAGTAGAATTCGATCAAGAAGGATAATATAGATTTGATCTGTAATAATTAGCTCGCATATAGGAGCATGTTAGAATTTTGTATTTTTTAGCATGTTATATCAAGCCTATGAGCCAAATTTGTAAACCTGGATGTTGTCGGCCAAATGTAACTGAGATCTTTGTTAATGGAAATATTTGCACCTGCATTTTCCTCCATATTCAGTGTTGCTTTCATTGTGTTACTCTTGCTACATAGTCTGGATAGTTCTCCTTGGGGACCTTCCTATCATGGCTACTTCAAGGATCTTATGACCATCCTGCAACAAGGGCTAAGAAAGAAGGCCCCACAAGGTCTTCTTTACTAGGCTCTTGTGGATCTATGGTCAGCGATTTTGTGAAGATCGCTGACAAGACCGAAACTTCATCTAGAGAGTTAAACATACACTTTCTAGAATTTCCATGTCGTACCTCACTGGATAGAGAGGATGACACCCAAGATTCACCACTTGGCTCATTGAGTGACTCAAGAATAGTAACAAACTCAAGGGAAGTCAGAACTTGCTTTGTCACTAGTATGGGACAAGCTAGCGCAAGACCACCCTTTAGAGAAGGTGGGATCCTCTTATGTCCTCCATTGCAAGAAGGTCCAACCTCTGCTTTCAACTTTGTTGGAGGGTGTTAACTCCCCATAGACGAGGAAAGAGGCCTAGAGGAGGAGGAGAAAACTACAGCAAACACCACTAAAGTATTTAGCATGTCCACAGGTTTATTGAATGGCAGGATTTCTGAAAGGGACATCAACAGGGGCATCTCAGCCGAAGGGGCGATAAAGACCTACACCTTTTTAGAGTCAGGAGCACTCACACTCACAGTAGGAGCTAGAAGAAAGACTAAACTCGATTTAATGGAAGTAGAGAGGAGGAGAGAGGAGGACACATTAGAAGGCCCTGAATCAAGGGCAGTTATCTCCTCTTCCTTTTCCTACAAAGTAGCCTATTCAACTGCTAGATCCTTTTGCCAACACTTCTGCTCATGCGTAAGGAAATTTCTATGACTCTTCGAGCTAGAGGCCAAGAGTTGTGAAGGGATAGAAGGCTCCTACTCATCCATATGGGTGTCCATCATAGTCATCTTTGGTGGAGGGATAGACTCCTGAATGGGAGCAAGAGGAAGAGGTTGAGAAATAATGGAGGGATTCGACTCTAGCACCTCGGCGGCAGGCCTCTTCCCATTCACTAATTTAGGAACAAGAGCAATGGGAGACCATGGAGGATGATACATAAAAGAATCCCCATGAGGACCCTTCCTTCTATCATATTGAATGGGCCTAGGATCCATGGGAAAAACATGAAGTTCAAATGTAGGACGCTTTAGCTTTTTCCAAGCGAGCACCATAGGGTTCTCTTGCAAGCGTGGAGAAAAATCCAATGACACCATAGTAGGGTGAGAGGAATCATAATTTGACAATAGAAGAGGAAGAAGAGAAACCTCGAGATCATTTCTCTTCTTTTTTATGGGTTTTGGCAGCATCACTATCAACTTTTAGGCATGCCCTATGTGAAACAACATAAGGTGATTGAGGGTACTTCACTCTAGAAGTTAATCACCCTTTCTTGTACTTTTGATAAGTTCGATAGAAGAGGTCCTTCCTAGATGGGAGAAGACCAATGGGTGTAGACAAAAAGTGGTCTAAATAATAGTTGACACACACAATTTTTGGTCGATAACCAGTGTCATGGATCACATGCACTGAATCCTCATGAATAAACTTCAAACACTTATGCACAACTAAGGGGACTGCATTCATAGCTACTAACCAGGGAATACCCAAATTCACTCTAAAGAGTTCAAACCCTGAGATTATGTCAAATAGTAGGTTTTCAGACTTAGGTCCAACAAGGATTGATAAAATGATACTGCCAAGGGGAGGTATGAAAAGTACGTTATGTGTATGGATGGTGCTCACAAGTGCATCATACCTATCTTTATGTAAGAAGTTAATTAACATAATTTCCTTAGTTATGATATTCACTTGAGACATTAGGTCAACAAGAACACCTACTACAGTGTTTTTGTTGATTCACGTAGGGATATAAAGAGGAGATGGTTCTCTATTAAAACCCATTAGCAGGTCCTATGAGGTGAAGGTTATACCTGGACCACTACTTGCAGGTTGCATAGAGGGGATAAGCATATGCAGAAAAGAGGCCATCATGCACAGTAAATGATACTCTTACAAAGCCCCCCAAAATTTTGAAATAGGAAAGTGACCCAGTTAAGGATTTTTTTTGCAATACTTATGGAACCTTCTAAATATTCCTACTAGGGTTTGCAGGTTGGGTTGTAAGGTGAAATTCCTCAAAAAACTCACACCTATAATGCTCCTAGTTTACAAGGAAAGGGCCCTTCAGCACTACTAAATGGAACCAAAATGGTTCATGTCAAATTAACCAAAAATGTAAGAGAGGGGGACCAACCACATCAAGGCTCTAGGTCATAGAGAGCTAAGAGTGGAGGGCTTCCCTAACTTACCTCACTCTAAAAGATGTCTAGGGGTGAGGATCAAGAATTAAGAGCACTATGTAGTACTTATGTCACTCTATAGACCTAGAGTTAAGGTTTAGGCTAGGTGAGCTAGTTTTTGGCATCGATACTGTACCTCAGACAACACTTTGTCTGAGGACAGCAACACAGTTTTGGGATGGTAGCATGGTGCGCTAGCATCTCTTGGGCACATTGGCATCCATATGGATAGAAAACACAAAGTATAGTACAAACTACCTAAAAACTAACTAACAACCTAGCTAATTGATTTCAATGAAGTAAATAGAATAATAAAGTACAAGGAATAGAGATGGAGATGATAAAGTGAGTAAATGAAAGCTAAGGTAATGAAGATAATCTCACAAAAGCACCAATTCACCAGCTAGCTCCACATGTATGTCCACCTACACACAAGAAAGAGGGAAAAATTTTGGGGTTGTATAGGGGCATGTCTTAGTCAGACCCCCGTTTTGGTGTTTCCACCTCCATGGATAGCCAGAAAGCAATAGAGTAGAATATGTGATAAAGAAAGTAGAAAGAAAGATTGAAATGTACACTACAAAACAATACTATGCTACTCTATCAAATCACAAAGGAGAGGAGTGAAGCGTTACCACCACCACCCAAAAGCTCACTAGCCAATGGAGGAGAATGCAAGGTATGGACTTGGAAAAGTCACCACAGCCGTAATGGTGATGAAGGGAGCTCTCACAAGACTCCAATCCCATAGCTTCTATGATAGCCTCACACTTGCAATGTGGAGTTGATGGAGCTTCAAATCTATTGCAATGCTCACAATGGAATGTTGGAATGTTGCTTGAGAGAGTGAAGAAGTTGTAGAAGATTGCTAGAAGATCGAATGTGAATATCTAGAGAGTGAAATGAAGTGAGAATGAATGTTTTTGAAGGTGGGATGAGAAAAAATAAGGTTATTTTGGGTTAGTTGTTCAAAGAGGGATGCCACAATTCGGCCCCAATTAGGTGTGTAATGCCTCTGCCAACTTTAGACACAAAAATCCATTAGGGACAATAGCATGGCATGCAAATGTTTGTGCATCACACATTTTTCCCCGACAAATATTCTCTCATTGATTCATGGTACAAATGTCAAGTGGATGGAAGAAAGGTGGATGATGTGGAATTTTTCCTTCGGATTTGATTTTCTAAGGTGGGGGTATGTGAAAGGGGAATTTGCTTAAGGGGTGCAAATTCACTCCTATACAGTCATGTTGCATGTGTTCTTTTGGTGTCAAATATTGGAGTGGAGGGGATGTGTGTAGTTGTCACATCATGTGTTGTTCCCCAAAGAGGTAAAATAGTGTGCATTTTTTGTGAGGATTATTGACCTTGTGAAAGTGTGTTTTGACCAAGGACTTGAGTTTGTGTTTTTGTTGTTCCCTCTACAATGTTGGAGGTTTCAAAACCAAGGGGAACCTTATCACCCTTTTGAGAAAGTGCGAGGAAGAACTTATTAGGATCTACATTGACTAGCCCCTCTACCACTCAAACTCTCCTAAGATTTTGGGAAGTTGCTTCAATATCTTTGGGTGTTAGATGTCGGTTGACCTCTTTCAACATAAAATTGTCAAATTGGTTTGGTGTTTCACCTTGTGTTGTTTGAGGTGTGTTTGATGTTGACCCAAAGTTCATGTTGCTAGTTGGATTAAAATAGGGATCATATGAGGAATTTGTTTCTCTTTGTTTCCTTTGTGCTCTATTCAAGACCATATAAACTTGTGACTCTTAAATGATGAGACTTTTGGTATGTATGAAACTGATGTGGGGATGCAAACTAAGGATGAAAATGAAATTTGGTAATGACATTGTTATTTTTTAAAAAAATTGGACTATAAATATGATAATGAAAATTATGACCAAGTTTGTGATATGCAAAGGTGAAAATGAGATTAAGACTATGCTTGGGATGCAAAATGCTAAGTGGGACTATGACTATGAGTATGCTAAGGATGGATATGTAATCTTGAAACCTAAAGGAGGATGCTAAGCAAAATATGATGGACCAAAGTGATAAAGCTAAATGTCAAGACCTCAAGAAGATAGACCAAGATGATAATAATGATGATGATTGACCAAAGGTGAACCTAAACTAGACACATGAGTTGTAGGCCCCACCTAGAGATAAGATTGACAAGAGGTATGATAAGGTCAAGAAACCCTGAAATGAGACTAATGATCTACCCAATAGTGTGATAAGCTTCCTAATCTCATGACCTAAAGATGATGTTGAAATGATACTAGGATGCAATAGATGCAAAATAGGACTATGCAAGGTGACCTAAGATGAATAATGAAATGTTATGGATAGACTGACCTAACCTAACAAGTTTTTTATTTGAATGCACAATTATAGTCTATAAAGAAACTGCAAGTTGACTATATAGCTATTTCCCTAAAATCTTTGATCTTAACAATTGTGGTGCTCCAAGCCACAAATGTGGTGCAAAAATCCAGTCAATTATGGTCCATAGACAAATGCAGGTTTCTAGTTTCCTAAGTTTTTTATGATTGTGATGTACTATTTGTCAATAGTAGTTTTCTATTTGAGAATTGTGGTTTACAATATATTTTCCCTAATTTGATGTTTTCTATGTCCTTTTCTATTTTGGAAAGTTTGAATTTGATCATAAAAAACAAAGCAAATGAATTTGGTTGATTTTAACTCTTGGACTTCTTAGTAATCAAGTATTTTTGCAAGTTTTCTTTCACAAAACTCTCTTGGACTTGTTTCACAAACAATAAAGATAAGCACAACCTAAGGAGTAATAGGGTTTATCTACCAATGTGGGTGTACCTCACCTTTTTAGGGGTGATTTTAAATCTCCATCCAAGGAGTGGGTGAATAGGGTATAATAAGATCATGGACCACCTTGATACCCCTCATCTTGAAAGAGTGTAAACTATAGCAAGACACCTTACACCTCAACCATGGACAGACATGGTACATAGCTTCAGGGTACAATCCACATCCCTTGCACCACACTAGTAGATGACCAAACAATTCTTGGTCTCTAAAAATAAGAAGTTTCTAATGAATTGATGAACACTATCAGTACAACGTCAAATGTGAGACACTAAATCCTCCAATCAATGGATTGAGGTCTATACACCCTTAACAATGTTGACACATGTTGTGTACTTTTCTGGATAAGTGCTACTTACTTTCATTTTCACACCCTTTAATATAGCCCTCCCAAAAAAATGTTCTTTGATGTTGTTCTCTATTAGGATGTGTCTCCAAGAAGGCTTCTCAGAAATATTTCTATGTGTTTCTCTTGTACCCAAGATCACATGAATTGCAAGGGGAGAGGATACAAGCACAATGATATGTGATTAACACAATGTGCAAAAGCACGAAACACAGAAGACACTTGTTCATTTTAAGAACCAATTCCAAATTTCCTACTTTAAAAAATGCAAACACACAATGGAACCCTATAATAAATTGGATTAGTAGTTTGGATAACAATTTCTTTTCCAAACCATTTCCACAAGCTACAAATAAAATATCAATAACATAGAAAACCTCTACCCTAATAAATGCAAAAAGAAAAAAATGAAAATATCAAGTTTATACCCTCTTTTTGTTGTGATAGTCAATTGTAGTGCATAGAGGCTTAGATGTGTCATACAAGTGTGGTGAAAAATAGATAATTGCAACAAATGGAATAGTGACTACACTGAATGAAATAGTGACTGTGGTGAATGAAATGGTGATTGTGACACTTAGATAAATGATTATGGTGCTCTTTAAAATGATTATGGCATACCCTAGGATAAAAAAACACATAGATATGACCAAAAAAATCCAAAAATGATGATGGATATGATATTAGCAAGATATTAGGATGTCAAATCAAAAACCAAAAACCAAAAAAATCCCTTAGAACTGCAATAATTGAATGAATGTAATCTTGCAAACAATGGTTGTCAAATATGTCATTTTGGGTGATGATTGGAACTCTCTGATAAACAATTATGATGTGACATATAATGATTATTTTTTTTTAAACTTCATTTGCATCATTTTGTAAATTAATTGGAGTAGACTCTTGAAAATCAGAATTTTGCTAAAATTTTGACAATTTCATTAGTTCACGTCAGGTTCACCAAATGTAGATAGGGTTTCAAATTCAAGGAATAAGGATGAATCAGTAATAGCAACCAAAAAACTATCTAATCCAATAAATAAAGACCCTAAACCAACAATGAAGTAAAAATGAACATATAAATCACAATAATAATGCAATACAACCTCAATTCCTATGTCATAGTTGAATCGCATCCATTGCTCTTCTCCATTTTCTTTATTTGTTCTAAAAAATGTAGTATGAAATATACACAATGAGCATGATATTGGCAATTGATAAATTGATCTCTTGATAGAAAAACTTCAAATATCATGGTTCAACCTTGAAATGAAGACTTTATGAATTTATTTAATAGAAATCCCAATTCAAATGAAGGGATAATGGTGCAGGAGCACCTGGGAAAAATACTAGGTTTATAGAAGTTTTGATTGAAGTTCAAAAATTTTGTTGTGTTGTTCATAAGGTCATGTAGACTATTTAGTGGTGATCTAAGGGATGTTTTTTATTTGTTGGAAAAGGGTTGACAAGATTTAAATAGTTTTAGAACTTCATTTTGGCTAAGTTGTCAAAAATTGCCAAAGTTTAGAAAACACAGTGGGTTTTATAATTAGCATCTTTAGGTCATCTAAAGGCTCGACCCAAGAAGCTCAACTATTTGAGAAGCATATTTAAAGTTTTCCTCGACCTTTATGGAAGGTTGGAAGTTCATTGTATGGACTGTGTTTTTGGAAGTTGAAGAAAAATAGCATTTTTGCCATTATTTTTCTGGTTTTGTTCATTAACAGTGCTTAAATGGATTAGATATGCTACTATTATTGTTGTAGGATGTATTATAGGTTGTGTAAAATATTTTTTCATAATTTTTTAGCTTTGTCTATTCATCTTTCTTTGTTATTTGTAAATAGTTTAAACTCAGCCTGTTGCTGGTATAAACCGGGCAGCCTCGAGAAAATGGAGGTTTAGAGCACCTTCCCACCATAAAAATTGTATGGCCTTTTGGGAAATGTTCCTAGACTCCATTCCTGTACATATGGTAGAATTTAGGAGTTGTTTTTTTGCAATATTTGCTAGCAAAATGATGCCCTAGGCAAGCCAGTGCAGGTCCGACTAGGGAAGGCAATGAGAAAAAGTCTTATAACTTGCAGGGGAATTAAGATATTCAAGAAATTATTTCTTGTGAATTTTCTTGAGGATATTAGCTATTATTGGAGGTGAGGAGGAGGTTCTAACAATTCTTTTGGAGGGAGAACTCTTTGTCAGTCTGAAATCAGCTTAAGAAAGCTTAGAAACTCTAGCTTTTTGTCCATTTCTATGTTTGAGCAGTGTACGGGCAGTGTTGTTCTAAAAGCCTAAAAATATTCAAGGTGGGGACATAGGGACCACCAATCCCAAGCAAAGAACCCAGGTCATTTATTGGGTTTAGGATAAAATTTCACTTTGTCTCTGTTCAGAGGCCTAATTGGGGGCTCAAGGCTTGTAGCCTTTTTTAAACCCTAGGAAGGGATTTGTGGAAGCGATGGTTAAAGGGAGTCTTGAGGAGGTACAAGAACCCTAGATAGAGTCCCTTGAAGCTTTTTAAATGTGTTACACCTCTGCAAGTTATCAAGTTGAATGTGGAGATAATTTGGTCTTTAAAGAAGAGTAAGGGCCAATGGAAGAGTTGTGGCAATGAACCAAGGTGGACTTGGTGGTTGGAGTTTGTGATAGAAGAGGGGTTGGTCAGATAAACCAGGGGAACCTAGTCATGAGTAGGGACCTATGGGTTAGATTGGTGAAGCAAAGCACCAAGGAGGTCTTACAAGGAAAGGCCTAGAGCAGGAATCAGTGATTGATTCCTCCAACCCCATTCCCTATCAGATTGGTATCAGAGTGAGTAAAAGATTTGGGAAGCATCTTATATGTCAGAGGTTGAGTCCAGTGATTCTTTCACCATGGTGACAAATGTAGAACTGGCTAAGATGGTTGAAGGACAAGAAGAAGACAATAGGATATTGAGGGAAAGAATAGCCCAACTTGAGGAAGCAGTGAGGAGTGCACAGTTTGAGGGAAGAATTTCAAAAGAAGAAGAGGTTGTAGAGGAAGATAAGACCCCTGAACCTGACCCTATTTTGAAGGAGGAGCCTTTCTTGATGGCATTGAAAGCCTTGATTGGAAAAGAACTTGAATGCATACCACTTTTTAGTGGAAAGATGGAAGCATACCTAGTCATGGATTGGATAGAAGGCATGGAGAATCATTTTAAGTGTGATGGAGTCACTGAAGCATAGAAGGTGAAGGTTGCTAAGTCAATATTGAGAGGATCAGCCTTGACATGGTGGAAGTTTATTCAGAAAGAGAGGGAAAAAGAAGGAAAATAGCCCATATCAACTTGGAAAGTAATGGTTTCTAAAGTGAAGGAAGCCTACATGCCAGATGACTATGAGATTCAATTGCACAAGAAGAGGCAAAGTCTAAGGCAGAAAGACCAAGATGTAAACACTTACACTGAGGAGTTTCGAAAACTTTGCATAAGATCTAATGTGACAGAGGATGAGAGTCTCAAGATGGCTAGGTACCTTAATGGCTTGAAATGGAACATTCAAGAGGAGATGGCTTTACTGAGTCCCAAGATAGTACACCAAAGCTATCAGTTGGCTATCAAGATTGAGGAAAGGAACAAGAGGAAGCAAGATCAGACTTCTAAGGGCAGAGGCAAAGGCAGAGATCAAAGAGATCAAAGAGGACAGTGTGGTGGCTACCAAGGTAGAGGTAGTGACCAAAGAAATCAAGGGGAAGAAAAGCTCACTAAGCATGGAGGTGAAACATCTTCCAGAGGTGGATATAATAGAGGAAGAGGAGTAGGCAGGAGTAATTCTTATTTTGCAAACATGAAGTGTTATCATTGTAACCAACTAGGTCATCCTGCTTATAGATGCCTAGAGAACGCTTCCTCATCTAGCAATGAAAAGAGAGTGGCTTATGCACAAGAGGACACCATGAGTCCCAAAGCATCTAAGATCAGTCATATAGAATCTGAGGTAGGAGATAATCTAATGTTCAACAGGTTTTTGATCAGACAACCAGTTAAAGAGGAACCAAAACAGAGAAGAGCTCTATTTAGAGTGAGGTGCAAGATACTTGGAAAAGTTTGTAAGGTTATAGTAGACTCGGGTTCAACAGATAATATAATCTCAAAGGAGGCAGTAGCAAAACTAAAATTGGAGAAGGTACCCCACACTAACCCCTACAAAGTCACATGGTTAAACAAAGGGAAAAGTGCTTTAGTGAATGAGCAGGTAACAGTGGAGTTTTCCATTGGAGGGTACAAGGACAAGCTAATTTGTGGTGTGTTACCCATGGATGCATGCCATCTACTACTAGGCAGACCATGGCAATATGATAGTGTTGACGTAAAATCTAACACCTCTGGAGTGCAGGTTTGTACGGATAGCTATGTACACTACGCAATGAGTGCTCTTCAAATTAGGAGGGGAAGCTCCCTCGTTGTGCTGGAATGCATGGAAAAGAAAAGTAATCTAAGTCCTATCTTTTTGTTCTCAGCTGGAAGAGGCACAAGGTTAAGAAAACCAAGAACGTTGCAGCTAAGGATTTTCTGGTTTCGCGGATCATTAACTACAACTAAGCTTAATAACTTAAATTCTATCCAGTTTCCTCAAGAAAATCAGAGCATGAGGAAACGGAGCAAGGTTATGACTATCAGACGATAAACGCATTCGAATTCTCCACTTGAAGGCAAGGTGGCGCAACTATCATCTCAATCTGAACAAGTTTATAAGGCACAAAATAGATTTCAAGAATTTACCATAACAATCTTGTGAAACCCTATGTGGCATAACACTTAATCATAACAGCAAAGACTTGCAAAATAGATTTATCATCAAAATTTTATGAAACCCTGTGTGGCATAACACTTGATCGTAATGATAAAAGATTCACAAAACAGATTTATCTAAACTATGGGAAGTTTTACCATGACAACTCTATGAAACCCTGTGTGGCATAACACTCGGCCAGCATAGTAAAGACTTCACAAAACGGTTTTATCATCACAATCTTACAAAACCCTATGTGGCATAACATTTGATCATAACAATAAAAGATGCACAAGACAGATTTATCTAAACTATGGAAAGAACTCACTATCACAATCGCATGAAACCCTATGTGGCATAACAATTAACTGTAATAGCAAAGACGCATGAAAAAACACCAAAAGAGTAATATTGAGGGCAAGGTAGGCGCAGCATATATTTCTCTCTCAAGCAAAAGTTAATTACAAATGAGCCAAAGCTCTTATTTATATACATCAAGGTGTAGGGAACCGTAAAATCACCTTGTGTTAACTACAGTCTCGCAAATGCATGCAAGATTAATTATTAAACCCTAATGAAGTAAACTATACAGTTAACTGGAAAGCTACCATCAGTTAACCGGTACAAATAACCTAAATGGACCATGTACAAGCATGCACGTCCTTATTTAAAGCAAAGTTAACTGGAAACTACCTTCAGTTAACTGGAAACCCTAACCCTAACTCCTGTGTTGATAATTCCAAGAATGAGATAAACATGTGTTAAGTCAGCAAGTAAACTCAAGACTGAAAGTCGAGTTAACTGCTGCTCATGACTCAACCCTCGAAATTAACTGCAGGTTCCAACTGGCAGATCACTCCATGTCATCTCGATCTTAACACTTCGACCAAGAACTCATCAATCTCTCTGTATTCTGGCACTTTGACGCTGTCCAAAAATAATAATCTGTCTCTTCAATTCTTTGTCGCCCTCTTTTACTGTATGCATGCATTCTCTGACACCTTTAGCCGCTTTCTTGAAACTTGCTGAAATTACTGAAAATGCGATCAAAACCTCCATCAAGATATCACAAACATGCTTTTGGAACTCAGTTTGTACAACCTCGAGATTAGCGTAGGTACCATTTTCACGAAGATAATGGTACAGGATCTAAGTGACTTTGGCGGCTTCGTAAATGAAGTGGTGGCCTCTATTTCTTCTGCAGCTTGACGCTTCTAATGCAATCATGAATTAAGACTAATTTGGTCTTGAATTCGATCTAGTTGAACTGTATTCTGAAAAACTTGCCCGTTGACTGTGAACATGGCTATATTCTGACAACTTTCTCTGAAAAGCTAAAATGGCTCCTGGTGAGGCTAAAAATAGCCTGTCGGAGGATAATTTTCACCAAAAATTCTGAGACATGGGTTTTGTCCGAAAAATGATTCTAAGACAACCCACAACGTCAAAATTGCAAAAACACATCGTTTAGCTTGACATGCAAAGATTCTTCAGTCGAGAATTGTAGGGATTTTTAGAGCTTCTCGGGGGCAATTTTTCTTGAGAAAATATGGAACATGGGTTTTGTGCACAACGGAATTCTGAACAAACCCAGATGATGAGATTTTCAAAAATATGTGATTCAAGCCCACATGCAAAGAAATTCTCGGAAAAAAGCACAGAGCTTCAGAATGAAGGCTGCGGGGCAATTTTCTCGAAAAAATCTAAGACATGGGTTTTGCTGCTGATGCTGAAATATGCAAACCCAGATGGTCAGATTCTGAATATTTTTTCATTTTCTTTGACATGCAAAGAAAGTACCTAAGATGAGAAATAGAAGAAATAAGACAAGAAGATAGAAGGTTTTGCTTGTTCTGCTTCTGAAGAATTTGCAAATCTCTTCTTTGAATCTTTATAAAACCTGCATGAAAAGTGGAAATAAAGTCTAGAATCAACTTCCTCTGAACAATCTGAACTCGTAGCTTTGAAGAACGCTGAAAACGGACACCTGAATCACCTTAAGCTTGCTGGTCGCTCAAAAGAATACAAGCTTCAGAGCAAAAGATGATGTAATAATGGACGCCATTCTTGAAATATATAGAATTTCATCATAGAAAATTCACACTAAATAAAGCATGCTTAAAAATGGCGCTTGGCTTCTCATTGGTCCTTATTATAGTTAACTAAAACTCGAACAAGCTCAATAAGTGGTTATGCATTAGGGTTTGCCTTTCAAGTCTTCAGTTCAACTCAACCATGGGAATTTAGCTTCAGTTAACCATCTTATCAAGTTCGCCATCTTCAACCTTGCTTTGGATTCATCAAATTTAACCTAAGGCGTGCCCTTTTGAAAACTTTAGTTAACAATGTTGATTACAAAGAGAAATTCGCCATCTTCATGCAATAAATATGCTAAAAATAGCTAGCCTTTTGGAACTTCAGTTAGCCTTCAAGAATGCACCAACTTCATGTGCTTTAATCAAATATAATTTAAATATAGCAACCCTTTTAGAACTAAAGTTGCCATTCCCTTGAAAAGTGTGCCATCTTCACCAATTCATGCTTCACTTTTCAAACACTAAATATAGCGACCCTTTTGATGAGTGAAGTTAACAACTTCAAATTCGCCATACTTCACTAAAAATGCTTCATGCTTCACAAAATAATGCTTCATGCTTCAATTCGTCCCTTTTGAACTTCAGTTGACATTTGATGAAGCGCCATCTTCACTAAAATCTTCACAATTGCAACCAAAATGCCATGCATGTAAACTTCAGTTGACATTCAGTAATAATCTTCAGTTAAGTCAACATGCAATCAAGTTAACTCAACATGCAAGGTAGTTAACTGAACATGCAAACTAGTTAACTCGACATGCAAACTGAAAGATCACTCCACATGCCAATATATGAACTGAAGATGAGCAACCAAACGTTCAGTCTAACCTGTAGAACTCCAGTTAAGGCGTCCATTCAACTCTCTTTCAAAACAACTTTGAACTTTAAGGCGAATTCAGACTTAGCCAAATTTCATGAAAATTTAAGCTAAAACCTCCGGGACCTCCTCGACCCTGTCAACACTAACCTCCGACTCGGCGACAGATTGCGTAGAAGAAGAACGATGGAGATATCTTTGACAACTAACGCCATAAACCGAAAGGCTCAAAAATCAAGCGCTTTTTCCAAAAGCGCGCTTTTTCCTGACTTAGTCACCAACTTCTGCATTTCGTACAGGGAAAAACAAAATCCTTCATAACTTTCATTTTCTTAACTTTCAGGACTGGAACTCAGGTTCATTGCGAAGCTAACTTCGTTCTGCACGACAGCTGCAAAGGCACATTTCCCAAGAAAACAACATCTGAGGAGTGAAAAACAAGAGCGCCCCTTTCAAAAGTTGCTCTTTTCATTCCAGACTTAGCCATTTCTGGAAACGACAAAAATAATATAAAAACCTCGACTGCAGGCTGATAAGACATCTTCTGATCTGACGAAGACAGGCAACGGAAAGCTGAACGTAACACGGACACATTAGGCATCTGAAATTATCAGAAAGAAGGCATTAAAGGCCTGAAAAGCTTGGGCGCCTTTCTCAAAATGTGCTCTTTTGCTTTTTCCTCTGATATTCTGACTAATATTTGACCCTATGTTTGACCTCAAGTTCAGGCACTTCAGCAACTCAGATTCACCCACTGACGGATGCGTCGCGAAGCTTGAACGAAAATAAGATAAACATCTTGGGTAGCATTTAGCCAAGAACCTTCATTTGGCACCTCAAAAAGATGGGCGCCATTCCCAAAAGCTGCGCTTTTCTCCAGTGTTAGACAATTCTCGCTTTCGCCTTGATTTGCACTGTATCCTCCGTAACTTGCTCGAAACAGGTCTGTTTGGCAGGCTTGATAGCTCACTGCGAAGCTGACGTGATGCCGAACAGAAGTCTGCTGGAGGTGACAAACCCTAAAAACAGGATCTGAGCCCCTAAAAGATAGGGCGCCTATTTGAGAATGTGCTCCCTTCTCCAGAGATACAAAATTTTAATGATTTTCGTCAAATTTTCACTTTTCTAAAATCTCTTCAGTAACAGACTGACATAGTACTGACACCAACTCCATATTTAAAAACCCCAAAAATGACCTTTTGACAACACTTTAACGAGATTAAGACTCAATTAAGCAAAATGCCTTAGTGAAGCAAAAATTTTGGTTTTGGGTACAACATTAGGCTCCGTCTGGTGACCATGTCGGATACTTACGGCATAGGAGATCCCTAGAATCTCAGTGTTTCGTAGACCAGTGACTTTATAAGTTGGGTATATGGAGTCAGGACTTCCCTAATCACCTATAACATAAAGTTTCCTAAAAACTTAACCTAAAAATCACCTAAAACAAGACTACTTAAATCACCTAATACACGACAAAACATCACAAAACGGGGAAAAACAAAACAACATAACGATAAAGCATAAAAATACTTACAAAATATTTACAATATTACTCCTCCCCCGGAGGGTTGAAGTGCTTAAGATATTATCCACTGCATGGCAGCGGGGAAGAGCCTCCCACCAATGTCGTTTCTGCCTGAAAGGCTTGACTTCTCTTCTGATGGGAATTGCGGGAGGCAATCCTTCTGGAATGAAGATTCTCAGGTATTCATATATCCATGCACAAGTACTCTGCCAAAAGTCAGAATATGATGCAAATGGGAAATCTAATACCCCGAAGGTATTAGTTTTGTTATCGTCCATCCTTGGGATGTTGATTTCTTCAAACCAGTCGATCGAGTTCCAAACTCGATTTCTGTAATGTCGTAGGTGATCCTTTCTAATCTGATAATATCCTTTGACCAGCTCATTGATCAGCTCTACATCACCTTTAACACATAGGAGTTTGATTCCCATGTCTTCGGCATCTTTGAGGCCTTGCAAAAGCACCTCTTTTTCAGCTTCAGTTAATTCCAATTGCTGGAAATGTGCAACTGGGTTCAACTGTTCTTTAGGGGATATGATCAATTCCCCTTCTTCTAAAAATGTTGTTGAACAATCTCCATCAAACTGTATTGTCCATGACTTTTTCTTCTCTGTCGGTCTCTTTTCAGAACAAACAGTGTTCTGGTCTTCAACTTTTATTTCTGACAGAGTTACACAATTACCAGGACCCGTTTCAGGCTTTGCTTCTGCTGGAACATTTGACTTGAGCACAACCTGCTCTTTTACGACCTTAAGAATCTGATCTACTTCTTTAGGATGATTTTGAAGATATTCCAGTTGCGAGACTTGTACCTTGGTCTTCATCATGGAAGCTACGATGTCAAAATTTGCTGAAGACGTCTCTTGAGCAACTGGCATAGTAATCTCATGTGAAGATTTGGGTTTAGAAGTGAAAGGCACTTCTTCACCCTCTTCGTTTGATTTTCGCCTTTCTTCTTCTTTTTTCTGTGCTTTGAAGTGTTGATCACATGTAAACACAGGAGGAGCGTACAGACGGTATTCTTCTTCTTCTTGATTTACGGGCTCTTCATCAAAGTATCCCGCTGCGGAGTCGCCATCGAAGTTGTCCGTTTGTGGTAAAACAACCTTCGAACTTGGTGTTGGTACAAAACTATAACTGGGAGCAGCATTAGTGTATCCCATGATTTGGATCATTCTCAGGTTCTTTGGACATTTGGATCCGAAATGTGCATCGTCGTCGTGGAAAGGACAAAATACTACACTGTGTGCAGCCTCAATCATTGATCTTGGTGGAGATGTTGGCAACCGTGGCTGAAGATTGTCTCTCTTTGGCTGGTACGGTTGCTGAATTGGAGATCTAATAGAATCTATTTTCATCAAGCCAGAAGTGATCATATTATCTTCCAACTCAATGGCGTGTTCTTGTGCACTCTTCAACTCTGTTGCTTTGGCCGTCTTCAGAAAGAAGGATATCTCTGATGGAAGAGCATTTATGAAATAGCTTATCAGAATCTCTGGTGATGGATCGAATGTAGAAGAAATTCTTGCAACAAGACGATTAAATCTTGCCACAAAATCCCTCATGTGTTCTTTATGCTCCATCTTTGAATTTGTAAGCTGGGCAAACAACATATGATTGTCTTCAATGGGCTTGAATCTCGCCAAAAACTTCTCGCTCATAGTTGCCCAACTTGTGATACTGCTTGGCGCCAGGTGATTGAACCAGTCGGCAGCATTTCCCGCAAGAGTCTCAACAAAGAGACGCACTGCGATGTCTTCATGTTCTACGTGCAAGACGGCACAAGCCATTGTGAACGCAGAAAAATGGTCCTCCGGGTGTTGTGTTCCATCGCCGTGAAACTGAGGAAAATGCTTCCTTGACCCTTTAGGTAACTCATGATTTACCTCAAAAGCCAAAGGTCCAATGTTATTACCCCAAGGTAATGGGGGTGGACGTCGCCTATCAGCATTATTGTTGTTATCATCCATTGCTTCTATGTGGATCATGCAATCGGATGCCAGAGTATCATTCCCGTGAAATAAAAGCGTTTAGCTTTTCTTGAAGTTTTCTTGCCTCGTGCCCCACGGTGGGCGCCAGAAAACTGTTGGCGTAAAATATAACACCTCTGGAGTGCAGGTTTGTAGGGACAGCTATGTACACTATGCAATGAGTGCTCTTCAAATTAGGAGGGGAAGCTCCCACGTTGTGCTGGAATGCATGGAAAAGAAAAGTAATCTAAGTCCTATCTTTTTGTTCTCAGCTGGAAGAGGCACAAGGTTAAGAAAACCAAGAACGTTGCAGCTAAGGATTTTCTGGTTTCGCGGATCATTAACTACAACTAAGCTTAATAACTTAAATTCTATCCAATTTCCTCAAGAAAATCAGAGCATGAGGAAACGGAGCAAGGTTATGACTATCAGACGATAAACGCATTCAGATTCTCCACTTGAAGGCAAGGTGGCGCAACTATCATCTCAATCTGAACAAGTTTATAAGGCACAAAACAGATTTCAAGAATTTACCATAACAATCTTGTGAAACCCTATGTGGCATAACACTTAATCATAACAGCAAAGACTTGCAAAATAGATTTATCATCAAAATCTTATGAAACCCTGTGTGGCATAACACTTGATCGTAATGATAAAAGATTCACAAAACAGATTTATCTAAACTATGGGAATTTTTACCATGACAACTCTATGAAACCCTGTGTGGCATAACACTCGGCCAGCATAGTAAAGACTTCACAAAACAGTTTTATCATCACAATCTTACGAAACCCTATGTGGCATAACATTTGATCATAACAATAAAAGATGCACAAGATAGATTTATCTAAACTATGGAAAGAACTCACTATCACAATCGCATGAAACCCTATGTGGCATAACAATTAACTGTAATAGCAAAGACGCATGAACAAATACCAAAAGAGTAATATTGAGGGCAAGGTAGGCGCAGCATATATTTCTCTCTCAAGCAAAACTTAATTACAAATGAGCCAAAGCTCTTATTTATATACATCAAGGTGTAGGGAACCCTAAAATCACCTTGTGTTAACTACAGTCTCGCAAATGCATGCAAGATTAATTATTAAACCCTAATGAAGTAAACTATATAGTTAACTGGAAAGCTACCATCAGTTAACCGGTACAAATAACCTAAATGGACCATGTGCAAGCATGCACGTCCTTATTTAAAGCAAAGTTAACTGGACACTACCTTCAGTTAACTGGAAACCCTAACCCTAACTCCTGTGTTGATAATTCCAAGAATGAGATAAACATGTGTTAAGTCAGCAAGTAAACTCAAGACTGAAAGTCGAGTTAACTGCTGCTCATGACTCAACCCTCGAAATTAACTGCAGGTTCCAACTGGCAGATCACTCCATGTCATCGATCTTAACACTTCGACCAAGAACTTATCAATCTCTCTGTATTCTGGCACTTTGACGTTGTCCAAAAATAATAATCTGTCTCTTCAATTCTTTGTTGCCCTCTTTTACTGTATGCATGCATTCTCTGACACCTTTAGCCGCTTTCTTGAAACTTGCTGAAATTACTGAAAATGCGATCAAAACCTCCATCAAGATATCACAAACATGCTTTTGGAACTCAGTTTGTACAACCTCGAGATCAGCGTAGGTACCATTTTCACGAAGATAATGGCACAGGATCTGAGTGACTTTGGCGGCTTCGTAAATGAAGTGGTGGCCTCTATTTCTTCTGCAGCTTGACGCTTCTGATGCAATCATGAATTAAGACTAATTTGGTCTTGAATTCGATCTAGTTGAACTGTATTCTGAAAAACTTGCCCGTTGACTGTGAACACGGCTATATTCTGACAACTTTCTCTGAAAAGCTAAAATGGCTCCCGGTGAGGCTAAAAATACCCTGTCGGAGGATAATTTTCACCAAAAATTCTAAGACATGGGTTTTGTCCGGAAAATGATTCTAAGACAACCCACAACGTCAGAATTGTGAAAACACATCGTTTAGCTTGACATGCAAAGATTCTTCAGTCGAGAATTATAGGGATTTTTAGAGCTTCTCGGGGGCAATTTTTCTTGAGAAAATCTGGAACATGGGTTTTGTGCACAACGGAATTCTGAACAAACCCAGATGATGAGATTTTTAAAAATATGTGATTCAAGCCCACGTGCAAAGAAATTCTCGGAAAAAAGCACAGAGCTTCAGAATGAAGGCTGCGGGGCAATTTTCTCGAAAAAATCTAAGACATGGGTTTTGCTGCTGATGCTGAAATATGCGAACCCAGATGGTCAGATTCTGAATATTTTTCCGTTTTCTTTGACATGCGAAGAAAGTACCTAAGATGAGAAATAGAAGAAATAAGACAAGAAGATAGAAGGTTTTGCTTGTTCTGCTTCTGAAGAATTTGCAAATCTCTTCTTCGAATCTTTATAAAACCTGCATGCAAAGTGGAAATAAAGTCTAGAATCAACTTCCTCTGAACAATCTGAACTCGTAGCTTCGAAGAACGCTGAAAACGGACACCTGAATCACCTTAAGCTTGCTGGTCGCTCAAAAGAATACAAGCTTCAGAGCAAAAGATGATGTAATAATGGACGCCATTCTTGAAATATATAGAATTTCATCATAGAAAATTTGCACTAAATAAAGCATGCTTAAAAATGGTGCTTGGCTTCTCATTGGTCCTTATTATAGTTAACTGAAACTCGAACAAGCTCAATAAGTGGTTATGCATTAGGGTTTTCCTTTCAAGTCTTCAGTTCAACTCAACCATGCGACTTTAGCTTCAGTTAACCATCTTATCAAGTTCACCATCTTCAACCTTGCTTTGGATTCATCAAATTTAACCTAAGGCTTGCCCTTTTGAAAACTTTAGTTAACAATGTTGATTGCAAAGAGAAATTCGCTATCTTCATGCAATAAATATGCTAAAAATAGCTAGCCTTTTGGAACTTCAGTTAGCCTTCAAGAATGCTCCAACTTCATGTGCTTTAATCAAATATAATTTAAATATTGCAACCCTTTTAGAACTAAAGTTGCCATTCCCTTGAAAAGTGCGCCATCTTCACCAATTCATGCTTCACTTTTCAAACACTAAATATAGCGACCCTTTTGATGAGTGAAGTTAACAACTTCAAATTCGCCATACTTCACTAAAAATGCTTCATGCTTCAATTCGTCCCTTTTGAACTTCAGTTGACATTTGATGAAGTGCCATCTTCACTAAAATCTTCACAATTGCAACCAAAATCGCCATGCATGCAAACTTCAGTTGACATTCAGTAATAATCTTCAGTTAAGTCAACATGCAATCAAGTTAACTCAACATGCAAGGTAGTTAACTGAACATGCAAACTAGTTAACTCGACATGCAAACTGAAAGATCACTCCACATGCCAATATACGAACTGAAGATGACAACCTGAAAACGTTTAGTCTAATCGTAGTCGAACTCCGTTAAGGCGTCCATTCAACTCTCTTTCGAAAATCCAACTTTGAACTCTTAAGGCGAATTCCAGACTTAGCCAAATTTCATGAAAATTTAAGCTAAAACCTCTGTCGGGACCTCTGTTCATCCTCTGACACTGGCTGACTAACTTCTCCGATTGGCTGGCTGACAGGAGCATTGCAGAGCTCAGTAAGAACTAATCAAGAGATATCTTGACACTGAACGTCATAAAACTGACATCTGAAGGCTCAAAAATCCAAGCGCCTTTTCCAAAAGCTGCACTTTTTTCCTAACTTAGTCAAATTTCAACTTCTACATTTCGTATGAAGGGAAAAACAAAATCCTTCATAACTTTCATTTTCTTAACTTTTAGGACTGGAACTCAAGTTCACTGTGTAGCTGACATCATTCTGCGCAACAGCTGCAAAGGCACATTTCCCAAGAAAACAACATCTGAGGAGTGAAAAACAAGAGCGCCCCTTTCAAAAGTTGCTCTTTTCATTCCAGACTTAGCCATTTCTGGAAACGACAAAAATAATATAAAAACCTCGACTGCAGGCTGATAAGACATCTTCTGATCTGACGAAGACAGCAACGGAAAGCTGAACATAACACGGACACATTAGGCATCTAAAATTATCAGAAAGAAGGCATTAAAGGCCTGAAAAGCTTGGGCGCCTTTCTCAAAATGTGCTCTTTTGCTTTTTCCTCTGATATTCTGACTAAGATTTGACCCTACGTTTGACCTCAGGTTCAGGCACTTCAGCAACTCAGATTCACCCACTGACGGATGCGTCACGAAGCTTGAACGAAAATAAGATAAACATCTTGGGTAGCATTTAGCCAAGAACCTTCATTTGGCACCTCAAAAAGATGGGCGCCATTCCCAAAAGCTGCGCTTTTCTCCAGTGTTAGCCAATTCTCGCTTTCGCCTTGATTTGCACTGTATCTTCCGTAACTTGCTCGAAACAGGTCCATTTGGCAGGCTTGATAGCTCACTGCGAAGCTGACGTGATGTCGGACAAATGTCTGCTGGAGGTGACAAACCCTAAAAATAGGATCTGAGCCCCTAAAAGATAGGGCGCCTATTTGAGAATGTGCTCCCTTCTCCAGAGATAGAAAATTTTAATGATTTTCGTCAAATTTTCACTTTTCTAAAATCTCTTCAGTAACAAATTGACATAGTACTGACACCAACTCCATATTTAAAAACCCCAAAAATGACCTTTTGACAACACTTTAACGAGATTAAGACTCAATTAAGCAAAATGCCTTAGTGAAGCAAAAATTTTGGTTTTGGGTACAACAAATAGAAGTGCCATTTATGATGGGAAAGAGAAAACCATTGCATTCAAGAAGGATGGAAGAACCTTCAAACTACAGTCACTGTTAGAAGAAGAAGAGGGATAGTCAAAGACACCTAATATCATGTTGAGCAGTGGTAAGGAGTTCCTTAAGGACCTACACCAAGGGAATGAAGGATATGTGGTTGTATTGCAACCTAAAGAGGAAGATAAGGCTAAAAAGACAAGCCTACTAGAAGCAGTCCAAAGGTTGCTTGATAAGTACAAGAGCATAGTTAGTGATGGTACACCTACAAATTTACCACCTAAGAGAGCCATAAGTCATAAAATTGATTTCATACCTGGAGCCTCATTTCCTAACAAAGCAATATACAAACTTACACCTGAGCAAAACCTAGAGGTAGCTAGGCTAGTGCAAGAATTATTGGATCAAGGATTGATTCAAAAGAGCATCAGCCCATGTGCAGTGCCAGTGGTTTTAGCAACCAAGAAAGGAGGTAAGTGGAGGTTATGTACTGATTCTAGAGCAATAAATAGGATCACCATTAGGTATAGGTTTCCTATTCCTAGAATTGAAGACTTGATGGATTGTCTTGGAGGTGCTCAGTTCTTCACAAAGTTGGATCTCAAGAGTGGATACCATCAGATCAAAATTAAGGATGGTGATGAGTGGAACACAACTTTTAAGACAAATGATGGGTTATATGAGTGGAAAGTGATGCCATTTGGCCTCTCAAATGCCCCTAGCACATTCATGAGACTCATGAATGAAGTGCTTAAGGATTTCACAGGGATCTTTGTGGTAGTATATCTTGATGACATACTGATTTTCAGTAAGACAGTAGAAGAACATTTCAAGCATGTGGAGATGGTTCTTAGAAGGTTACAAGAAGAGAAGTTGGCAATCAATCTTGAGAAGTGTGAGTTCTTCAAGCAAGAGCTTGTCTACTTGGGATTTGTAGTATCCAAAGGCTCATTAAATATGGATCCAAGCAAGGTAGAAGCCATCCTAAACTAGCCTACACCAACCACAACAATAGAGGTAAGGAGTTTTCATGGATTGGCCCAATTTTATAGGAAATTTATAAGGAACTTTAGTGGTATATGTGCACTAGTTCTAGACACAATCAAGGGTGGTTTGAAAACTAAGTTTGTGTGGACACAAGAAGCTGAGAAAGGGTTTGAGAAATTGAAACAAGACGTGGCAACTCAACCAATTCTCTTATTACCTAGCTTTGACAAATTGTTCACTATTGAGTGTGATGCAAGTGGAGTGGTAGTAGGAGGAGTGCTTAGTCAAGAGGGTAGGCCTATAGCCTTCTTTAGTGAGAAGCTCAATGAAGCAAGGAAGAAATATTCAACCTATGACTTGGAACTTTATGCTTTGGTTTAGTCACTTAGGAAATGGAGGCATTGCCTTCTACCCAAGGACTTTGTGGTTTTTATTGACAATCAGGCACTTAGTTTTATCAACACTCAAGATAAGCTGAGTAATAGGCATTTGAAATGGATGGAATACATCCAAGCTTTTACTTTTACCATCAAGCACAAGAAAGGACAAATGAACAAGGTGGCAGATGCATTAAGCAGAAGATTGTTGACAGTCCAAGAGATACAACTCAAGAGCATTGGCATAGAGAGTTTCAAGGACCTATATGGAGAGGATGAAGACTTTTCATAGGCCTATAAGGTATGTTCTAACTTTGAAATCCATTTCCATAGCTAATAGTTAGAGTATACTTTTCAAAGTGGGTTGTTGTTTAAGGGCAATCAGTTGTGTTCCAAGATGGTCAATGAGTGAAAATTTGATTCAAGAAAAGCATAATGGTAGTCTTAGTGAACATTTTGGTATCAATAAGACCTTAGAGCTAGTACAAATATTCTATTATTGGCCTAAGTTGGCAAGAGATGTTAGAAGATATGTGAAATAGTGTGTTGTGTGCATGAAAGCTAAGGGAGGAGCTAGCAATGCTGGTTTATATCAACCCCTGCCCATTCCTAACAAACCATGGGAGTGTGTGAGCATGGATTTTGTGGTAGGCCTTCCTAAGACCAAAACTGGTTTTGACAGTGTTTATGTAGTAGTGGACATATTTAGCAAGATGAGTCACTTCATTCCTTGCAAAACTACTCATGATGCTAGCTACATAGCTCACCTTTTCTTCAAGGAGGTTGTAAGGATCCATGGAATCCCTTTAAGAATTGTTTCTGATAGAGATGTGAAGTTCATGTGTCATTTTTGGAAGACTCTATGGAGCAGATTGGGTACAAATCTATCATTTGGATCAGCTTACCATCCTCAGACCGATGGTCAAACAGAGGTGGTTAACAGGGTGCTTGGTAATCTTTTAAGGTGTCTAACTAAGGAATATGGATAGACATGGGATATGGTTATCTCACAAGTTGAATATGCCTATAATGATAGTGTAAATAAAACCATAGGGAAGAGTCCATTTGAAGTTGTGTATGGGATGCACCCAAGAGGAATTTGTGAGCTCAGAGACCTTGGATCCATGGAGAATAGGAGTGAACATGTAGAAGACTTCAGTCAGACTGAGAAGGAGATTCAGGAGCAGGTCAAGAAGACAGTCACAGGGGCTACAAAAAAACTGAAAGAGAAGGCAGATATATCAAGGAAAGATGTGCCATTTCAAGTAGGGGACTATGTTATGGTCCACCTTAACAAATAAAGGTTGCAGAAGGGAATTTCAACCAAGTTGTAGATGAAGAGAGTAGGTCCCTGCAAAATATTGGCTAAGTATGGGCAGAATGCATACAAGGTGGAGTTACCCACTGATCTAGGCATCTCACTAGTGTTCAATGTTGCTGATTTGATCAAGTATAAGGGGACAGTCAAGGATTTGGATTAGGACAGTAAGGATATCTTCAAGGACATCAGAAATATGACCTTACCTACTTAGGACAAGCCTCAGGCAGAGAAGATCTTGGAGTCAAGGGTGAAGAAGGCCACAAGACACAAGGTGTACATGGAGAATCTTGTCAAATGGAAGAACAATCATGAATTTGAAGCTACCTGGGTAGAAGAAGTAGACTTTAAGCAGCAAGGAATTGATATGTCTCTGATCTCTCCTAAAATTCCTTAGTTGTTTGTGCTGAGAGGGGGAGAATGGTGCAGGAGCACCTGGGAAAAATACTAGGTTTATAGAAGTTTTGATTGAAGTTAAAAAAAAAATTTGTGTTTTTCATAAGGTCATGTAGACCATTTAGTGGTGATCTAAGGGATGTTTTTTATTTGTTGGAAAAGGGTTGACAAGAGTTAAATAGTTTTAGAACTTCATTTTGGCTAAGTTGTCAAAAATTGCCAAAGTTTAGAAAACACGGTGGGTTTTATAATTAGCATCTTTAGGTCATCCAAAGGCTCGACCCAAGAATCTCAACTATTTGAGAAGCATATTTAAAGGTTTCCTCGACCTTTATGGAAGGTTGGAAGTTCATTATACAGACTGTGTTTTTGGAAGTTGAAGAAAAATAGCGTTTTTGCCATCATTTTTCTGGTTTTGTTCATTAACAGTGCTTAAATGGATTAGATATGCTATTTTTCTTGTTGTAGGATGTAGTATAGGTTGTGTACAATCTTTTTGCATCATTTGGTAGCTTTTTCTATTCATCTTTCTTTGTTATTTGTAAATAGTTTAAACTCGGCCTGTTGCTGGTCTAAACCAGGCAACCTGGAGAAAATGGAGGTTTAGAGCACCTTCCCACCATAAAAATTGTACGGAATTTTGGGAAATGTTCCTAGACTCCATGCATGTCCATATTATATAATTTAGGAGTTGTGTGGTTGCAAGAGTTGCTAGCAAAATGATGCCCTAGGCGAGCTAGTGCAAGTCTGGCTAGGGAAGGCAGTGAGAAAAAGTCTTATAACTTGCAGGGGAATTAAGATATTCAAGAAATTCTTTCTTTTGAATTTTCTTGATGTTCTTAGCTATGCTTGGAGGTGAGGAGGATGTTCTAACAAGTCGTTTGGAGGGAGAACTCTTTAACAGTCTGAAATCAACCTAAGAAAGCTTAGAAACCCTAGCTTTTTGTCCATTTCTATGTTTGAGCAGTGTACGGGCAGTGTTGTTCTAAAACCTTGAAAATATTCAAGGTGGGGACATAGGGACCACCAATCCCAAGCAAAGAACCCAGGTCATCTAGTGGGATTAAGATAAAATTGCACTTTGTCTCTGTTCAGAGGCCTAATTGGGGGCTCAAGGCTTGTAGCCTTTTTTAAACCCTAGGAAGGGATTTGTGGAAGTGATGGTTAAAGGGAGTCTTGAGGAGGTACAAGAACCCTAGATAGAGTCCCTTGACACTTTTTAAATGTGTTACACCTCTGCAAGTTATCAAGTTGAATGTGGAGAGAATTTGGTCTTTAAAGAAGAGTAAGGGCCAATGGAAGAGTTGTGGCAATGAACCAAGGTGGATTTGGTGGTTGGAGTTTGTGATAGAAGAGGGGTTGGTCAGACAAACCAGGGGCACCTAGTCATGAGTAGGGACCTATAGGTTATATTGGTGAAGCAAAGCACAAAGGAGGTCTTACAAGGAAAGGCCTAGAGTAGGAATCAGTGATTGATTCCTCCAACCCCATTCCCTATCAGATAAAATTAGATGATGAGGTATGGTGATCAATGGATGAGGTTAATTGAGACAAAGATAGGGATGAATAGACCAAAAATCAAGAAAGTAGTTGAGATTTAGGGCTTAGTTGGGAAAAGGATAAATTAAATAATAAGAAATTATTTAATTTAGGGAAGGGTAAGGTGAATAATTAAATAATAAAAATATTATTTAATTATAGAAGAAGAGGTGGAATGCTAAATATTAAATAATTAAAATAGTTATTTAATAAAGGAAGGAGACAAATTACAAATAATTAAATAATTAAAATAATTATTTAATTATGGAGATAAGGATGTGATAAATAATTAAATAAATAAAATTTATTTAATTATGACAAGAAAAGGTTAATCAATAATTAAATAATAAGAATGATTATTTAATTATAGAGGAAAATGGAAATAAATAATTAAATAAATAAGATTTATTTAATTATAGATAGAAAAGGATAAGTTAGTGGCATAATTTAACTAAAATTGATATTTATTCAAATTAATCAAAGGTTAAGTGAATTAATTAAATAATTATGAATTATTTAATTGATAGAGGAATTATGACATTAGAAAATAATTAAATAATTAAAATTATTTAATTATGCTAGGAAGAAGGCGGATCAGTGATAAAGTGTTGCTTGTAGGCTCAGGACATTTTTCAGTGTCTACAAGTACCTATAGTCAAGGATAACAGTTGTTGACAACTATTCAACAATAATAACTTCTATGTAGATCAAGGAGAAATATCAATAAGCATGGAAGAATATCTAATAGGTGAAAAACATAATGGTTAATCTCTAGCAATAGTCAAGCAAGAATTAAATAAGCTACATCACTCATCTTTATGCTTTTGACAAATGTGTTCCTCCTATGCATCAATTGTAATGTTTTAGTAGTAGTGTTCTTCCTCAAGCTTAGATACACTTAGTCTTCTAGTGTATAATAGTTGAATATTTATATTTTCAAAATAAGAAATTCCTCCTATATCATAGGAGGTGATTATAAAAGTATATAATAGTTGTTAATAGTCCAATAAATGTGTAAAAACAAGTCTCTATATATTCTAGAGATTTAGTATATATCTAGATAGAGATATTTTCTTGCAAGCTTATACTATTTTTCTAAGGAGATAATTTGAAGACATATTTTCCATAGTAGTTAATCTTATGTTATGAGCTATAAGAGAATCTAATTTAGTCAATATTATGTGAAGAAAGAAAGAGGTACAATCAACCCAATCAAGGGCCACTTGAGGTGAGTTGCAACTACACTTTAATTTTATTAGTTTAATTATTTTCATACTCTTAGATTTACTTTTTACAGTTAGTTTACAATTATTAATAAGGAAATTGTTAACATGTAGCATCTACAAAGGAATATCAACTATTATATAATTCTTGCTTAATTAAAAATTTATAAAATAGATTTCCTTGTTTTTGTAGTCTTTTTTTTCTATACACAAATGTAAGAGTCAAGCCCCAGAATCCTATTGTCATACATATAGTACCATCTCCACTAAATACGAATACTTCCCTATTTTTATAAGATAGTCAATATTCTACTTTATATGGGAAAGTGATATTTGTTGAGTCATGTGCAAGCCTTAGCTACATTAGAGTTATTGACAATTGATGGTGCTCAATAAACTAAACACATAATTTAAAATCTTAAATACTTATCCCAATCATTCCCAAAAGAAACCCTTATTACTCCAACTTATCATATTTTCTTTCAATACACTTATATCTCGAGTAAGTTATTGTGTGGTCTCAAAACACACCCCAAGACTATAAGACTTGGGGACCCCAAGTGAAAAACTAATGCTTATGGCAGGTGTTGGCTAGTTGAAAAGATCATTAGAAGTGAAAAGAAACTTCTAAGAAATCTTTTTGAAAGAGTACTTCATAATTCAAGTGTTTCGGGTACCGAGTACCAGGAATCGAGAAAGCCAGGAATGTAAAAAAGGTGAAGAAAAGTGTTGAGCAAAGCATTCTGGTCCACGAGCCAAGGTTCGGTAGATATGGAAGTTCTGGTAAAATCCAAGGTCCGAGAAAATCATGGGTAAAAGATGAACACCAAGTACTGAGTAACAATGCAAAGTTTTAAAATTTTAAGGTTATCCAAGAGGTTTGATGGTTCAATAACCCAGTCTAAAAGATAATTACGTGAGAATATATAATTTTCTTGAAAACATGCTATTTATAATCGATTTATAATGATAATGGATTAATGATGGTTTTATTTACATGAAATGGATTTAATAGGTGGAATTTGTGATTATAGGAGAAGAAAATTGCAATGCAAAGTTTGGGTATTCATGGTCAAAAAAATTTGGATCACATATAGAATCATATCTAGATTAGGCTATACATTGTGGGAAATTATACAAAGGAGGAGCTTAAGTCATCAGAATATTGGGGATCCCAATATTTCACATACAATGAAGGAAAGCGCCAACCTCTAGGGAAGCCCATTCCTGAGAGTAGAAAGCCTAAGGTAGAACCGAAGTGTAGGAACAAGAAGATAAAGCAATCATTCTAAATATATGGGAAGGTTCCTACATACTATCTGGATTCAAGTTATTATCCTGGTGATAATAAAAGGATGAAACACCTGAAGGATATCAACGTGTAGACAAAGGTTGACCTTTGTTGACTTCATTTGCAATTCTCTTACCAGTCATCTTATTCCATGTGCCTTGATATGATTCGTCCCTTGGATTTCCTCTCACGTATTTGTCTTATCCTACCTATGTCTTGTTTCTATAAAAGAATAGGGGATACTTCTTTCTAAGTTAAGTTCAAAATTTGTGGATGTCGGAAGAGCCAAAACTTCTCTAGGTTTTGTTTTGTTTTCCTATTTTTTGAATCATTCTGGATTAAAAACTTGTATGCACATAGAACTTAATCAATATTGAATCCAATTTGATAGCTACCTATCTCATGTATCTTTTTTTGCTAGTCTTTTAGTTCATCCAAACAAGACTGTGTGTTGTGTTGTTTAAGGGTGCATATAAAACCTACTCGGTGTCCAAACTAAACCCCCTTATTTAAAAGCTCACACCATTTTATACCTAACTGTGAATCAATTTGGTGAAGTATAAAGCGATTTTCTTTTATTTTATTAAATCTTGGGGCATGCGTGGAGAATACCCAGGAGCAATTTTATTTTTTAGTATTTTGATTCTTTATTTTAGATTAGATACTAAATTTCAGAAAACATTCTAAAAAATAGATGAATGAATGCAAATATTATTGAAAATATTTTGTTTCTATGAAATTTTTGAATGCTTAAAGCTAAATATACTTAAGTGATAGCAAAATTGTTTGATGTTCGTGAAATATTATTGCAAATATATTGATTTCATGAGATTATTTTATGATCAAACTAAAAATATTTTATCTGGTTCTTATGATTCTTAAAGAAATTAGAGATAACCATAGACCCCTTGAGATTAAAATCAATATCACATCATACCCTAAAGCAAACCTAGTATGATCAAGACTTGACTACCGAAGCCTTGGGATTAAGCTAAGTCAACCTTTTCCTCTTTACTCGAACCCTTAGATTGCCCTAGTTCAATCTTTCAAGTAAAGATAGGTTCTTCATAGTTTTCCTATGAGGATTTTATTTGCACTGTTGTTGCAAGTAACATCATCATCAATAGGAATTGGTGCTAGGAGGGAAACTCACTTTTCATATATCTATTTCCCTCTAGGTTTTATTTAGGAATCTGTATTGGTTATGGGTTTAAAAGTAGCTTTTGAGACAAAAATCTATGCAAGCTAGTATTTTGAAAATGGAAGTTGAAAAAATCTATAAATTTATTAACCAGAGATTATATCCTTTGAGTTTATTCACCTTTGGTAGGGTCACCGAATGTAGAATTCATGATACAACTGATCACAGTGAACTCGATTGTGAAATATTTTTAACTAGGGTAAGTTTGGGTATGCATAAGGTGATTTTGTTAATGGAAGAAGTTTTAACTACTAGAAGAAAGGAACCATTAATGAGAAATATTTTGAATTATAAAAAAGAGTATAACCCTAGTGGAGCTGAAAATGTTAAAAAATTAATTGATATATCAAAACAGTTTGTTAACTACAATTGTTATGAAGAAAATTTTAAGGTTTTGCAAGAAGATAGCCGAGAATGTTGAGACTTAGAAATATGGCACCAAAAATGAGGAAATGAAATTGATGAGTCATCATTCTCTTCACATGTGGAAAATGTTAGTGAAGAGAAAGATTGGGAAAATTGAGCGAGAGACACATATTTTTTGTTCCAAACTAAAAATTCACAAGCTAAAAAGGAAAATTTTCTTAATTTCATGCAAGATACAAAGTATCAAGTTTTCACTTTTTCTCTCTCTGATAACAATATAAATTGTGATATCACCTGGTCTAGCAAAGTTCAAAGTGAAGATAGGATTGAAGATGCAAAATTTTTTGGAGAAGAAAATCAAGAAATGGACACAGTCATTCATGGAATAGAACAAAGTAAAGAAGAAAACCATGAGCTGAGACAAAACGAAGGTAGAGTATTGACGAATCAACGAAAGTGTGTGCAGTCGACCTTTAATGAGGTCATTTTCCATACATGTGAGCCAATTTATTGGTAAGTAAGCCTTTGAATTTACGTAACTTGTTAAATGCAAAAAAATTAAAGAAATTAATTGTTATAGTAGGACATTTGAAATTTATTCCAGTGAATTTAAGGATAAACCTGTTGTAATTTGTACCAAAACAATAATGAAAATAGTTATTGAGCTTAAAATAAATTTCTTTGTTAGGGTTAGTCATTTGTTAGGGTAAATTTTGGTTTGTTA
Source organism: Sequoia sempervirens (assembly GCA_007258455.2). Taxonomy (NCBI): domain Eukaryota; kingdom Viridiplantae; phylum Streptophyta; class Pinopsida; order Cupressales; family Cupressaceae; genus Sequoia; species Sequoia sempervirens. The sequence goes on along the minus strand of VDFB02281492.1, from coordinate 497,708,795 downwards.
GGGTTAGTCTGCTTTTGTAGGGTTTGTTTTTATTTTTTTTGTCTTTCTTTTTTCTGTTTGGCCCTTTGCAATAGAAAATTCTACTTAACTTATCATACACATGAGAGTTAATTCAAACATTTTATAACATTGTGTTGTGAAATGTAAAACAATAAAACCATACACAGTAAATACACGCTTTTAAACATATGATAAAGATAAATATATGTGTGTGTATTGCGTATATACATGGAAGTATCAAAATTCTTGTTGTAAAAGGATCAAAAAAGCAAAAAGAGGGAGATTATTTGTAGAGAAGAGTGGCCATTCAGTCAATCTAGGATGCCTCATCCATCGAGGCTAAATACCCTACGTAGGAAATTTACTAATGAACTTCAAATTCAAGAGTATGGAGGTTAGTCAGGAATGGCTGGAGTGGAACTACTTCCCCATGTTCCAAGAACCAAGGAATGCCATCCATAGAGGGGATACCAATGGTCGAGTTTGCAACAGATAGAACAATATCCAAATTCTCCAAATATTTAGGTTGCACTATCATATTCATAGTCGAGCAAACATCTTCAACAGGAAGCCCAATGTCTAGGAGTGATGCTACAAAGTGAGAAGCCAAACCGGAATAAAATTAGTAGTAAGCTTTGGATTCCACATATTTTTCCCCAAGGAATAAGCACAAGTTTGGCACAATGAAACTAGTAGTCTGAATGAAGAAAACATTTTCAATCCTTTGAGTCATGATATGACCCATGAAAAAAAATTGGCGGTGAGAGCAAGTCAAGCAAATTAGAGTATCCATGACCTAGAAGCAAGCAAGCACTGGCAAAGAAAAAAAGCAAAATGATAATTGAAAGAAAGAAAAGGTGTGAAGAATTCGAGAGAAGTGTGAAATTTATAGAAAATTGTGAGGAAGTTGTGGTACATAGTTGTCTGGATTGAAGTCTTGGAAATTGCAAGTGAGGTGACAACCGGATGAGTTTCTCCAGAGTAGAATGTTAAATAAAATTAATTCTTACACAACTAGTGACAATTTGCTTCAAATTTGGCCAATACAAGTGAATCAAGCAAGTTAAATATTTCAAAATTAATGATGGTCATTTCATTTTGTTTTTATTAAGCTGTATTAATAATGAAGGCACCCATGTGTGCAAAACAAAAAGGAAAATGAAGCCAGTAAGGTAGCACATGTCGTCACCTAGAAATTTGAAAGAAATGATGCATGTGCATTGAGACGTGTGAATTTAATGCAGAATAGCATGATCATGTTTAAGTGTCATCATGACATTTTTTAACTATTAATGTGGTGTAGCGTCGTGAAATCAAAATCATTAGTTGAATATTTAGTAGTTGCCATAAAATTTAAGTGGAAGGATGGTAACTAATGGTTCTAAATTTAGATTTAAATTTGGTCATTAAGTTGTTTGCTGCTAAATTTTAATTTTTGCATATCTTCTAACATATAACAAGTTGCGGTTAGCTAGGATTTGGCATAAAAGTGGTAAAGTTTAGTCAGGAATACACACCAACAGGGAATTATTAAATGAGTTTTTGGGAAGTAGTGAAATGATGAAGCGATATGTATTGAATTAAAAATCAAAAGGTAACCTTTGCTACCACTATAATTTCCAACCTAATAGTGGGCTTCATTGCTTGCAAGTTGAAATGAGCTATCAATGAAATATCAAAAGAGATATAAACAAAAAAAATCAACTCTTTAGGCTATCCAAATATCTCTACCAGGGCTATAGATGCTTGGTTGTAAATAGAGCTATGTTTGGGGAATTATAGAGATAACCTTTTAGGGCTATGGATGCTTGATTGGAAACAAGGCTCTATCCCTGGTTGGCTTTGGAGAATCGCCAAACTATGTAGTTCAATTTCAATGAACTCATTTTTTTCACTGAGTTCTAGAAACTAGAATTAATCAGAGCACACATATATTTTTCATAGAAATTTTACTATTTTTTATGTTAGAATCTAGATAAAGGTACAAAGAGATATTGTTTTAAAGTATGCATAAATTGTAATTTATGACTGGTGATTTAATCCCAAGTTTTGGTTTAAATTTGGTTTTATTGGTTGCAAGTTGTCATGTGGTCTCACAACATGCCCCAAGACTATAATACTTGAGGACCCCAAGTGAAAAACTAACACTTATGGAAGGTGCTAGCTAGTTGGAAAGATCACTGGAAGTGAAAAGAAAAGAGAAATCTTTTTGAAAGAGTACTTCATAATTCAAGTGTTCTAGGTATCGGGTATTGGGAACCAAGAAAGCCAGAAATGTAAAAAGGTAAAGCAAATTTTTGAGGAAAATGTTCTAGTTCAGGAGTCAAGGTCCAATAAATATGGAAGTTTCGATAAAAGCCAAGGTCCGAGAAAATCATGGGTAAAAGTTGAACACCGGGTACCGAGTACCGGGTACTGAGTAACAATGCAAAGTAAAGTTTTAAAATTTTAAGGTTCCAAGAAGTCTGATGGTTTGGTAATCCGGTCTAAAAGATAAATATGTGAGAATATATGATTTTCTTGAAAGCGTGTTATTTATGATGGATTTATAATGATAATGGAATAATCATCATTTTATTTACATGATATTTTTATAAATGTTTTTAAAATGGATTTAATAGATGGAATTTTTGATTGCAGGAGAAGAAAATTGTAATGCAAAGTTTGAGTATGAATGGTCAGGAAAATTTGGATCACAAACAGAATCATATCTAGATTGGGCTATACATTTCAGGAAATTATGTGGAGGAGCTTGAGTCATCGGAATACTAGGGATCCTAGTATTTCACATATGGAAAAGGAAAGCACCAACCTCTGGGGAAGCCCATTCCCGAGAGTGGAAAGTTTGAGGTAGAACCAAAGTGTAGGAACAAGATGATAAAGCAATCGTTCTGAATATATGGGATATTTCCTACATACTATCTAGATTCAAGTTATTATCCTAGCAATAAAAAAAAGATGAAACACCCAAAGGACATCAACGTGCAGAAAAAGGTTGACCTTCGTTGACTTCGTTTGCAATTCTCTTACCAATCATCTTATTCCATGTGCCTTGATGTGATTCACCCGTTGGATTTCCTCTCATGTATTTGTCTTATCACACCTATGTCTTGTTTCTATAAAAGGCCAGGGGCTACTTCTTTCTAAGTTAAGTTCAGAATTTGTGGATGTCAGAAGAGACAAAACTTCTCTAAGTTTTATTATTTTTTCCTATTCTTTGAATCATTCTGGATTAAAAACTTGTATGCACATAGAGCTTGATCAATATTGAATCCAAATTGATAGCTACCTATCTCATGTATCTTTTGTAGCTAGTTTGTTAGTTTAGTCGAACAAGACCATGTGATGCATCATTTAAGGGTGCATACAGAACCTACTTGGTGTCCAAACTAAACCCCTTTCTTTAAAAGCTTACATCATTTTATGTCTAGCTATGAAGCAATCTGGTGAAGTATAAATCATTTTTCTTTGATTTGATTAAATCTTGGGGCATACGTGGAGAATAGCTAGGAGTAATTTTTTTATTTTTCAGTATTTTGATGCTTTATTTTAGATTAGATGCTAAATTTCCAGAAAATGTTCTAAAAAAGAGATGAATGAATGAAAATATTTTGTTTCTATGAAATTGTTGAATGCTTAATGCTAAATCTACTTAAGTGATAGAAAATTGGTTTGATGTTCATGAAATATTATTGCAAATTTGTTGATTTCATGAGATTATTTTATGATCGAACTAAAAATCTTGTATCTAATGCTTATGATTCTTAAAGAAACCAGAGATAGCCATAGACCCCTTGAGATTAACAACAATATCATATCATACCCTAAAGGGAACCTAGTATGATCAAGACCTGATTACCAGAGCCTTGGTATTAAGCTAAGTCAACCTTTTCCTCTTTACTCAGACCCTTAGGTTGCCCTAGTTCAGTCTTTCAAGTAAAGATAGGTTCTTCGCGGGTTTCCTCTAAGGATTTTATCTGCACTATTGTTGCGAGTAACATCATCATCAACATAAGCCAAACTTCTTTATATACCATGGACCTCTCTATATACCCAAAGTTACATGGAAGAGTGATGGTATGGAAATTAATTCTCTCAATATACAAAATATTTTGATATGCCTTATATATGGAAGAAAAGATGTGCATGATAGCAAAGTGGTATGAAAAATTAAAGTGTTGCCAAGAGACATGGTATTAAAGATCTTGATTTTATCTTAGGCCTTAGTATTGGAGTAGTCATATAACCCATTTCACTAATCCATTGATAGGGAATCAAAATTAGTCAATAATAACAAATCATTGAAAGAAGATAGTGACTAGGGAAGAAATCATTGGGGTAAAAATCTAGAAAAAGAAGAGAGAGATAGAAATATCAGTAACTATATAAAAAAACATACAATATCATTATCACTATGACCTCTATAACCCTCAAATATATCTTTTGGCATCACTTTCCAAGATCATGAAGGTAATCTTGTTAAATGTGTTTAGTGCACTATAGAGGGTGCTTAACAAGAGAGGAGGATTAATAAACAAAAGCATGTGTATCAATGATCATGTGTTTATTATAGTATATCTAAAAAGTAAAAATGCATATAAAATAAAAATATTAACTAAATGAACAATAATTAAAAAATGACAAATATAATAAAAAAAATAGTTGAGTATATATTTATGTAAATTAGATTGAATTTTTAATTAAATTATATGTCATAACTTACTTAAAATTTTGATATAATTTACATTTATATTTTATTTTCTAATATAATAATTAATAACATAAAATAACTAAACCATCAGTAGGGAATTCAAAATGTGCCTTATTTTGCACTCTAATATTTCTCATTTCTTTATATTTAACTCAATTCTATTTTCTATACAGTATGACTTGTCTTTTATTTTGTGCATTCATTTTGTTTCTTCTCACTAGCTCTTTAAATGACTACTCTCTTTCTCGAAGGTATAAATTTGATGTATTTCTCAATCAAAATGAGGCAACACTTGTTTTATAGAACTAGACTAGGGGTTATATTGAAGTTGCTTAGATTAAATAAGCTTATGTGGTGATCTTGTGGTAGACTCTTCTCCTCTCATCCATATGTTGTAATTTTAGAGGAAAAACAAGCCACTTCATGCTATGTGTAGGGATTCAACAAAATCATCTTAAGTTGATATTTTATACGAATGTTTCTCTCAAGATTAGCTTTCCAATAATTATAATATTACAATTATAATATGTAATATGTTTTTATTTTATTTTATTTTTTATAAGAAACATAAATCTATTACAAAAAATAAATGTCACTATTCAAGAAACTGAAAATATAACAAACTATGTCAAAAAAATAATTACACTTCACTCCATATCGATGTTCATGTTTCAATGAAAAATAAACTAGGTAAAGAGAATGCATTAAAATAAAATTAGATCTAAGTTTATATTTTACCAATTGAAAATTATTAAAAAATAAAATGTTCAATTCCCCCATTCATGGGGGTTGGTGGAGTGAATTCCACAAACCAAGGAAAGAATTGAAATGGCTACCACCCCTAAGTGGTTGGGCCAAACTAAAATTTGGTATGGCATCTAGAGGAAACCTAACTCTCTCTAGAACTAGAAGTATTATCATATATTTGAGAGAGAACCTAATCACTATTTCATCAAAAAAAATTAAAGGAGAAAATAGTGAAGTTGTCATATACATATTGATGTTTCAAAATCAAAGGAGAAAATAGTGAAGTTGTTGTATACATTTTGATGTTGGGTCTTGAAACATACCTTCAATTCATATTAAATAACATTAAAATAGAATATGATTTAATGATCATCATTAATTCAATTTGACATCAAAAATTAATAATATTTAATCTTAACTCGATCATATATCAACTCTTTCAATTCCTTCCTAGTTTAACATGATTGTAGAGAAGCCAATATGGTAGCACACTACTTGGAAAACTACACCACATATATGATCTAGGAAAATAAAATTAGCATTCTTGTGAATGACTAGGAATAATTACACAATACAATATCAATATCAAACATAAAATCAACTCCAAATCCCACAAGGAATGATCACAAAAGTATATAGAATACAAATTACTATTTTTTTTGTGTTTATCCATAGACCATATGGATCAGGACTCCTTAACACATACAAATTGGAAGAGATTCCATAATAAATCTACTTTCCATTATGAATTAGGATGGAAGATCAAAATAATCTAATTTTCATTATAGATGGATAATTATATAAAATTTATGTAAATTTAAAGTATTTTGCTAATAAGCTCTAAGCAATGTTATAGTTCTAGGGTTTTTCTAAATCTAATAAGTTAAAATGTAAACTATTTATATTACTATTTAATGAAAAGGGAGAGAATATTCAATTAAATTACTAAAAAAAATGTGGAGCAAATATTGGAGTTAATAATCTTTGTCCAAGAAATCATGAAACTATTTTATTTGTAGCTAAAGTTATGTAAAATGTAAAATGTCCCTCAATAAAAATTATTAAAAAAAATTATTAAAACCTAATAAAAATGATAAAAATATTCTTTTTAAAATTTATAAAAAGTACAAATTGAATCTACATAGGAAATTCCACAAATCATTAGTTTACATTATTCTTAAATTCTTGATAGCTTATTCCATACAATTGACAAAATTTATTGAATGCTAAAAAAATATTAATTTTACTAACCCATAAAAAAGTGGGATGCTTACTTTCACTCATATCAAACTTATCCA
>VDFB02281492.1:497628094-497701939 GCA_007258455.2 Sequoia sempervirens | reverse complement strand
GACCAAAGGTGAACCTAAACTAGACACATGAGTTGTAGGCCCCACCTAGAGATAAGATTGAGAAGAGGTATGATAAGGTCAAGAAACCCATAAATGAGACTAATGGTTTACCCAATAGTGTGATAAGCTTCCTAATCTCAAGACTCAAAGATGATGCTGAAATGATGCTAGGATGTAATAGATGCAAACTAGGACTATGCAAGGTGACCTAAGATGAATAATGAAATGTTATGGATAGACTAACCTAACCTAACAAGTTTTTTATTTGAATGCACAATTATAGTCTATAAAGAAGCTGCAAGTTGACTATACAACTATTTCCCCAAAAACTTTGATCTTAACAATTGCGGTGTTCCAAGCCACATATGTGGTGTAAAAATCCAATCACTTGTGGTGCATGACTGGTCAATTGTGGTCCATAGACAAATGCGGGTTTCTGGTTTCCTAATTTTTCTTATGATTGTGATGTACTATTTGTCAATTGTGGTGTTCTATTTGAAAATTGTGGTGTACAATCTCTTTGCCCTAAATTGATGTTTTCTATGTCCTTTTCTATTTTGGAAAGTTTGAATTTGATCATAAAAAACAAAGCAAATGAATTTGGTTGATTTTGACTCTTGGACTTCTCAATAATCAAGTATTTTTGCAAGATTTCTTCCACAAAACTCTCAAGCTTGGCTCGCAAACAATAAAGATAAGCACAACCTAAGGAGTAATAGGGTTTATCTACCAATGTGGGTGTACCTCACCTTTTTAGGGGTGATTTTAAATCTCCATCCAAGGAGTGGGTGAATAGGGTATACCAAGATCATTGACCACCTTGATACCCCTTGTCTTGAAAGAGTGTAAAATATAGCAAGACACCTTACACCTTAACCATGGACAAACGTGGTACATAGCTTTAGGGTACAATCCACATCCCTTGAACCACACTAGTAGATGACCAAACAAGTCTTGGTCTCTAAAAATAAGAAGTTTCTAATGAATCAATGAACACTTTCAGTACAATGTCAAATGTGAGACACTAAAGCCTCCAATCAATGGATTGAGGTCTATACACCCTCAACAATGTTGACACATGTTGTGTACTTTTTCGGATAAGTGCTACTTACTTTCATTTTCACATCCTTTAATATAGCCCTCCCAAAAAAATGTTCTTTGAGGTTGTTCTCTATTAGTTCTCTATTAGGATGTGTCTCTAGGAAGGCCTCTGTACAAGATTGCTATTTTTTCTCTTGCACCCAAGATAGCACGAATTGCAAGGGGAGAGGATATGTGCACAACAATTTGGGATTAACACAATGTGCAAAAGCACCAAACACGGAAGAAACTTGTTCATTTTAAAAACCAATTCCAAATTTCCTACTTTAAAAAAAACAAACACACAATGGAACCCTATAAGAAATTGGATTAGTAGTTTGGATAACAATTTCTTTTCCAAACCATTTCCACAAGCTACAAATTAAATATCAATAACATAGAAAACCTCTACCCTAATGAATGCAAAAATTAGAAAATGAAAATATCAATTTTATACCCTCTTTTTGTTGTGATAGTCAATTGCAGTGCACAAAGGCTTAGATGTGTCGTACAAGTGCGGTGCAAAAATAGATAATTGCAACAAATAGAATAGTGACTGCGGAGAATGAAATAGTGGTTGTGGTGAATGAAATGGTGATTGTGACACTTGGATAAACAATTGCAACATTCTATCAAACAATTACGACACATAAACCCTAGGCTACAAAAACACATAGATCTGACCAAAAAATAACAAAAATGATGATGGATATGATAGTGGCAGGATGTTAGGTTGTCAAATCAAAAACCAAAATCCCAAAAAATGCCTTAGAACTACAATAATTGAATGAATGTAAGCTTGCAAACAATGGTTGTCAAATATGTCATTTTGGGTGATGATTGCAACTCTCTATTAAACAATTATTATGTGACATATAATGATTTTTTTTTTAAACCTCATTTGTATCATTTTGTGAATTAATTGCAATAGATTCCTAAAAATCAGAATTTTGCTAAAATTTTGACAATTTCATTAGTTCACATCAGGTTCACCAAATGTAGATAGGGTTTCAAATTCAGGGAATAAGGATGAATCAATAATAGCAACCACCAAAACTATCTAATCCAATCAATAAATACCCTAATCCAACAATGAAGTACAAATGAACAAAGAAATCACAATAATAATGCAATACAACCTTAATTCCTATGTCATAGTTGAATCACCTCCATTTCTCTTCTCCATTTTTCTTTAATTGTTCTCAAAAATATAGTATGAAATATACTCAATGAGCGTGATATTGACAATTGATAGCTTGATCTCTTGATAGAAAAACTTCAAATATTATGGTTCAACCTTGAAATGAAGACAATGACTTGCTTTTATAGAAATCCCAATTCAAATGAAGGGATAAGATTAGATGATGAGGTATGGTGATCAATGGATGAGGTTAATTGAGACAAGGATAGGGATGAATAGACAAAAACTCAAGAAAGTAGTTGAGATTTAGGGCTTAGCTAGGAAAAGGATAAATTAAATAATAAGAAACATTATTTAATTTAGGGAAGGGTGAGGTGAATAATTAAATAATAAAAATATTATTTAATTATAGAATAAGAGGTGGAATGCTAAATATTAAATAATTAAAATAGTTATTTAATAAAGGAAGGAGAAAAATCACAAATAATTAAAATAATTATTTAATTATGGAGATAAGGATGTGATAAACAATTAAATAAATAAAATTTATTTAATTATGACAAGAAAAGGTTAATCAATAATTAAATAATAAGAATGATTATTTAATTATAGAGGAAAAAGGAAATAAATAATTAAATAAATAAGATTTATTTAATTATAGATAGAAAAGGATAAGTTAGTGGCGTAATTTAAATAAAATTGATATTTATTCAAATTAATCAAAGGTAGAATAAGGTTAAGTGAATTAATTAAATAATTATGAATTATTTAATTGATAGAGGAATTATGACATTAGAAAATAATTAAATAATTAAAATTATTTAATTATGCTAGGAAGAAGGCATATCAGTGATAAAGTGTTGCTTGCAAGCTCGGGACATTTTTCAATGTCTACAAGTACCTATAGTCAAGGATCACAGTTGTTGACAACTATTCAACAATAATAACTTATATGTAGATCAAGGAGAAATATTTGTAAGCATGGAAGAATATCTAATAGGTGAAAAACATAATGGTTATTCTCTAGCAATAGTGAAGCAAGAATTAAATAAGCTACATCACTTATCTTTATGCTTTCGACAAACGTGTTCCTCCTATGCATCAATTGTAATGTTAAAGTAGTAGTGTTCTTCCTCGAGCTTAAATACACTTAATCTTCCAGTTATATTTATATTTCCAAAATAATAAATTCCTCCTATATCATAGGAGGTGATTATAAAAGTATATAATAGTTTTTAATAGTCCAATAAATGTGTAAAATCAAGTCTCTATATATTCTAGAGATTTAGTATATCCACATAGAGATATTTTCCTACAAGTTTATACTATTTTTCTAAGGAGATAATTTGAAGACATACTTTCCATAGTAGTTAATATTATGTGATGAGCTATAAGAGAATCTAATTTAGTCAATATTATGTGAAGAAAGAGAGAGGTACAATCAACCCAATCAAGGGCCCACTTGAGGTGAGTTGCAGCTACACTTTAATTTCATTAGTTTAATTATTTTCATACTCTTAGATTTACTTTCTACAGTTAGTTTACAATTATTAATAAGGAAATTGTTAACATGTAGCATCTACAAAGGAATATCAACTATTATATTATATATTTTTTGCTTAATTAAAAATTTATAAAATAGATTTCCTTGTTTTTGTAGTTTTTTTTATTTTCTATACACAAATGTAAGAGTCAAGCCCCATAATCCTATTGCCATACATACAGTACCATATCCACTAAATAAGAATGCTTCCTTATTTTTATAAGATAAATGAAGTACGTCATAGTCAATATTCTACTTTATATGGGAAAGTGATATTTGTTGAGTCATGTGCAAGCCTTAGCTACATCAGAGTTATTGACAATTGATGGTGCTCAATAAACTAAACACAATTTAAAATCTTAAAATACTTATCCCAATCATTCCCAAAAGAAACCCTTATTACTTCAACTTATCATATTTTCTTTCAATACACTTATATCTCGAGCAAGCTATTGTGTGGTCTCACAACATGCCCTAAGACTGTAAGACTTGGGGACCCCAAGTGAAAAACTAGCACTTATAGCAGGTGCTAGCTAGTTGGAAAGATCACCAGAAGTCAAAAGAAACTTAGAGAAATCTTTTAGAAAGAGTGCTTCATAATTCAATTGTTCCAGGTACTAGGAACTGGGAAAACCAGGAATTTAAAAAGGTGAAAAAAAGTGTTGAGAGAAGCATTCCAGTCTGTGAGCCAAGGTTCAGTAAATATGGAAGTTCTAGTAAAAGACAAGGCCTGGGAAAATCATGGGTAAAAATTGAACACCGGGTATTGAGTACCAGGTAACAATGCAAAATAAAGTTTTAAAATTTTAAGGTTATCCAAGAGGTCTGATGGTCCGATAACGTGGTCTAAAAGATAATTACATGAGAATATATGATTTTCTTGAAAGCGTGTTATTTATGATGGATTTATAATGATAATGGATTAATGATGGTTTTATTTACATGAAAGGGATTTAATAGGTGGAATTTGTGATTACAGGAGAAGCAGTTCAAGTATGGACGGTCAGAAAAATTTGGATCATAGATAGAATCATATCTAGATTAGGCTATACATTTTGGGAAATTATACAAAGGAGGAGCTTGAGTCATTCGAATACTGGGGATCTCGATATTTCACATACAATGAAGGAAAGCGCCCACCTTCGGGGAAGCTCATTCTCGAGAGTAGAAAGCCTGAGGTGGAACCGAAGTGTAGGAACAAGATGATAAAGCAATCATTATGAATATATGGGAAAGTTCCTACATACTATCTGGATTCAAGTTATTATCCTGGTGATAATAAAAGGATGAAACACCCGAAGGATACCAATGTGTAGAAAAAGGTTGACCTTCGTTGACTTCATTTGCAATTCTCTTACCAATCATCTTATTCCACATGCCTTGATGTGATTCATCCCTTGGATTTCCTCTCATGTATTTGTCTTATCCTACCTGTGTCTTATTTCTATAAAAGAACAAGGGATACTTCTTTCTAAGTTAAGTTCAGAATTTGTGGATGTCGGAAGAGCCAAAACTTCTCTAAGTTTTGTTTTGTTTTCCTATTTCTAAATCATTCTAAATTAAAAACTTGTATGCAAATAGAACTTAATCAATATTGAAGCCAATTTGATAGCTACCTATCTCATGTATCTTTTATAGCTAGTTTTTTAGTTTAGCCGAACAAAACTATGTGTTGCATTGTTTAAGGGTGCATATAGAACCTACTTGGTGTCCAAACTAAACCCCTTTCTTTAAAATCTCTCACCATTTTATGCCTAACTATGAAGCAATCTAGTTAAGTATAAAGTGGTTTTCTTTGATTTTATTAAATCTTGGGGCATGTGTGGAGAATACCTAGGAGCAATTTTATTTTTCAGTATTTTGATTCTTTATTTTAGATTAGATACTAAATTTTAGAAAACATTCTAAAAAAGAGATGAATGAATGGAAATATTATTGAAAATATTTCATTTCTATAAAATTATTGAATGCTTGAAGGTAAATATACTTAAGTGATAGCAAAATTGTTTGATGTTCATGAAATATTATTGCAAATCTATTGATTTCATGAGATTATTTTATGACTGAACTAAAAATATTTTATCTAATGCTTATGATTCTTAAAGAAATTAGAGATAACCATAGACACCTTGAGATTAACAGCAATATCACATCATACCCTAAAGCGAACCTAGTATTGTCAAGACCTAATTACCGAATCCTTGGGATTAAGCTAAGTCAACCTTTTCCTCTTTACTTGAACCCTTAGATTGCCCTAGTTCAATCTTTCAAGTAAAGATATGTTCTTCATAGTTTTCCTATGAAGATTTTATCTGCACTGTTGTTGCGAGTAACATCGTCATCACTAAGAACTGGTGCTAGAATGAGGGCAGCTCACTTTTCATATATATCTTTCCCTCTAGGTTTTATTTAGGAATTTGTATTGGTTCCTGGTTTAAAAGTAGCTTGAGAGACAAAAGTCTATGCAAGCTAGTATTTTGAAAATAGAAGTTGAAAAACTCCAGAAAATTATTAACCAGAGATTATATGGACTTTGAGTTTATTCACCTTTGGTAGGGTCACTGAATGTAGAATTCATGATACAATTGATCACAGTGAACTTGATTGTGAAATATTTTTAACTAGGGTAAGTTTGGCTATGCATAAGGTGATTTTGTTAATGGAAGAAGTTTTAACTGCTAGAAGAAAGGAATCGTTAACGAGAAATATTTTGAATTATAAAAAAGAGTATAACCCTTGTGGAACTAAAAATGTTAAAAAATTAATTGATATATCAAAACAGTTTGTTAACTACAATTGTTATGAAGAAAATTTTAAGGTTTTGCAGGAAGACAGTCGAGAATGTCAAGACTTGGAAATATGGCACCAAAAATGAGGAAATGAAATTGATGAGTCATCATTCTCTTCACAAGTGTAAAATGTTAGTGAAGAGAAAGAGCAGGAAAATCGAGCGAGAGATGCATATTTTTTGTTCCAAACTAAAAATTCATAAGCTAAAAAGGAAAATTTTCTTGATTTCATGAAAGATACAAAGTATCAAGTTTTCACTTTTTCTCTCTCTGATAACAATATAAATTGTGATATCGCCTAGTCTAACAAAGTTCAAAGTGAATACAAGGTTGAAGACATGAAAATTTTTGGAGGAGAAGAAAATCAAGAAATGGACACAGTCGTTCGTGGAACAGAACAAAGTAAAGAAGGAAACCATGAACCAGGACAAAAAGAAGGTAGAGTATTGATGAATCAGCTAAAGTGTGTGCAATCAACCTTTAATGAGGTCATTTTCATACATGTGAGCCAATTTATTGGTAAGTACCTTTGAATTTATGTTTGTTAAATGCAAAAAAATTAAAGAAATTCATTGTTACAGTAGGACATTTGAAATTTATTCCAATGAATCTAAAGATAAACCTATTGTAATTCATACCAAAACAACAATGAAAATAGTTATTGAGCTTAAAATAAATTTCTTTGTTAGGGTTAGTCGTTTGTTAGGGTAAATTTTGGTTAGTTAGGGTTAGTCTACTTTTGTAGGGTTTGTTTTCATTTTTTTTGTCTTTCTTTTTTCTGTTTGGCCCTTTGCAATAGTGAATTATGCTTAACTTATCATACACATGAGAGTTAATTCAAACATTTTATAACATTGTGATGTGAAATGTAAAACAATAAAACCATACACAGTAAATACATGCTTTTAAACGTACCATAAAGCTAAATATATATATATATATATACATGTGTGTGTGTCGCGTATATACATGGAAGTATCAAAATTCTTGTTGTAAAAGGATCAAAAAATTAAAAAGAGGGAGCTGAGCTACAGAGAGTGGCCATTTAGTAAATCTAGGATGCCTCATCCATGAAGGCTAAATACCCTACGTAGGAAATTTCCCATTGAACTTCAAAGTCAAGAGTATGGAGGTTAGTCAAGAATAGCCGGAGTGGAACTACTTCCCCATGTTCCAAGAACCGAGGAATGTCATCCATAGAGGGGATTCCAATGGTCAAGTGTGCAACAAATAGAACAATATCCAAATTATCCAAATATTCAAGTTGCACTATCATATTCATAGTTGAGCGAACATCTTCAACAGGAAGCCCAATGTCCAGGAGTGATGCTACAAAGCGAGAAGCCAAGCCGAAATAAAATTGGTAGTAAGCTTTGGATTCCACATATTGTTCCCCAAGGAATAAGCACAAGTTTGGAATAGTGAAACTAGTAGTTCGAATGAAGAAAACCTTTTCAAGCCTTTGAGTCATGATATGACCCATGAAAACATTCTGGCAGTGAGAGCAAGTCAAGAAAATTAGAGTATCCATGACCTGGAAGCAAGCAAGCACTGGCAAAGAAAAAAAGTGAAATGATAATTGAAAGAAAGCAAAGGTGTGAAGAATTTGAGAGAAGTGTGGAATTTATAGAAAACTGTGAGGAAGTTGCGATACATAGTTGCCTAGATCGATGTCTTGGAAATCGTAAGTGAGGTGGCAACTGGATGAGTTTCTCCAAAGTAGAATGTTAAATCAAATTAATTTTTACACAGTTGGTGATAATTTGCTTCAAATTTGGCTAGTACAAGTGAATCAAGCAAGTTAAAGATTTCAAAATTAATGGTGGTCATTTCATTTTGTTTTTATTAAGTCATATTAATCATGAAGGTGCCCATGTGTGCAAAGTAGAAAGGAAAATGAAGTCAGTAAGGCAACACACGTCATCACCTAGAAATTTGAAAGAAATGATACATGCGCATTGAGGCATGTGAATTTAATGTAGAATAGCCTGATCATGTTTAAGTGTCATCATGACATTTTTGATCTATTAATGTGGTGTAGCGCCATCAAATCAGAATCACTAGCTGAATATTTAGTAGTTGCCATAAAATTTAAGTGGAAGGATGGTAACTAATGGTTCTAAATTTAGATTCAAATTTTTCCATTAAGTTGTTTGTTGCTAAATTTTAATTTATTCATATCTTCCAACATATAGTGAGTTGCAGTTAGCTAGGATTTGGCATAAAAGTGGTAAAGTTTAGTCAAGAATACACACCAACATGGAATTATTAAATGAGTTTTTGGGAAGTAGTGAAATGATGAAGGGATTTGTATTGAAATAAAAATAAAAAGCTAACCTTCGCTACCACTATAATTTCCAACCTAATAGCGGGCTTCATTGCTTGCAAGTTGAAATGAGCTATCAATGAAATATCAAAAGAAAAATGAGCTATCAATGAAATATCAAAAGAGATATAAACAAAAAAAATCAACTCTTTAGACTATCCAAATATCTCTATCGGGGCTATAGATGCCTATTTGGCAATAGAGCTATGTTTGGGGGAATTACAGAGATAACCTTTTCAGGGCTATGGATGCTTGACTGGTAGCAAGGCTCTATCCCTGGTTGGCTTTGGAGAATCACCAAATTATGTAGTTCAATGTCAATGAATTATTTTTTTTCACTGATTTCCATAAACTAGAATTAATCAGAGCACACAAATATTTTTCGTAGAAATTTTACTATTTTTATGTTAGAATCTAGGTAAAGGTAAAGAGCTATTGTTTTAAAGTATGCATAAATTATAATTTACGATTGGTGATTTAATCCCAAGTTTTGGTTTAAATTTGGTTTTATTGGTTGCAAGTTGTTGTGTGGTCTCACAACATGCCCCAAGACTGTAAGACTTGGTGACCCCAATTGAAAAACTAACACTTATGGAAGGTACTGGTTAGTTGGAAAGTCACTGGAAGTGAAAAGCAAAGAGAAATATTTTTGAAAGAGTGCTTCATAATTCAAGTGTTCCGGGTATTGAGTACTAGGAACTAGGAAATCCAGAAATGTAAAAAGGTAAAGCAAAGTGTTGAGGAAAATGTTCTAGTTTGGGAGTCAAGGTCTGGTAAATATGGAAGTTTCGATAAAATCCCAAGTTGGGGAAAATCATGGGTAAAAGTTAAACACCAGGTACCAAGTACCGAGTACCGAGTAACAATGCAAAGTAAAGTTTTAAAATTTTAAGGTTATCCAAGAGGTCTAATGGTCTGGTAACCCTATCTAAAAGATAATTACATGAGAATATATGATTTTCTTGAAAGCGTGTTATTTATGATGGATTTATAATGATAATGGAATAATGATGGTTTGATTTACATGAGATTTTTATTAATGTTTTTAAAAGGGATTTAATAGCTGGAATTTGTGATTGCAGGAGAAGCAGATTGTGATGCAAAGTTTGGGTATGGATGGTCAGGAAAATTTGGATCATAGATAGAATCATGTATCCAAATTGGGCTATACATTTCAGGAAATTATGTGAAAGAGGAGATTGAGTCATCAAAATATTGGAGATCCTAGTATTTCACATATGGCTAAGGAAAGTGCCAACCTCTGAGGAAGCCCATTCTCGAGAGTAGAAAGCTTGAGGTAGAACCAAAGTGTAGGAACAAGATGGTAAAGCAATCATTCTGAATATATGGGAAATTTCCTACATACTATCTAGATTCAAGTTATTGTCTTGGCAATAATAAAATGATGAAACACCCGAAGGACATCAATGTGTAGAAAAAGGTTGACCTTCATTGACTTCATTTGCAATTCTCTTACTAGTCATCTTATTCCACGTGCCTTGATGTGATTCATCCCTTGGATTTCCTCTCATGTATTTCTCTTATCCTACCTATGTCTTGTTTCTATAAAAGGTCAGGGGATACTTCTTTCTAAGTTAAGTTCAAAAATTTTGGATGTCAAAAGAGCCAAAACTTCTCTAAGTTTTGTTCTTTTTTCCTATTGTTTGAATCATTCTGGATTAAAAACTTGTATGCACATAGAGCTTGATCAGTATCGAAGCCAATTTGATAGCCACCTATCTCATGTATCTTTTGTAGCTGATTTGTTAGATCAACCGAACAAGACTATGTGATGCATCGTTTAAGGGTGCATATAGAACCTACTTGGTGTCCAAACTAAACCCCCTTCTTTAAAAGCTTGCATTGATTTATGTCTAGCTATGAAGCAATCTGGTGAAGTATAAAGCAGTTTGCTTTGATTTGATTAAATCTTTGGGCATGCGTGGAGAATACCTAGGAGCAATTTTTTATTTTTCAGTATTTTGATGCTTTATTTTAGATTAGATGCTAAATTTTAGAAAATGTTCTAAAAAAGAGATGAATGAATGAAAATATTTCGTTTCTATTAAATTGTTGAATGCTTAAAGCTAAATCTACTTAATTGATAGCAAAATTGCTTGATGTTCATGAAATATTATTGCAAATCTATTGATTTCATGAGATTATTTTATGATCGAACTGAAAATATTTTATCTAATGCTTATGATTCTTAAAGAAACCAGAGATAACCATAGACCCCTTGAGATTAATAGCAATATCACATTATACCCTAAAGTGAACCTAGTATGGTCAAGACCTAACTACTGGAGCCTTGGTATTAAGCTAAGTCAACCTTTTCCTCTTTACTCAAACCCTTAGGTTACCCTGGTTCAGTCTTTCAAGTAAAGATAGGTTCTCCGCAGGTTTCCTCTGAGGATTTTATCTGCAATGTTGTTGCGAGTAACATCATCATCAACATAAGCCAAACTTCTTTATATACCATGGACCTCTCTATAAACCCAAAGTTACATGGAAGAGTGATGGTATGGAAATTAATTCTCTCAATATACGAAATATTTTGATATACCTTGTATGTGGAAGAAAAGATGTGCATGATAGAAAAGTGGTTTGAAAAATTAAAGTGGTGCCAAGAGACATGGTATTAAAGATCTCAATTTTGTCTTAGGCCTTAGCATTGGAGTATTCATACACCTCATTTCACTAAACCATTGATAGGAAATCAAAATTAGTCAATAATAACAAATCATTGAAAGAAGATAGTGACTAGAGAAGAAATCATTGGGGTAAAAATCAAGAAAAAAAAGAGAGAGATAGAAATATCAAGAAACAAGAACTATAGAAAAAATATACAATATCATTATCACTATGACCTTTATAACCCTCAAATATATCTTTGGGCATCACTTTCCAAGATCATGAAGGTAATCTTGTTAAATGCATGTTTAGTGCACTATAGAGGGTGCTTAACAAGAGGAGGATTAATAAACAAAACATGTGTATCAATGATCATGTGTTTATTATAGTATATCTAAAAAGTAAAAATGCATATAAAATAAAAATATTAACTAAATGAACAATAATTAAAAAATGACAAATATAATAAAAAAATAGTTGAGTATTTATGTAAATTAGATTGAATTTTTAATTAAATTATGTCATAATTTACTTAAAATTTTGATATAATTTACGTTTATATTTTATTTTCTAATATAATAATTAATAACATAAAATAACTAAACCATCAATAGGGAATTCAAGATGTGTCTTATTTTGCACTCCAATATTTCTCATTTCTTTATATTTAACTCAATTCCATTTTCTATACAGTATGACTTGTCTTTTATTTTGTGCATTCATTTTGTTTCTTGTCACTAGATCTTTAAATGACTACTCTCTTTCTCAAAGGTATAAATTTGGTGTATTTCTCAATGTAAATGAGGCAACACTTGTTGTTTTATAGAACTAGACTAGGGGTTGTATTGAAGTTGCTTAGATTAAATAAGCTTATTTGGTGCTCTTGTGGTAGACTCTTCTCCTCTCGTCCATATGTTGTAATTTTAGAGGAAAAACAAGCCACTTCATGTTTTGTGTAGGGATTCAACAAAATCATCTTAAGTTGAGATTTTATAAGAATGTTTCTCTCAAGATTAGCTTTCCAATAATTATAATATTACAATTGTAATATGTAATATGTTTTAATTTTTTTTTATTTTCTATAAGAAACATAAATCTATTACAAAAAATAAATTTCACTATTCAAGACACTGAAAAAATAATTACACTTCACTCCATATCGATGTTCATGTTTCAATGAAAAATAAAGTAGGTAAAGAGAATGCATTAAAATAAAATTAGTTCTAAGTTTATATTATTACCAATTGAAAATTATTAATAAATAATTTAATGTTCAATTCCCCCATTCATGGGGGTTGGTGGAGTGAATTCCACAAACCAAGGAAAGAAGTGAAATGGCTACCACCCCTAAGTGGTTGGGCCAAACTAAAATTTGGTATGGCATCTAGAGGAAACCTAAGTCTCTTTAGAACTGAAAGTATCATCATTTATTTGAAAGAGAACCTAATCACTGTTTCATCAAAAAAAATTAAAGAAGCAAATAGTGAAGTCGTCATATACATATTAATGTTTCAAAATCAAAGAAGGAGCAAATAGTGAAGTTGTCGTATACATTTTGATGTTGGGTCTTGAAACATACCTCCAATTCATAATAAATAGCATTAAAATAGAATGTGATTTAATGATCAGCATTAAGTCAATTTGACAACAAAAACTAAAAATTAAAAAAATTAATTATAGTTAATCTTAACTCAATCATATATCAACTCTTTCAATTCCTTCCTAGTTTAACATGCCTATAGAGAAGCCAATATGGTAGCACACTACTTGGAAAACTACACCACATATATGATCTAGGAAAATAAAATTGGTATTCTTGTGAATGACTAGGAATAATTACATAGTAATATCAATATTAAACATAAAATCAACTCCAAATCCCACAAGGAATGATCACAAAAGTATATAGAATACAAATTACTATTTTTTTTTTTTGTTTATCCATGGACCATATGGATCAAGACTACTTAACACGTACAAATTGGAAGAGATTCCATAATAAATCTACTTTCCATTATGAATTAGGATGAAAGATCAAAATAATCTAATTTTCATTATAGATGGATAATTATATAAAATTTATGTAAATTTAAAGTATTTTGCTAATAAGCTCTAAACAATGTTATAGTTCTAGAGTTTTTCTAAATCCAATAAGTTAAAATGTAAACTATTTATATTACTGTTTAATAAAAAGGGAGAAAATATTCAATTAAATTACTAAAAAAAATGTGGAGTAAATATTGGAGTTAATAATCTTTGTCCAAGAAAAAATCATGAAACTATTTTATTTGTAGCTAAAGTTATGTGTTATGTAAAATGTCCCTCAATAAAAATTAATAATAAAAAATTATTAAAACCTAATAAAAATGATAAAAATATTCTTTTTAAAATTTATAGAAAGTACAAATTGAATCTACATAGAAAATTCCACAAATCATTAGTTTACATTATTCTTAAATTCTTGATAGCTTATTTTTCATATAATTGACAAAATTTATTGAATGCTAAAAAAATATTAATTTTACTAATCCATAAAAAAATGGGATGCTTACTTTCACTCATATCAAACTTATCCAATTCATATAAAATAATTTTTCTTAATTCAAATAATTAAAAATATCAAATTTATATCATTTTTAATTAATTTTGATATCAATTTCTTTTAAATTTTACATCAAGAACTAAACTTATATATCATATCTTTTTTTATTAATTTTTCATATTTAAAAAATATATTAAATGTTTATTCAAATGGAGGTTAATATCAAAGAGAAATATTATGCCCTTGCTCTCCTTAGAGCACATGTTCCTCACCCATTGCGCACTAGTTTACATTTGGACCTGCAACTAAGGGTAAATTCTCTGGTTTGGGTAGAGGAACGCGCTCAGGCACAATTTGAACAAAACACACAGCAAGCAAGAAATCTTCAAGGGAATGCTCCTATTGCCTATGCACGTTTGGTTCAAGGTCTAAATTAAATGTAATCTCGCTTATATATCAAATTTTATAAATTAATAATGAATTTAATCTAATTTAATTCTATATTAAATGTAATCTCGCTTTTATACAAATTTGATATCACATATATTATTTATTTAAATCAATTTTGTATTAAATTTATATCAGTTTCTCTCAATTTTGTTTAATTGTATAATAATTAAATTAAGTTCAACATAATTTTATATCAATGTACACATCATTTTCACATATAATAAATGAAGATCAATTTTTTTTTCAAATTTTTAAATCAATTTATATCAAATTTTATATATGACAATTGATCTAATTTTATATTTATTTAATTTTTAATTAGATGATAATACAATAGCATGTTTTATTTTTGGGTAGTTTTAGGTTACTAAAATTAGTATTTTTTAACTATTCAACACATTTTATTAAAAGCATTTAAGAATGGTATAAATTAATGATTTGTGGCATTTTTATGTAGATTTAATTTTTAATATTTTGAGTTGTTTAAAAAATATATATTATATTTGATTAGTTTTCAAAAAAATTATATTGATTCTTTACTATTTTTATTAGCATTTTACAATTACATATAATTTTAAATAAAAATAAATTATTTTCATAGTTACTTGGATATAGATCATTAACTCCAATACCTAGTAATAACAAAACATTTACCTATATTTTATCATAATGTGTTTTTGTCTATGTATATATTGAAATTATTAATTTTCCATTAAAACAAGGACATCCATATGGAGTGCACTCAACTTTTTTTATTTTTCCAATCCCTTAGTAGAGGTCATTATTTTTGTAACGGACCCATGTTGATTATAAAAATATTTAAAATATAACACATTTTAGAAATTTTAGAAATTTAACATTAAGGACTATGTACTTGTGGATAGGAATAGAAGAGGCTACAACAAAGGCTCCACACAAGGATTCAATATAAGGGATTTTATCTAACACTAGGTGGTAATTGAACCTTTGATGCATTTTTCACCTAATATGTTTTTAGGTATTTTTAAGGTTGGCCCACTAATAGGACATATTATTGTGCTACTAACTAATTTCAATTTATAGGTGTGTTGATCTGTTAATTTTGTATGTGAAATACATAAATTTTAAAACTATTTAATGAATGTATAAATTACAAAATTTCTAACTACTTAATAAATAAAAAAATTAAACTATTTAATAAATGTGTATTCCTTCAATTTATGATGACTAAGTTGTGCAAGCACATACAATTTGAAAGTCTTACTCTTAAAACTAAAATATTTAAAATTTCATTCAAAGTTTGGAAACTAAATTATTCGCTCAAATATTGGTCCTAAACCTTGGGTATATTTATAACAAACCTTAGAGAATATTTAAAATTAAGTCTTTTCTTTCATAATACAAAAAGTAATATTCTACAAATTACCATTTCAACAAAACAAATTATCAAGACCCTAATTTTGAGATAGAATTTTGATAAATACAAGATGGCTTTAGTTAACAAGTTGGTGAAATGAAGACTTATCCACATAAACAATCGTCAAAATCTATAATTAACTCATCCAATCTCTTATATCTTTGACCAAACAAGTCAAAGAAAAAAACTTGAAGTTAAAAATGAGGATTTTGGGCATTTTTTGCAATTATATAAGTTTGGGGGTTCAATCGAACATGGTTTATTCAAATCCCCCTTGATCTAAACCCCTCTTGATGTGTGGTTGATGTTGATGCCAAACATAGTGTTGGTTCAAACACTTGTTCAGCCAAACCCTTGAAAAAAACTTATTTCCAAAAGGGTGACACAACTTCATGCTTTCACCCATTTTCTTACTATGGAAAATGAATGTGATAAAAATATTGAGGCAACACCCACTCAAGGGGTACTAGATTGTAAGGTTGACACTAGGCTAAGAATATTTTTATCTTCAAACAATGCAAATAGAAGGTATCAAACTAAATTTTGATGATTATTTTAAAGTAAATTTGGGGACAATGTGTGTGGGTTTTATTCTCCATGATAATAACGAGGAATTGAAGATGGTGAGAGTATTTTTGAAGGGGCCTGAAACCCTTTACAAAAGAAAGCAATTGAAACTAAAGAAAACTACAATAAGTATATATCAGCCCATATGCAACGAACCAACAGCAAAACATCAGCCAAAAAGGAGGACCTCAACCAGTAGCATTACATGTTCTTCAGGATATCAACAACCTCCACATCACTTGCTGCAGCCTTCTGGCCATCATCCAAGACATCATACAATTCTTTTCCAAGAGCCCCAACCTAAGCCTTTGTCTTGTTTCTAGTTCTAGCCCCAGGCCCATCCGTATTCACCTCATTAATCAAAACATTATTCTTATCCCCACCCTTATCAACAAAAACCTCTTCCTCCATCAACTTGCCACCAACACCAATCTCACTAGCATGAATAGTCTCCTTATGATTCTTGTTACTAACAAAAGGAGAGGTAATACCAACAGATTCAAAGTTAATCACAGACTTAGTCCCCTCCCCACCCTTGACTATGCTAGCACAAATTCTCTCCAATTGATCCTCCAAGGTGAGAACTCTACCTTCCAGATTTTGTTTCATTTTAAGAGTTTCCTCCACCACAATATTCAAGGAATTAAATAGTTCATCAATTTGGTTCTAGATTGAAGACTCTTCAACTTTACTCATCACACCCCTTACTTTGACATTAGTCATATTAAGTTCATGGAAAACCCATTTGAACAATTTGAATAAAACAATGGAACCCTCTCTAGCAATTCCTAGAACATCATAAATATCTTCCCTATCAAAATTAAAAACCCCCTTACCTATAGCATCATCCTCCTGAGAGGAGCTTACATTGTCCTATTTGGCAGAGACATCATTGCCTTTCCCAGTAGCAACCGACATTTTGATTTTGCGAATGGAATCTGCAATCTCCTCAGCCACAACCTTTCTTTTCTTCAACCAATCTAGGTCCACAACTAGGGTATCCACAACATCCTTTCCACCCTCAACCACAGACTTACATTTCTTCTACATATCTGGGTTCACAACTGGGGAATCATCAGTATCCTGTCCACCCATTATCATGAGGGGAGAGTTCCTCTCCAACATTTGACTCGTAGACCTTAAAACCAGTTTCTTTTTACTTCCCACCTCCAACTCCTTCTTTATCACAAGGGGCAGTGACGATGCTTCACCATACAAATCATTCTTCTCCTTCAAGCAAGTACTCAAAAAATTAGCAACCACCTCATCATTACAAGTCTCATAACCCTTATTAGGGCTCAACACTCCTTTCTTAGACTTCTCCATAGTAGGGGGTTGTGGAGCCATCTCCATAGAAGTAAGAGATTATGGGACATATTCCACATCCTCCTCATAATTTGAATCCTTTTCCAAGACAAGTTTTCTCTTCTTCCTTTTTTGACTAACTGGCTCCTCTTTAGATATAGTCTCATACTCCTCCACCGGCTTTACCTACTTACCCTTAGGGGTAGCAATCGGCTTAGCCACCTCAAAATATTTGGCATAGTCCAAAATTAAAAGTATTAACCCCACATGCAGAACTAGATTTTTGGGGTTTCTCTTATGGTCCTTTAGACCAAAATCTAGCAATGCCAAGAGAGAATAGGGAAAGGAAATTTTTTTCTTGTGGAGAAAATGATTAAGCATAAGTGGTAAGAATTTACCGTAGAGAAGCGTCCTTCTAGGGTAATATAATGCATGAGTTCCTCGACCACATCTCCCCGCAATGTCTTGAGAGAGCTCCTCTAGTAACCCCCACTCTTCATCGTCTTCAAGTCTTTAGCTTCATCCCCCTTGAAAAAAAATTGCATTGCAGTTTGTGACTCCTTCTTGTCTTTGAATACCTTCATACCATTCATAGGAAAACCAGTGATATTTTCTATAAATTCTTTATTCACATCAAACTTCATTCTGCCCAACTTCAATACCATGTTGTTCCATGCTTTTACAAACAATGTCATCGTCTGCAGATTGTTACCATGCAGTCTCTCTAGGTATGGGGTCAACCCACCTTTCTCTAACACCTGCCAAACCTTCGGCCTTTTCTTGACAGCTTAACAAGAGAAGGGCTCCACATGGTTCCTATCACCTCCCATGTCTATGGAATTTGCAAGCGATAAGCTTGAGAGCTCTGAATGTAATGAGAAGAAACCTTAAGAAGACAATGAAAAGAATGCCTAGAATTTGACTAAAAATGGAATTAAAGTAGGATAGAATTATGATCCTAAATGTCTATTCCCTATGGATATCAGCCATTGTACCATTAATTCATTTCAAATATAGCTTACCATCCCTCCACATAATCATTGGCCACGTGAAGATAGACATGCATGCCACAAGCCATAATAAATCCTCAACCATTTTAAATTTGGCAACCATGATTAATGGTTGCAATTGCCTCTATAGGGAGGGGGTCATTCAAACCCCATTCCCTAACACCTCTAACTCCAAGATTAGTGAATACATCAGCTAATTTGTTTCCCTATCTCAAAATGTGAGAAATGTAATATTCATCAAAAGAATTAAGAATATCAATAGAGTCCTTAATCAAAGATTCAATAGTCCAAGAAGGGGTAGCACAATTTTTCAAATTATTGATGATATTGAGAGAATCCCCCTCAAGCCATACTTTCTTATAGCCTTTATCTTGTGGCAACTCTAGACCAAAAAGATGGTGAGTGTGTTGCATATAAGAGATAAAAAAAATATTAAGACAGAATGGGTAGCCCTTCTAGAAAAATTAATGTTGGCCTACATAGCTAGTTTTTGGTAGATAGTAATGAAAAGTTACTCAAAGATTATAATTAAAGTTGTCAATAAATATTATTGTCCCAATAGAAGGATGGCAGTTTACCTTGAGGAAGTAATTACCATGCTAGGAAAGTTCTTCAAGAATAGATGTGTTCATACTATTAGAGAGAGAAATGGTGCTACTAACTACCTAGAAAATTTTGATTACTCTCTAAGTGAGCATGCATCTTTAGAAAGAAATAGTATTAATAATTTTGGGTGTTACATAATTACATCTTTAGATATCTCATCATGAGTTGGATAGATGGATTGATTGGAAAGTAATGTAATTTTCATTGATTATATTGTGCATATGAGATATTTTACCGCATCTAGTGTTCATGATCATGAAGCACTAGTAAGGAAAAATGACTTTAAGGTGGCGATGGAGGTGGATGCAGGGAGTGTGAGCATTTGGTATTTATTCTTAGCTCTAATTTAGTATTTTTTTGAGTGTGAGTAGGTGGTGAATGCATTCTTGTTGCAAGGTAGGGACCAAAGGCACTAGGAGAGAATATTTTTTATTATCTCAAGAAGATTTGTAATTATTTTTTATTATCTCAACCAAGGGACCAAAGGAACATGTTTGTTGTTTTTTGTTAGGTTGAAATTTCATGTGAAATTAGTTTCAATTAATTAATTAGAAGAATAGAAAGAATTATATATCTTGAATATATTACGATTTATAGAAAGGTGGCTTGTTATCATGTGATCTTATAATGTTCCCTTCTCAACTTAGTCATTGTGGTGATTGTTGGCCTATTTCCTAAGTTCTCATTGGCTAATTAGTGTTGTAAAGGGACTCCAAAGTATTGGAGTGCATTGTTTCAGGTTTTCTTGGCATTTATTGTGGCATTGAATTCAATGGGCATTATGGATCATAGTAATACTTTTAGAAGTGTTTTTGGCCTCGTGGGGTGTTCTCCAAACTTCTTGGAGAGCACATCTATTTTTAGTAAATCTTTGATTTGGCACTTTTCATCATCCCCCAACTTTAGTTACATCTTGACATGATCAAAATTGATTTTTGAAGCCTTGGATGTACTTTTCTACAACTCAAGTGCAATATTTAAAATATATACTTAAGTTTATCATATTAAATGTTAAAATGTTTTCAAGTTTTATATTTTATTAAAGTTAATTTATTCCCTCAAAATTTGATTCCTAGGAATAAAGGGTATTTTACATGTAATGAATTATTTAATTCAAAAAATCAAAAAAGTGATTTTTCAAAAAAAAAAGCAATGAAAAAGAAAAGAAAAAATGCTTTTAGAAAAAGCAACAAAAAAACTATAAAAGGAGGTTTGGGGCTCTCATTTCTCATATGTTGAAGAGCACACATAATGAATGTTGTTGTATTGAACCTATGTGTTCTTCCTTGAATTTTTTGGGGAGGAAAACCCTCATTGGATCACTAGCTTCAGATTTGAAAGATAATCCTTAGCTAGTTTGGAGTGATTCTACTTAGGAATCACCATTGTTCTTCACAAAGATTTCATATTGGGGTTTCAAATTTAAAGATTTTTTAAGTGTTTTGACTTGTAAATTTTTGGAATTGATTGTGTTGATTTTCAAAAATTATGTTTGTATTTGAAGCATTTTCAATTTGGGTATGTATCAGACATGCAATTGAAGGATTTGATGTGTGCCCTTGCTAGTCACCCCTATTTCAATGCTCTTGTTAGTTTTGGGTACAACTGGAAGTTTATATAAGACATGTGGTTTCCTATTTCCTTGTATTATTTAGAGTTTTGTAGAGTTGGGTGTATATGGTTGTTGATAGCTATCATTGGAGGTGTTCTATTTATTCAAAGGGGTTCTTGATGAGTTTTCATGGCCTCTATGACCTACAATTCATGAACAAAAGACCTAAAATAGTTCTTTCTTGACATTTTATACCCACAATACTCATCTTCACCTCTCTTTTTCAAGGTATTTCATATGGGAGTTCTTATGTATGTCTATTTCATGTATTGGCATCATTTGGTGAATAAATATTCATTAAGACTTCATAACAGCAAATGTATGAAGTTAATTTCTTATATCATACTATATGACAACAATTTTTCTCTATTTTCTAGTTTATGTTGTTTTTTATTAGAGGTAAAAAAAATGGGTTTTGAAGGGGCTCATAACCCTTTACAAAAGAGAGCAGCTGAAACTAAAGAAAACTACATAAAGTATATATCAACCCATATGCAACGAACCAATAGCAAAACATCAGCCAAAAAGGAGGACCCCAAATAGCAGCACTACATGTTCTTCAGGATATCCACAGCCTCCACATCGCTTGCCACAACCTTCTAACCATCATCCAAGACATCAGATAATTCTTTTCCAAGAGCCCCAACCTGAGCCTTGGTCTTGTTTCTCGTTCTATCCCCAGGCCCATTTGTATTTATCTCATTAATCAAAACATTATTCTTATCCCCACCCTTGTCAACAAAAACCTCCTCCTCCATCAGCTTGCCACTAGCACCAATCTCTTCAGCATGAACTATCTCCTTATGATTCTTGCAAGTTTATGTTGTTGATTTTCATTGGAAAAAAAATTAAAAATTGAGGATGGTTATTACAAATATAGTGGTGATGGAAAATGTGCTATATGAACTCTCAACCTTTAAAAAAATCCAATAGAATATATTACCTTTAAACTCTTGATACATATTATTACATGTTGAAAATATATTAGAATATTCACAAGGTAATCCCTTCAAAAAAAGTCCAATGGAGTTGTCTATGGCCTCATAGCAAGAATCTTCTCAAAATTGAAGAGGAAGATTCAAAATTCAAACCCACGCCAACCTAAGTTTGAGAGGTTTAGAATGGGGTTGAAGGAGAGTAAGGATTGATCAAGAGAGAGTGTTCTCCCCACAAGAAAAACCCACCATCAAGCACTAAATCCCTACCCTTTGAAGAGTAAAAAAATTTAATGAAGAAACCTCCAATAAAAGGGAAGAGATTGATCTTTCCATTAATGATAGACCTCTAATCTATCCCAAGACCCATTTGGGAATATTAGGAAGGGAATGCCAAAAAGATTGAATCTATAAACCAAACCCCTACACAAATAAATGTCTCCATTTTTAAGAGCATTCAGACCACAAACCACTATAGTGGAAGGGGTGTATTTTTGTTGCTAAGGATGAAGAAGAACTCCAAATCTAGCAATGTAAGAATATGAATGTTGGAAATTAGACCTCAAATTAGTATCCTTCTTTCCAGTTATAATATGGCAACCAAGAGAACCAAGTATCACCTAAGTGGAAACATGATGGACCCTGGACAAATCCAAACCAATCCCAATACCTTCCCTAAAATTTTTAGAGGGTAATATCACAACATCCATTCCTATCATAGATCTACCACTGAATTAAGGAAAGGCATGGAAAGAATGTACCTTCACATGGAGAGAATATAATTTTTTTTAATGTTGTAAACCTTTTCCATAATGCAAGAAACTTATGTAAACCCTATCTATTGGAAACTATGGGAGTCATGTAGCAAGAGAGGAATTGAAGCTTCGCTTGAAGTTGATACTTGAAACTCCAAGAACATGGGATCATTCTTAGTTGAGGGAAATCTATGAGCAAGAAAGGGAGCAAAAGGGAACATTTTGAAAAACCTTCCACATGTTGATAGTTACTAGGGGTTTTGTTTCTTGTTTAGACCATGTGACATTTTTTTTTTTTGGTGGTACATGAGAGGTAGTGGTCATAATTTCTAAGATGCATCACCGTTGACTGTAAGGGTGTGACAGTTAAGTAATATATGATAATAGAATGTAAATGGGTTGTAGTATGGGATGTGTGTTATATTCATCATGATAGTACCATATATTTCTAATTTTGTCACTTACTATTGATTATGTGACAAAGAACTAGTATCTTATGTATGTATTATCAAGCTACTAACACTTTCTATTGGCACTTGGTGCTAGTTCTAATATTGGCTCTCAATACTAGGTGATCCCACAATACTGGTTTACAATTTTTGGCCAAACTAGACACTGAAATATTTTTTTCTAACTAAATCTTCACTTTCGGGCATCTATAGCGGCTAAACCGTGAGGAATTTGAAGATAATGCAAACTAGAGTTTCGTGAAATTTTTTCTATAGATTCTAATTATATTTTTTTCAAAAAAATTCGAATCATATTGCACTTCTTTTTCCATCTTCGAAAAGTAGTTTTTTTCATAAAATAGCATTTTTAAGGAGTGATGCTCACCATACAACACATAATTTTTTTTCCATGAAGGATAAAAATCTAATTCTTTTGAATTTAGATTTGCAACTCAGATATCTAGTGCTTCCAATTGGTTAGATAGTTTTTTATTGAATATTTTTCCTCAATCAAGTTTCGAAGTCAAACCAATTACAATTCGGACATAGGCAAGCCGTATAACGCGTAACTTTTTTTGTATGTATCAAAATTCAATTTTTTTTGTTTGATCAAGGACTTCAATATCTAGTGCACTCATATTTTTCAAAAAAAAATTGATAATCTGCTATTTTTCCACACATGCAGAACAAAGAGCTTGATTTTCGGTGAAAAACCTATGTTTAATAAAACTAAAAAAATAAATACATAATAAAACCAAAACATGTTAAAATTATAGTTGTTGGATAGCTCATTTTGAGGACTGCCTAATTCTAGTTGGGTTTGTGAATTATCCTCCATTTTTCATCCTCAACCCAAGCTTCAAAGGGAAAAAATTCTAATTTTTTGTGCCAGAGAGCAAGAAGGTGGGAAAAGGGGGGTTCGCTCAAACCAAGGGGGTTCGAGCGAACCCCCTTTCAAATGGGGTGTTCCTTATCTTTTTTGGCAGGAATGGTGGTCAATTTCATTAAATGGGTTCGCTCAAACCTAGGTTCTAGTGAACCCTCTTTTGGTTCGTGCAAACCAAATAGTTCACTTGAACCCCAAAAACAAAAAAAATTGTTGTGGGGTCAATTTTTTCAACTTTTCCTTCCTCACTCCAATTGTAAACCACTTTTGTGGGTTTACCCTACTAAGTATCTAGTGTGAAAAGGGACCTAAGTAATTAAATAATTAATTAGGTGAATACACTTTTACTATAACATCTCCCTTTAAATGTAACTTAGGGAGAAGCTAAAACCTCTAAATAATGAATGCATAAAAATCAAAGGATGGATCTAGTAACTAGGAACGATGAGGTACCTATGTACAAATTAAAAATATCTCTCATAACCAAAGAAAAATGATAAAACCTCATGGGAGAAATCCTCTCCAAAAGAGAAAGAAATATGAAGGAATAAGAAGTATCCAAAAGAATATGTTCCAAAAATTAAGAACATGAAGACCATTGAATCATGAAGAAGATACAAAAAAATTTCAAAACATTATTATATTACTAAAACTAAAGAACCTCTTCTAAAAACAAGATGAGGATCAGGACCAAGAAGATAAAATTGTATATGAGTGACCCCAATGAAACTACATGAACAATGATTAGATGGAAAACAAAGGAACCAATTTAACAATACAAAATATAGATGCCACATTAACTTGCACAAGTAACCTCAAGGGCACTACCCAACCAATGCATAAGAATACTATAAATTGAAATTACAAGTGTCAATAATCTAAAGAAATTGATCAACTAAGGATGGAAAGTCACCTTCAAAAAATAGGAATGCAAGAGTGTTTATATGGTATGTGTTGCATCCCACCAAAATGTATGGATAACCAATTTTTGCATCCACCTAGTACAAAGGAACAAATCCTAGATACATAGCTCACTCTAAATTGAAACCAAGGAAGCATTAGTACCAATCATATGAAACCACTCATAATAGTGACAAGGGATATGGATGAAAGGTCCACTATAATCTTGTGTCACAATGTAGTGCATGAAGGAGAAGAGACATCATCAAAACATGCACAAGATAGTACTTGCAATAGAAAAAATATTGTGTAAAAAAAGGTACACACACATGAAGGTAGACAAGGTTATGATTGCAAATAATAGTGTATAAAATAAACCTACCATGGTACTTTAAATAAAGGAGTGCAATTACAAAATATGACACGGCATGATGTGTGAAATCCACAAAAGCATCTACAATAGTAGCAATTTATCTCAATGCATTTACGAATGATAAGGTGCATTCAAGAGATGCTCACAATGCCTAGAAAGGAAAAAATATTAGAGATATATATAGAATAGTTCAAAATAAATCATCACACAAAAAAAAAAAAAAAAAAACTTTTACAAGTGTCACAATATCCAAGTAATCAACCAAAATATGAAATAACAACAAACTAAATAAAAATAGCTAGGACAAAATCTAGAAAAAGTGCACGGATAGTTGTGAAGATCTGTGAAATAGTGATAACTTTAAGAAACACCCCCCCTCCCCAAAAAAATATATATATAAAATCCTAGCGAATCTTTCATTTTTTGGAAAAAATATTAATTTATATTGTGAATCTTTCTTTTTTTTTAAGTATAATTTTATTGGTGATTTTTTTACATCACTAAAATTTTGTAGAAAATCTTGGCGAATCTTGGAAAATTATAGGAAAATAAATTAATTACAATGGTGAATCCTTCTATTTAAAAATAAATAAATTCTTATGGAAAAGGAGGGTCCTAAAGGTGGAAATGATTGATGGCTATGAGGGGTAGAATCTATAATATTTAGTTGCCATTGTTGATTTAAAATATAATTTAATGGACCCTAATGTATTTCATGAGGTAAAATGTGCATGTAGTGTGTAATGCTCATGGGGCCCAAAATAGTTTTTGGATCATTGATCTCCATTGAAATCAACAATCCAAAATCAATTTTGGGCCCCATGAGCATTAAAAATCATGGATATATTTTACCTCGCAGAATACAAGGGTCATTAGATTATATTATAAATCAATGGTTGCAACTAAAGATTTGGGATATGGCCCTAAAGTAACTAATAATTATGATATATTATTGGCGAATTAATTTAGATTTCTACAACAAAATATAAAATTTTGGCGAATTTGATCTAATTATGTATCGAACACAATGGAAATTTTTTGAGTTAAAAATTTTAATAAAATAAATGCTCTAGCAATTTAAATAAGACTAAAATAAAATTTTGTAAAAATATGGTGATTCAAGTAGCCTTACAGCTTGAGCTATTAGTCAAATTTTCATTCCCAAATTTCAACTATTAGCCAAATGATAAATATTCACCATTAAAAAATCATTGCTTTAAAATACCTTTCCAAGACCACAAGAATTGTGAAAAATAGAGGTCCAAGCAAAAAATTATGAGCTTGAGAGACAAAAAATATAACTTTGATAGGTGATAAAATACACCAATAGAAAAATCTGAAAAAAAATATTTACACCCCTAAAAAGTACCTAGAACTAGCTTTTTGAGGATATCTTGTTTTCTAAAATTCTACACTGTATGCCCAAGTTATGCCAAAAAAATAGTTCCTTTAAAGAAAATTAGGGTTATGGGACAAGGTAGGGTGGTTCATATAGGACTAACATCAAGAAAAAACAACAATGAAATATACTTGGATGGGCTAAAATATTCATTGAATTATCAATAAATAAATATTTAACCAAGAAACTACTAGTGAAACTTGAAACCATCGATTGAGTTGTAAAACTATAAAAAAAAATACATCAAAAACCAACAAACTTAACAAAAAAAACAACAATGAAATATACTTGGAAGGGCTAAATTATTCCTTGAACCATCAATAAATAATTATTTAACTAAGAAACTACTAGTGAAACCTGAAACCATCAATTGAGTTGTAAAACTATAAAAAAAGAAAACATCGAAAACCAACAAACTTAACAAAAAATCACCATATTATAAAAAACTAGCAAAAAAAAAAAATTGACCTCGGGGTGTAGACTAGTTGGTTGTGTTGTTGGACAAGCAGCCAATTGACCTAGGTTCAAGCCTTGTCTGATACCCAAGCCAGTTAACCCTATTGCACACATGGTGGGTCCCATGTTGGTTAATGCACAGCCCAGTGCGATTAGTCTCGCCTCACTCGCCCCTTCTTGACCCCAACTTGGCAGTTTGTAAGACCAAGGTAAGGACAGGCTAGGCACTGGGTTGGGTCATGGGGATACACACTGAGTTACCAAAAAAAAAAAAATAGCAAAAAAATTATTATAAAATCATTTTCTAAAATAGTAAATGGTTTTAGGATGTTATTTACTATTAGTTTTAGCGACAACATTGGGAGGGTAAAAGTGGCAGGTGCTCAGCTAGTGTTGTGAGGTGTGTAGTTGGCCAACAAAAGGGCGATCAACGATAGCATCATCTATTTCTACCAAATAAAAAAACCCAACCAAATTGCCAAAATTGTTGAAAAACATAAAAGCGTCGAAAAATAGTTGACCTTGCCAAAAATGTAATAATTTTTTCCAAAAGGAAAAAAATGACACTAAAAATTGTAATAAATTTATTTGGAAAAAAATAGAAGAATAGATCATATGTAGAAATTAACGGCTACTGCATGATGTCATATTAATCTATACAACCATACAAATTTCATATAGTTTATATATTTTTCTTTGAAATTTGTTCAACCTTAAAAAATTATAAAAATATTCCTACTCTGATTTCAATGTTTGGACAAGCAACCTTAGATTTTTTTGGTCTTTTGGACACAATGGTGAAGTTCATTTCACTCCATGATGCCTCTTTGTTCCTTTAAGATCGAAACTCTCAAAAAATAGATAGGTCATCCCAAATTTGGAGATTTGGTATCATGTTAGAGTTGATTTCTCAACCCTACAACTCTCAAGGATCACATGCAATCAACCCCCTTGTCAAAGAAAGTGAGAAAATAAAAACCTATGGAGGCCAAGAGACTATAGATCCAAAAAATAAGAATCATTATGAATGTTTAAACCTTACTCAATATGAATGATACAATAAGAATCTTTATAAAAAATACAAAATCAACCCTTGAGAAACCCTAGTTGAGGATAAAAATAAATCATGACACGTGTCCCAATCCTATGACATGAGACATTTAAAGCAGATGACATAAGTAAGCTTAAGTATCTAGCGTGAAAAGGAACCTAAGTAACTAAATAATTAATTATATAAATACCCTTCTACTCTAATAGTTATCTTGGACCCTTTATATTCTACTCGTGTCTTCCATGAGGAAATATAATTTAAAGGGGATAAGACCAAACCATCTTATGACCCTAATTGCACTCTCCTTGCCTATTTTATTTTTATCATAGTGTAGAGGAGGAAATTTGATATTGTCAAGATAATGGGATCTCAAAGAGAAAATTTATCTCTAATGCCTCAATTGACCTTTCTCAAGTGAACTAGAAATAGAAATGCTTTAAAACTGAAATTTATGCTAAGTTTGACAATGAATATAACTAAAACTATCAGATAACTTGTGTATACAAAATGATAAAAAAAAATTAGTCTACATAAATTGAAAGTACATAATATACAAGATGTGATACTAGTTAGACAAAGTTTTGGTCTTGGATGCCAGTGCACCATGAATATATATGTGCACTTGCATTGTCATCTATACAAATCAAGCCTAGAAACTACTAGAATGAGGTCCTTTATTTGTTTCGCATGTCTAGCACCTACACACATAGAGATGAGGAAATTTTTTTGGGTTGTATAGAGTTTTTCCTCAATCAAACCCCCACTTTGGTGTTTCCACCTCCACACACAACCAAACAAGATTGGAATGCATAAAAATAAAATAGATGTGTGATACAAACAAACCCCATTATGGAGGAGAACCCCTGTCATAATTAAAAGATGTTAGACAAGATCAATTCAACATGACAATAGACAAGATTGATAAAATGACAAGAAAGAGAGCATTACCAGTGGTTGTGTCCCCTCTCTTGAGATGATAGACATGATGAGATCATGTGCAAGAGGATTCCTTGCTATTGTGAGAGAATTTTGACAGATTTTCACTAAGAGTGACAAGTAGAGAGCTCCAAGTCCAAAATGTTGCAAGAAGTTGTGAAGACTTCTGAGAACGAGAGAGAAAAGAAAGTTTTGTTCTAGGATTGGGTGGGAATAGTCATTATTGTCATGTTTCAACATTGGGATACGCATCTTAAATGGTCTGTATGGAATATTCTCTTTTGAATCTCATATTCTAGTAGGACATATGCACACCATGTAGACATCTATGTCTCACACTGTAGTTTGACCAATTTCCTCCAAAATTTAAACTATAAGCCACAAAATGCTTTGTCATTGTCATCCATAAGATCAGAATCATGAAATATTGATTAGGTATTTTTTCATAAATGCATCAAGCACCATGTATAAGTGTGAAATTGACCTAGGGTGCAATTTTTGACACTACATTTTCCCCCACTTTAGTGGGTTGATCGCTCAGAGGGATAAGCTACACTATAGTAGCTCTAGAAAGATGTAAAACATTAAATATAATAAGTGTATTAATTTCCTTGAAAAGGGATACTGTAGAGGTCACAGAGGTCAAAAAAATGATGCCCCTAGTGGTCGATGAAAATCTACAACATCTGTTGTGAATATTTGGCTACAAAATGAAAAAAATTCCAATTCTAAAAATGGAAGAAGCTACTTTAGTGAGAAGAATGCTTAAGAATACTTTAGTGAGTTGGAAGAAAAACTAATAAAAATTTGAATATATTCCCCCTCATGTATTTTCCCCCAGCCAAGAGGGTAAAACAGGAAGGTAGTCAAATCAGAAACACCACAAAAATTCTCAAAAATTGGTGAAATTTTGAATATATACTCACTAGGTGAGCCCCAGAAGGGTCATTTTCACTATTCATGATGAGGATCTTTGCTTAGAGTTCTATAGAGATTAAGAAAAAATTCCTTGCTAATGAGAATTTAGGCCATCACGCATCGAGGAGCAACTGGATGAGGTAGGCAAAAAAAAACTAATGTTGCATTTATTTGATGCATTTAATTTTATTAGGAAAAATTAGGGCATCATAAGTGTCCCAAGTGCACGTCAACATCCAAGACCATGTGTTGGTGTCCAAGGCCTTGCACATTCATCCAAGGGATGGTTTTGCATTGGCATATGAGGGATTGTTGGCGTCTTAGAGATGTGTTCACATCTAGAAGGGCACACTAGTGTCCTAAAATTTCAAGTTGAAAATTTTGCTAGAAATTTAATTTTTGACATATTTAGAGTAGATGTAGGATTTTGCATGACAGAGTTAAATTTTTGTAGGGTTTACTAGAGCTTGGGGATCATACCAACAGTCTCAATCTATCACTCCTATGTAGTCAGATAGGATGCATTATAGCTCAGGACCACAACCTACTTTGTTGAGTTGTTCTTTGGTAGATCTACGAGATGTCATAGATGAGATATCAACCCACCATGTTGATGGCTCTAATGGAGAGGTGGGATGTAGATACTGTGTCATTTCATCTCCCTATACGGGAGATGATGATCACATTGCTCAATGTCTATCGGATCTTTTTCCTCCCCATCCAAGGGGGAGGATTACGTTGGATGACCCACAAAGTGTACAGGATGTCTGAGATGGCCAGCTATATTGTATCAATCAAGTTGTTCCCGCAAACATGACCAAGAATATATACTTGTGATGGTTGGAGTAGGGGTGAGTGGCAGTTCCCCTGGTGTGGAGGATTATGATTGTGACCGTGGCACTTTGAGTAGCCAGAGACAAACAAGGCTCCCATTTGCACATGGGCCTCATTCGATATATCAAGGATATGGAGGAGAGGAGGATCGTATTCACTTGGGGTCATAGCATGTTGGTGCATCTATATCACTACCTCAGGCAATACATCCATTACGAGTATCATAGTTTGAAATTTTTCACATTCCTCCAAGTGTGGTGTTCGAGCATATTACCTACACATGGCTAGTTGGCTTCCCTCAAAGGATCAAAGGTGACCTACCAAAAGCACATGCATACCCATTGGTGAAAAAGTGGAGGTTTAGGTATTTACTATTTTGGAGGTAGATCGTGGACTAGCTAGGGTTCAGTGACATTATATGGCACCTTATTAGGGTATGGACCATTATCCCACTGATAAGACACAGTTGCAATGCATGCAGTGCGATTGATTCCTAATCAACTGCCACGACCACATCATAGTGTCATACTACTAGAGATGGACTATGAGGAAGTATGGAAAGTGCAGATGGTTTCCCCACATCATCCCCACATACATCAAGTCATTCAAGAGAACTATCAAATCTATAGACCTCCCTCATCTGACCATCAACAACGTGGCATAGAGTGACAAGGGAAACATCGATGATGATGATCCACCTATGCTAGACATTGTCAATGTAAAAATGATAGATGGGTTTGGGAGGTGGAAAGAGATATTAGGTCCTACTCCCATCTTTCTTGAGGGCACCACCAAAGGGGTCCTAGGTGCTCAAGGGTCAAATGGAGAGGGGAGCCCACAGGAGGAGATCAAGTAGGCAACAAAGAGAGGTTGAGGAGGTGACAATGGGTATC
Source organism: Sequoia sempervirens (assembly GCA_007258455.2). NCBI lineage: Eukaryota > Viridiplantae > Streptophyta > Pinopsida > Cupressales > Cupressaceae > Sequoia > Sequoia sempervirens. Next base: position 497,670,153 of record VDFB02281492.1, on the reverse strand, counting down.
CTCCCTGATACTAGTCCCTATCATCTTAGTGCTTCCTCCAATAGGTACTCATCTCAAGATTCCTCTACCATAGACTATACATACGTGGATGCCTCCAACCACAACAACAGGGACACTGGGGGCCTCAAGGAGTGGGGACACACCTGTAGATCCTAACTAGTGGGTTGGGGACCCAGGTATGAGCGAATTTGTGGTTTTAATATGTTTTCAATGTGATTATTATGATGTAGTACTAATACACATCCCCTTCTCTATGCTTTCATTTTTCACATGAGAGTGGCTTGAATTATTTGATCAAGCATTAGCAAAGATGGTCCCAGTGGTCCAAATCGAGGTCATGTCCTACATGCCTACCAGCTATAGCAGATGGTTGAGAGGCACATTCAACTATTTGATCCTATGTCATGGCTTAGGATAGCATACAAGGAGACCTGAGGAGAGCTCATGTAGAGGGATTATGATCTTAGGAAAATGAAAAGTTAGAGATACTAGAGGGTAGTGAAGCTTTGTACCATATTCTTTTAGCAAGACCTCATCATGACAAGGGAAAATATTTTCAATTAGGCACATGACACCCTTCAGAGAAAGGTTGAGGAGATCAAGAGGGAGGTTGGGGCTGCATGGACCAATGCCCCTACGGATCTTGATTATCACCGAGTGTGAAAATTTATTGATGATGTGGTGGCAACTAGGTAGAGGGAGGACATTCTATGTGAGAAAATTTCTTACTAGAGAGAGCATATTGTTAGATTGAGAGGGGAGCTAAGGGGATTGTGTACATCAATCTCGAGATCAGTCTCTCAATTTCAATCTCACATATCAGTCCACTAGCCACCGCACCTAGATCTAGATCACCAGCACCATATGGCTCAAGGACCCACACTCCAAGTGGATATATATATATATAAACATTTATATGGAGATACTCATGATGCATATCATTTTTTGGATGTATAGTCATATACACATATGCATACATCACATTTTTTTCTAGTGATGACAACACATATACATTGAGACATTTATACATATATATATATGAGATTTTAATTCCACTATGACTTGTGTTATGATATATGTTTTTGGTTTCATGTATGTTATGGATATATAATTATGTATGATTAGATTAGATGATATCATGATTTATTTAAACACATGTGAAACATATGCTCAACCAAATACTATGATGATCTAATGGGATATGATGATATAGGTGTTCATGAAGGTAAAACATGCTAATTAATAAATGAACTATGATAATTATTAAATACAAATTGTATACATGTACATATAAAAAAATGATTAATCTAATAATGATATTTAAGGTTATTGACTAGAAATGCATAGAACTCAAAATACACATATTCTTAATTTCCATCTAAAGAAATCAACCATAAAATTTTGTATCATAACACAGTTAATAAGGAATGTGTTGATAAAGGAATGCCATAACACAATGTACTTCAATTCTTGGTAGAGTTGAGTGTCATGTGCATGACACATAGAGAAATTCTACACATAGTATCGATGCAAATACATAATGTTGGCAAGTTCATTTAGTGGTACGCCATTCATGTCAAAAAGTTCGTAGGCATCAAAGCTATAAACAAAGGTGATTATGTATGGACCTAACCAATTAGGACTAAATTTTCCCTTTTGGTTGAGTGGCGCATTTGTGTTTCTCTAGTTCTCATAAAGAACAAGATCACCAATGTTGAAGGTGTGAGGAAAAAAATTGATTATAATGCTTTGATGAATATTTTTGGTAAGCTTGATGGTGTTGAAGGGCCTTTAATTGATGCTCATCGAGCAACTCAAGTTAGTTTAGACGTTCAGCACAGTGTCATCATCAATCAACCCTCTAAGGGAAACTCATAAGGATGGAATTTCCAACTCTAAAGGCATAATAGCATCAACACCATACATGAGGTTGTACGAAGTAGTACCAATAGTTGTACAAACACTCATGCAGTAGACCCACAATGCGTAAGTTAATTAAGTATGCCAATTTTTACTGTCTTTGTTTACTATCTTGCACAAAACTTATTCAATGATTTTATTCAATGCTTCAGCTTGGCCATTGGATTGAGGGTAATAAGGTGTAGAAAATTGATGTTGAATATGAAATTTCTCCAAGAATTTTTTTACCTCCTTTTTCTTAACTGACATATCATTATCAAAGACAAGGGTAGAAGGTAATCCAAAATGATAGATTATGTTTTTTAGAAGAAAGTTGCAAATTGCTTCATCATTAGTAGATCGAAGTGAAGTAGCTTCAACCCACTTTTTGAAGTAATCTGATGCTATTATTATGAAGGTATGTCCCTTCAAAGAAGGGGGGATATCTTTCCAATTATATCTAAAGCCCATGTTTGGAAAGGCCAAGGAGAAGATTGAGTACAAAGTTCATGTGCAAGAGCTCAGATAAGATTGTTATGTTGTTGAGATTGAGGACATTTCTTGACAAAAGGAAAGGATTCTTGCTCCATTATTTTCCAAAATATCTCGTGTATCAACTTATGCGCCAAGGATTTACCACCAAAATTTCCACCCCTAGAGTTGGAAGGGGCTTCTTAAAGGGCAAGGTGTATCTCAGCCTTAGTGAGAAATTTGAGAAGAATACCATTGTAAGATCTACAATAAAGAACATTAGATAGGATGATATAACAAGCTGAAAGCTTTTACATCTGGTACGAGAATTCTTACTTGTGTTGTCAGGAAAGTTTCTAATTTTTAGATAGTTATAGATGTGAGAATACCATTCCCCTAAGTTTATATGAGTGTACACAATATTATTGAGTTCAAGTTTATCTGAGACAACAAGAGAGTGGATAATTTGGACCAAGAAGTGGTACTCATCTTTGCTATAGTCAGGGCATGTAAGGGAATTGGTGCTTGCCATTATATCCGCATGACAGTTTTCTCTCCTAGGAACATAGTCAATGGTATAGAAAGTGAAGCAACTAAGCAAGGATAAATCCAAATATTGATACTAAGATAGCATACATTTCTCATCTCGATACATTCTCATGATCTAATTTATGATTAATTTAGAACCACCATGAATACATATATGTTTAATTTTAGAAGCTATCGTGGCATGTAAGCCATCAATGAGGGCTTTGTACTCAGCGATATTATTTGTACAATGAAATTCTAATCGAAAGGAAAGAGGAACCAAATTTCCTTCAGGTGAAATAAGAACTCCACATGATCCAAAGCCATGTTGACATCTTGATCCATCAAATTACATTTCCCATATTGGATCATGATTTAGACTAAACAAATTTTCATCTGGAATAGGTATGGATTAGGGAAGGCATTAGGTGAGGGAGCTTCTGCTAAATGATCAATGATAACTTGACCTTTAATTTCTTTTTAAGTAATGAATTGAAGATCGAATTCAGATAACATCACCCATTTTTCTAGCATTCCAAAGAGATTAGTTCTAGAAAACAAGTGCTTAAGAAGATCATTTTTAACTATTACATGGGTCTCTGCACGGAGAAGATAGTTTCTTAGCTTCTGCATCACAAAGATGAGAGAAAGACATTATTTTTCCATTATAGAGTAGTGAGTTTCATATTCAACTAAAATACGACTAATGTAATAAATTGCTCTTTCCTTACCATTGTCATCATGTTGAGCTATTAAACCTACTAAAGCATGAGGCAATGCTAAAATATATAATAGAAATGGTCTATCTTGTGTAGTCAGCATTAAGATGGGTGGATTAGCCAAGTTTTTTAATGCACTCAAATCTCCTCAAAATGCTCATCATCCCATTGAAAGTACACATCCTTCTTCAACAAGCATGTGAATGGAATGGTACAATCAACCAATTGAGCTATAAATCTACAAATTTATTGAATCTTCCCTTGTAAACTATGAAGTTGAGAGAATTTATTAGTTGGAGGCATGTTAATGATTACATTGATCTTATTTGTATCAACTTCAATTCCACGAATAGAGACAATGAATCCCAATAGTTTTTCGACATCTACACCAAACACACACTTAAGAGGATTTAATTTCATCTTATCGATTTGAAGTCTTTCAAAGATAAGATAGATTCTTAACGTGATTTTGACAAGTTAAAGATTTATCCAAGATGTCATTGACATAATCTTCTAAGATCTCATGAATGAAATCATGAAATATTAGTCATTGCATGTTGATAGGTTGCTCCAACATTTTTCAACCCAAATGGCATGACTACATAGTAGAAGGTACCCCAAGGGTTTTTAAAGGTTATCATATGCTGGTCTTCTGAATTAATAAGGATTGTATTGTATCGATAAGTCATCCATAAGGAAAGTAAGCAATGGCCTATAGTCGAATCTACAATCATATTGATATTTGGTAACAAAAAATCATCTTTAAGAGAAGCCTTATTAAGATCATGAAAGTCAATACAAACATGAATATGGCCATCAAGCTTGATAACAGCTACAATATTCGAGATCCAAGGTGAGTAGTCAATGGGATGGATAAAATCATCTTTTAAAAGTTTTTCTATCTAGCAGTCTTGACTAACAAGGCCACCTTGGGATTCATTTTATGAATTTTTTTCTTAGCGAGCTTGGCATCGAGACATAGAATGATATTGTGAACCACAATGGATACATCAATACTAGGCATATCCTCATATGACCAAGCAAAGATGTCAGAATAATGATGCAGGAGATCGGAATGCAATTTGGATTCTTCTGAAGAAAGGCACTTCCCAATCTTAATTATATTTTCAAAAGACTTTGGGTCCATGAGCACATTAGAAGTATTTCCTTTAAGGAGGGTATTGCGATCTTCAAGATGTTGCATAGATGTACTTTCACTATCATAATATAAATAAGCTTTATCATCAACCCTCACAATAGATTCTCCAAATTATGCTTGACAATTCAAGAGATATGAGAATCAAAGCTTATGGTGATAAGAAGGAAGATTGTAATAGACACCCAAGAATTCTTCTAGAGCTCCTTCCAAAGAGAAAACATCTAGAGGAACTTCATTAGAGTCTACTTTTCTTTCAATATATTCTATATGAATCGGTTTAAGAGGAAGATACTTGGAAAAAAACCATATTGACATTCAACCACGGCTTCGCCTTAGATGTTATGGAGCGGTATCCAAGTCCATTCTTAGATTCATGTGGATTAGCATCTAGAGTGACTTTAATACTTGTTCATCATTCCCACAACCTTTACCTCCATAATCAAACTTAGGAAGAATATTGAATCCTAGTTCGTAATGTGATTGCAATTCCTGAGAAGGACTAGTATAAAGAGTGTAATCAATGTTATAAGTATCACCTTGATTTATGGAAGCATAATCATCCTTCTTAGCAGAGGAAAATGATATTTTTAGAATATATAAGTGGATTGGATATACTTTGTATTCCCCAATGTAAGATTTGGTGAATTCCAAAGATCCCCAATCATTACCTAAATATGCATTCAGATTAGGAGAAGAAGTGGAAGGAGTAGACTTAGGACTTTCTTCCTTAGGAGGATCTTCTCTAGGGAAATTCATCTCAAGGGAATATTTTTTCCAAAGACACCACAGGAGTAGATGTTGATACATTGGAAGACAATGATGGAATATAGTTTTGAAAGGTAGGTGTAACCGACGCATGACTAGTTGCTGCTATTTGACATAAGTGCATAGCATCATGGTTAGCCTTGATTGTAACTACCTAATTGTTAACAACAAATTTAACAGAACCATGAAGGGTAGCAGTGACCACTCCTAAAGCATAAATCCAAGGTCTACCCAAGAGGATATTATATGGTAATGGTAGGAACAGTGATTGGTCCTATCTTTAAAGGAAAATTAACAATTCCCAAAGCTTGTAGATCATTGTTATCAAAACCATGAATAAACAAAGAAGATATTGTTATCAAATCAGATTGCACCCGAACGCTTGATTAATTAAACCTAGCAATCTGTTGAAACATGGAATGATTCTCAGGCCTGTGGGTTGCCTAATTTCGAGAATCAATCTCCAGAGAGGGCTGGTTCCCTGATTAAAAACTCCTAAAACTAATTGACTTGGCTGGGAAAGAGAAAAAGAACTTGCTCGAACTGAAAACCTAAAGCTATGAGAGGTGATTGCACCTAAATGATAACGACTTGCAATTATGACTCACAAAAATTTCTTAAAACTCAAATCCACACAACCAGATTCAATAATTTAATCACTTGAACAATTTAAACAAAGGCTTGTGATTTAATGCACTATTGAAGGAAAACAAGGTTTTCACAACAAAATGTATTAACTCATTAATAAGCACAATGTATAACCAGTGATTACAAACTAAATTGCATACAGATATGTGAAAAAGACAGATAAAACTAAAGGTTTCAGAACCGAAACACAGCAATTCTCCGATCAAATTCTTCACAAAACGATGCTCGAAATCTAGAAGGCAAACTCTAAAGTCCTGAATTCAAAGGAATCTTCTGCAATTACGCACTTTTAACCTGTAATAAAACACTGCTATATTAATCTGAAAGCTGAGTTACAAGATTCTCTTCTTTGCTGAAGGCAAAGGCAGAAAATAAGAACTAGAATGAAAAACAGTTAAGTTTTTCAATATATACAAAAACCTCTCCAAAAGGCATGCAAAAAGAACTGAAAGTCATCAGAAAGTGAAAAGATGACAATTACAATGTGAAATCCGAGCACAAGTGAAAATCTCCTGAAAAAGTGGCCAAACTCAAGTAAAAATGAGTCCAATTAAGCTCAAATTCACTGCCAAGTCGTAACTGATACATGCACCATTCCAACTGAACTGCAACTCCCTGAAAAAGTGGCTCAAAGCATGCAAAACTGCCTCGTTTTTATCAACTTCGCCCATAGGAACTGAAACTCCACTTCTATTACATATGCACGATAAAAATATCTAACACCCTCAGTTAACTTTGCCTGATATAATATCTTTAAATTGTATTAAGATATCTATAATTTGCATGTTTAAAATAACTAATTTATTAAATGATTTGTGGTATATCATTTAACAAATTAGCTATTCATTGAATAATGCAAATTATAAATATAATAATGCAATTGGAAGATTGGTCGACCAACATTCTTTTAATAAAAATTAAACACATTATCTCCTCCATGATTATAAGGCGACCACATCATTTAAAATATTCGGCCACACCATTTCTTCAATAATACAAAAGCGACCACATCATTTAAAATATTCTTTTGACTTGGAGAAATGACCTAAAAACATCAACCCTAAAAAACATAATCATTCTCACATTTGACATGAAGTTTCTGGAAGAAACTGGCCGCCACTCCGAGTAGGGTTCCAAGCTCGACTCATGCAATTTTCTGTCGATTTCCATGATCTTTTGACATATTCTGGGCGTCACAGGTAAAAGGAACTTATTTGCCACAAATCTGAGCTCTTTTTGGGCATTTATATGGAAATTTCGCTATCTTATGGGCGCGATTATGATAGTATTCTGATATTTTGTCATCTGCTTTTGTCCTCTGTTAAAATCTCTTTCCATTGAGGTCGATGCTGGAAGAATGATCTGAAGAGAGCCAGTATAAAAATGAAACCTCATAAAAACGTGGTAAGCTTTCATATCTCTGTCATTGAATTTTAAACAAAAATCTTCAGCTAAGAATGGATACAAGCATCAGATATCTCTGCCTTTGGCCGTGGCTTCACTATTCTAGTAATTTCTTAGCAATTTTTGGGCTTTGACCATGTATTTTAGCAAGTTTCTGGAGATTCCTGACTACGGCTATGAGTTATTTCCAAATTCTTTCTTTGTTATCTATACCCCTGAAAGGCACTGTAATAATGCTCAGCTTTTGGGTGTGTGAAATTATTTCTCCAGGCCGTACTACACTCTGCACTCTCATTTCCTGAATAGTTGCTTTTATACCTATGACTGAAACAACTCCATATTTGTTCTGACAAAGCTTTGACCTTGGTTCAAACAGGCTGCGGCCTCACAGCATCATGGGTACTGCTAATAATACTCTGTTTCTGTATCTCTGTGTTTGAAACTTCAAATATTTATAAAGCAAGGAAAATGTATTCTTCAGTTCGAAACTTCATCTGGGTATATTTGAAAACTCCTCTTCAAGAAATGGTTTGATTTTTCTGGATTTTTGAGTAAAAGACATGCTCCAAATAATGAAACAACATTACTGTGCTGGGTATTCCTCCATCCGGGCATTCTAAAATTTGCGTGCTTTTACATTGCCTGGAGTGGTGACTTAATGCTCTTCCTGTGTGTTAATTCGGGCTACCATTGAATAATTTTGAGTTTGAACACTGACCTTTTTGCATGGTTTGGAAACACGGTTGCCACAAAATATTTTGGTAAATATTTTCACCCTCAAATCTGTCGCTTTGCCTCACTATTGAGCTCGAAACTTATCATTCTCCAATGGGTATTACTCTTTAAGCGCGCTGTCTTCTAATGTATTTTCTGTAGCATTCATTCTTGGATATATTTCTTTGATAGAAGAGGCCGTGGTTCATTAAACCTTGCTATGAATGAAATTCACCTTTCCGTATCTGGGTATAAACAGTGTATTTAACTTGTTACCCTGCACCTTCATGGCTTTACTGAACAAACTCTAAACCCCTGCATTTCCTTCATACCCAGACATTCTTATTGTGTGTGCTTGACCTGTATGTTATATGCTTGCTTTGATAATCTTAGTTTAAGCAAGTAATTGCCTACTCAGCCATTTCATAACCTATCATTTCTGCTGAAGGCAAACTGTATGTTGACAAATTTCCTTTGATGTTGATTGGATATTAACACAAACCCCAGTCATCATTTCTGTACCCAGAAATCTCTGTATGTTACTCAACCTTCTACTGTTCACAACTTGAGGCATTTCTGTGTTGGCTCGGCTTTTGATATATGGCTTTAGTCATGCTTCCATTTCTGTCATTGAAGCTGCTATGGTAAATGCCCTTTCTTGACAGGAGGTGATGACTGCCAACAACGTACTAGTAATGCACATTTAAATTGCTAAAGAGAAAACATGCTTGAAATTGCTAATTAAGCACTGCTTTTCCAGCTAAATCATCATTGGAAACAAAAGCTGCATTCTGATTTTGCTCAATTTTGTATTTGACAGTTATAAAACATTTCAAATACCTATGCACAAATTTTGTATTTAGATTTCAATGCTGTGCATAACTCGTAAGCACTTTACCTTTCATTTTGTGCCTGTCTTAGTCACCAAGATTGTTGTTCTTTCTACTTGTGCACTGTAATCTAATCTTCTCCACTGTCATGCCTCTTAATTTTTCTGGTAAAATCATTAAAAACTGAGACAGAAAATAGATTAAAAGACCCCTCTTGTCATGAAACAGTGGCTGGGCGCAGCTTGGCACACTGAATATTTATCATTTAAAATGCTGTCTCTATTATGATGCTGGAATTATATCTTTACAAAAGAAGCAATGAAAAACTTGAACCATTATATGAAAAACTTGAAGCTCCCTGTATATGAACTGCTTCCTTGCTTCATCTGTTAAGTGTCATTGGTTAGAGTGAATACCACCTGATACTCCATTAAAGAAATATCCTTGCATGCTTAACATTGCTGTCAACATTTTTCGCTTTTTTCATGGTGAATAACCTCCCAATTAACATCTACAATCATGCATGAGACTGTACAATAGTTTCAAACTGCTCCATAAAATAGTGATTTTCATGCTTTATATAAATCACTAACTATCTACTTTCATTCTTTCATTGGGCATTCTACTTCACAATGAGAAAGTATTATATGAAACTTATTTCCTCTGTTACCTTAAAAATGACTCAACTGTAAATGCTTTACCAAAACATCAAAACAGCATTGTTCTTGTCATTGTAATTGCTGAACATGGAAATTCTCCATAACGCTGAAATTAATCTGTTATCTTGAATCTCCTGTAGACAGTGCATGCACTTGGTGGTGTAAGAAACAAAATAAAATACTGAATGCTCTGTTATCTGTCATGATACTTTGCTATTCCTTTGATTTTTCTGGAAATTGTAACTGCTCAATCATTTCAAATATGCTGATTTAGACTGTTTTAATCATTTGATATTACTATACTGTATTCCTTTTCTGGCTCTTGTAATTGAAAATCTGATATGCCGGGCTCAACCCTTGTGGGAGCCCGTTTACTCCACATATCAGCTGGAATGAATTCGAATATGAAAAACCTGCTCCTGCACACTGAAACAAACATGTTAGCAAAATAAAAGAAGCTGAAAGCTTCCATTGTATTATGCCTTTCTGCTGATTTCTTGCAATCATCTGATGAATGCTCGGTTTAACGCAAATTACATTTCTGTCTGTAGCATAGGCGTAAGACAGAAGTAATTCACTATTGCTTAGAGTATAACTCTAATATTATTTTCTTAATGATTTTGCAGGTATGCGGAGCGATGAAGCGAGGCTGCAACTGCTTGAAGGCTCGATGGCTAAAAGCACCAACGAAGTGATTCGCCGTAACAGGCAATGATGAATTGCTTTCTTTTTTACGCTCATGCTATTTACAGCAGTGTGGCCTGTGTTTAGATTTAGTATTCATTTTTTTGATTGTCAGAAAGAATCTCAGTTACTCTCGCGGCTTGTGCGAGATTCAGCATTTTCACGAAATGAATAAAAGTACTATTATGCAAATTTTCTTAATTTTCTGTTTTAAACATTTGCACAACAAACTTATGACACATTTGTAAGATGATTTCAATGATGATTCAACGAACACTTTATCAGCAAAATTTGGAAAAATTCCTGTACCTATAAGAGCTGAACTTTATTCAGCTCTACCTGTTGAGCGTAGAGTGAAAAATAGGTAACAAATTGGCGACCTCTGCGGAGTGTTTGCCTGCTAAACACAATAGACCAGTTGCCTAGCATATTCATTGGGCATGGAGTCCTTCTCTGCTCTTTGAATTTCTGAAATTGTAACTCAGCACAAACAAAAACTGAAAGAAACTACTAAAATTCTGTTTATGACAGAATCTGAAAAACGGGTGCAGCAACTGCACTTATTGAAAACCAGAAAAACTGAAATGAAATGTGCCAGCAGGCACTTATTGAAAGCATACTAAAACTTGAAATCTATTCTACTATGTACAGCTGAAAGCCTGAAGCTTAATAACACTGCTTCAAATGAATCCCGTTAACAGGGATTGGCAATACCTCACCATCCAGCTTTGAGAGTTGGAAAGCATTGTGTTCCTTCTTTGCTGTTATAACATAAGGGCCATCCCACATGGCGTCAAACTTAGAATGTTTGCCAGGCCTGCTCTTCAACTCGTCCCATTTGAAAACTAAGTCACCTTCATTGAAGATTCGTGCAACTGATTTTCTGTCAAATGTCTTTTTCATCTGAGAGTGATGAATTTGAAGCTTCTGAAAGCTTCTTTCCTGTTCTCGTCCAACTCTGTTAACTCAGCAAGTCTAACTTGCATGGGCTCCTCTTCAAGTAACTCCAATTCCTTTATGTAACTCAGAGTTGGGAATTCTATTGATATAGGCAACTTGGCCTCCTTACCATAAACCAAAACATATGGTGAAAAACTTGTTGACCGTTTTGGTGTAATTCTATCAGCCCAAAGGGCTAATTTAAGCTTGTCATGCCATGACCTCTGATTATCTTCAATTATCTTCTTGATAATCTTTATCAGATTTTTATTTGTTGATTCAGCTTGTCCATTACCTTGAGGGTAATAATTGGACGAAGTGTTCAAATAAACATTATTTTTCACTGACCAATCTGAAACTCTTAAGCCAACAAAAGCTAAAGCATTATCTGAAATAATAGATTCGGGTGTACCAAACCTGGAAACAATGTCTTGATAAAAATTAAGGACTGAAGTTTCATTTGAATCCTTTAAAGCAACTGCTTCCGTCCATTTTGTGAAGTAATCTGTTGCTGTCAAGATCCACTTGTGACCTGCACTTGATGGTGGGTTAATAGGACCGATAAAGTCAAGTCCCCACTTTCCGAATGGCTGCTCAACCTGAATTGGACTCAGGGGCAGGGCTGCTAACTTCTGTTTTCCTACAAAAAGTGAACATTTAGCACATTTTCTGACATAAATATGTGCATCTTTGAAAAGATCTGGCCAATAATAGCCTGCCCTCATAATCTTCAAAGCTGTAGTACGAGGTGCAAAGTGACCTCCAGCAGGTCCATCATGGAATTCCTCCAGAATTCTTTCAATCTGATCTGGGTAAATACATCTGAGGAATATTCCATTGAAATCTTTTTTATACAAAACGTTATTTATTACTGCATAAGGAATTGCCTGCAATCTATAATATCTTCGTTTAGATTTATCCATACCTTCTGGGCAATCTCCAGTATACAAGTAATGGATCATTTGATGGATCCAACTAGCTGAAACATCAGATACAGCAGATTCATCTTCATTTTTCAGAACTGCAGCAACTTCTTTACTGCTGTTTTCTTCATTTTCTGCAAGCTGTTCGCACAGTCCTTTACCTCGAACAAGCTTGGTAACTTTTATGCTGATGTCATACTCCATAACTTTGGTTATCCAGCCTGCTCGCTTGTCATTAATGTCTTTATTCAGCAGAAATTCTTTGACTGTTGGGTGAGCTACCAGCAGATTTATCTTATTATTGGACAGCATATGTCTGAATTTCTTCAGACTTCTTACTACGGCAAGTACATGTTTCTCAACGAATGAATATCTTGTTTCATAGTCATGCAAGACTTGACTGAAAAAAGCTATGGGCTGTTCCATACCTTCATTATTTTGCTAAAGAAAAATATTCAATTCAATTTGGTCAAAAGAAGGAAAAGCGTAGATCATTGTAATCAAAACCATGAATAAACAAAGAAGATACAACAAGAGAACTTGAATTAAATTTAACTTTAGGAAATAAATCAATACTACAAACATTAAGTGTCAAATCAATATCAATGAGAATTTTCCTAATGCTAAAGTTGTTAATGTAAATAATTATTAGCAACAAATTTGCTTGACTTTGCACTTCTGGAGGAAAGAGTTCATGTGGATAGAACATAATAATTAGTGAATCCATTCGAATATGATCTATCAAATCATTCATATCCAACCTAACAAAAGAAGGTAAAAGAATATTTTGAAGATCTTCCTGAAGCATACCTTGATAAACCGGAGCAATCTCGAGCAAATCCCAAAGTGAGATCTTAGCAGGGGTAACATGAAGTTGCTCAAAAAAGATCATACTCACTTTGTTGATTGTTTGGAGATTTAGGTTCTTGAGGAAGGTCTAGTTGAGAAGGTGGTAAAGAAGTAGATTGATCAACATTTTTTGTATTTCTTCTAATATTATAAGTATTTGTTATTGCATTATAATAAAAAGCTTTAAATTGTGTAAACTTTGTATAAAGATCTAGAGAATCACTATTAAATGGACTACCGCAAATAGAATGGACCCTCTTTGAAGAAGGACTAGTTAGAGTCACGTAAATAATTGGTCTCTTAGGCCTTTCAGGGGCAATGAAGACTATAATCACATTTATGGACTTCTCATCTTGTAAGGAAGGATATTCTAAGGGTGGACCTTTTATAATTGGTTTTCGAATAGGAGATGCCTCTAGGAAATCATCCAAGGCATACTCTAACATACAAATTCCTACTCTAAGAATACATTATCAAATGTGTTGAAATGTTGAACAAAAATATTCGGCATGAGATTTTCATGTTAGGTTCACCAAAATGTAGAGGATGGAGTTTTCTACCCTCAAGATAACAGGATCTCAAGGAGAAAATTTATCTCTCAACTACCTCAATTGACTTGGCTCAAGTAAACTAGAAATAGAAATGCTTTAAAACTTAAATCTAAGCTAATTTTGACAATGAATATAATTGAAAATCTCAAATAACTTGCATATACAGAATGATAAAAAAAAATGTTTAGTCTATAGAAATAGAAAGTACAAAATATACAAGATATGATACCAGTCGGGTGAAGTCTCGTCCTTGGACGTTAGTGCACCGTGAAGATGTTTATGCACCCGCATTGTCATTTGTACAAATCAAGCCCAGAAACTATCAGAATGAGGTCCTTTATTTGTTTAACCTATCCAGTACCCGCACACATGGAGATAAGGAAACATGTTGGGGTTGTATAGGGCTTTACATTAGTCAAACCCTTTATTTGGTGTTTCCACCCCAACAGATAGCCAAACAAGATTGGAATGCATAAAAATAAAAATAGACGTGTGATAGAAACAAACCCCACTATGGAGGAGAACCCCTATCATGGTTAAAAGATGTTAGACGAGATCAATTCAGCATGACAATAGATGAGATTGATAAAATGACAAGAAAGAGAGTATTATCAACATTTGTGGCCTCTCTCTTGAGATAATAGATAGAATGAGATCATGTGCAAGAGGAGTCCTTACTATTGTGAAATATTTTTCACAAAGTTTCACTAAGAGTGAGAAGTAAAGAGCTCTAAGTCCAAAATGTTGCAAGAAGTTGTGAAGACTTCTAAGAATGAGAGAGAAAAGAGAATTTTTTTCTAGGACTAGGTAGGAATAGCCATTACAATCGCATTTGGGTGTTGGGACACACGTCACAAATGGTATGTATAGAATATTCCCATTTGAATCTCAAATTCTAGTGATATGTTTGCATGCCACATAGACATCTATGTGTCATGTTGCATTCTAACCAATTTCCTCCAAAATCCAAACCAAAAGCCACAAATGCTTCGTCATTTCCATCCATGAGATTGAAATTGTCAAATCCTGACTATGGTTTTTTTGTCATAAATGCACGAAGCACTATGCGTAAGTGTGAAATTGACCTAGGGTTCAATTTTCAACACTACACATAGATCTACTTTTATCACAATAATATTTGTAACTTTTTAAGCTAGCTTACTTCTATTATAATGTGTATTTGTTAATACAACCTATAGATGATTACTTATTAGGTGTGTGAATTCATGTGTTTTTACTCCCATTAATTAATAGTATGTTATGCTTAGGACTTGTGTGTTTTTTTATGGTAATTTTATCTTATTGTGATTATGAATATCATTTTGCAAATCATATGTTGGTGTGTATGCATTTAGGGTCCTTTGCATGCTCCCTAAAAACCTATTGATATAGGTGAGATTTTATTAAATATTGTAACAAAAGATTAAAGGTCTATTTCTTAAAGGTGTACTCTTGTGATTTTCTATTAGTCATGATAAGTATTGCATGCAAAATAGAAATGAAAACCAAAAGAACCTACATATTGTGTAAATAAATTATTGTTTCCATTAGTTACAATATTATAGTTTTTTACCATTAACATTGTTTAACCTTATAATTGTTATATGTTTGATCATGATTAGACAGATATTATATTTATTTGAGATTCATAATCGTTGCATCGTATTTTATGTTGTTTTCTTGTGGTTGCAATTGATTAATCATTATGCGATGTCAAGATATTGGTTTTGGGTTTAGATGATAGTGTAAGCTTGGGGATTAATGTTGATATGAAGTTATTGTGATTAGTTCAAATAGGAGATGTGGATAAAATAATTGACTTAAAATGACATTTAATTAGATGATTAATTATAATATTAATTTAGATGTTGATGATAGGATTAATTTTAAAGTTATGTTGGATGTTAGATTAAATGTTGTTTATGATGTTAAAAATAGATAGTCATTTGATATTATTTACAATATTTATAACAAGATTAAATTAAATGAGAGTTTAAATGTTAAGTTATGAATTAATTGTGATAGAATAAGGTTTAGATTTTTCTACTAATTATGATATTATTTTCATACTAATTAAAGTGTGTGCCTTGTTGATGTAATTAACTCCATTTGGAGAATGATTTTTTATCAATGATGTTTTCTTTTGTATGCATTATTTTGAAATACAATCCTATTAGATGTACTTGTGAGTATGTGATTAATTCTTAGAGTTAGTGCTTCAACTATATATTATCATGATGGACTAACATTTAAAATTAGTGTGTAGAAAATTATAAATTTGATTAATGAGAGCACAGTAGGATTGTTAGGGACCACTCATTGTCTCAACATCATGGAGTAACAAAATCTTGACTATGTTTTTCTAATGACACCAAGTTGACTTGGTCATTTAGTGATCTCCCTTTTTATCTTTTGTTATTATTTTGGTGTATATTTTAATATAAACAAATAAGCATGTTTTAAATTTTTATTAAAATAGAAAGCTCGTATTTGGCCTTTTTGAGACTTTTTGAGATTTTTAGAGGTTTGTAAAAATTATATTTCTATATTTTATGATATTTTTAAGTATCTAGGGATAGAACCTTGAGATGGGATTTTTTAGAACTTGTTGGAGTGTGTAAAAGAGCTATTTGAACTCTTAGAGATATTGGAAAGATGATGAAATTAATAAAATATTGGGAATTGATTACAAGTACACAAATTAACATTTTTTTAATGGTTTGAGAGTAGTTCATTTCAATCCTCCATACTTGGGGAATATGAACCTATGTGGAGTCACATGGTATGGGTATGATTCATGTATGACTTTTGTAAGAATGTGGGTGCATGGTTTTGGGGTTTTTATTTCACTCCATCCCATTGTCCATGGAAAGAAGTGATAACATTCCTTTTTATACATCTTTCATTGGATTGAATTTAAGAGGTTAGTTTGTTCATTTTTAGAATTTTTATTTTCTTTAATTTTATAGAACACAGGAGATTTTGAGAGCTGAAAATCACTTCAAGATTTTAATAAGGACTTAGGAGTTTGATAAAAGAAAATAGATCTTTCATAAGATTTATTAGTCTTAGAGTTGAGAGGTAGGTTCTCGTACTATCTTTTTTTTTTGCACATCTTCAAAGTAGCAAGAATTAGATTAATTTCCATTTGAATTTTGCACAAGGTTAGTAAATTTGGTATTGGATTTATGCTTTTGAAAAACTTCCCTTACTCAAAATTGAGAGTTTTGAAAAGAAATGATGTGGTGGAGTTGTTATGAAGAAGTATTTTTATGTATGTGTGTATATGCTTTGAGAAGCTTCCTTTTGTGATGGAAGTACATTGTGTTTCATTTGGGTATCAAAACCCATTGATTTCATGCTCTCCTTGGGTTATACTTTTCCTTCTTCTTGAAGGAAAACCAAGTGTTAGTAGTTTTCATTTCAATCCATTTTGAATTTTTTTGTGTGTTCATATGTATTTTCTAAATATTATGATTTTTGTATTTTCTTTGAGAAATATCAATTGCTTGTGCAAAGCAATAATTTCAATACAATTCAAGGTAAAAATAATTTTCCTTTATAATTTTATGAATATTCTAATTTCTAATGTTTTCCTAAAACTTGCACCATTCTACACCAAGAAGGAATGTTCATGATTATGTCATCTCATATCATGCATTTTTATGTGTCAAAGATTAGCATGAACATGCATGTGTGATCCTTGCATCACTAGTATGATTTTCATAGTTTTTTATTTTAAAAATTGTTTACAAGGTACAAGTTAAGAGGTTGACATCATATGTGTAGTGGTGACTCAAAGGGTTTAACCTCAATCATATTGGTGTTTAGGGGTTGCAATTCTAGTGCATCACAAGAGGCTTAAGCTTGTGGTTGCCTCAAAGTGGAGCCCCTAATCTTACCCAAGTTAGGGGCTAAGATTTAGCAAGCAGTGTGACTAGGCCACCACTACAAATTTCCACCTCCACCCCACTTCTCCATTTTTGACCCTTGCTCAACTAGTACTAGTGGTGTCATCTTGTGGCCACCTAAATAGTGTCATGGCCCTTTTTTATGTCATAAAGGGGAACCTTCTTCTTAGAGTTATAACTTGTACATACAATATCATTTATTTGTAAAAAAATAGGTATTTGAAAGTTGGTTCAATGTACTTTGTGTGAGATGGGTTTCTTGGTTTCTAGCCTAGAATAGTGATAGCTAACACCTCTAGACCAATAAACCACATCAACAAGAGAATACAAAATAATGGAGAAGATTAGAAATGAAAAACATAAAAAAAACTACTCCCCATTATTGGTTGAATCACTTCCCTTGCTCTCCTTTTTCTTCTTATGCAACTTTTCCCTCAGATTTTGAAGTAGACTTGTGCAAAACCTACAAATAGTAAGCAAGAAAGTTGGAGAAAATTAGTTGTTAAGGCCAAAGTAGAGGGGGAAGGCTAATTTTATAGACAACCTTTCAAATGGATGGTTGAGATTAATCCTCTAGAAGGATTCCAAGATCAATGGTGGAGGATGCATGAGAGGGAGGTTACAGAATGGATGGTTGAGATTGAGTCTTAGAAAAGATGACAAGATCAATGGTCCAAAATTGATGCACCAATAATATGCTATTCTTGGAGAAGTCATGATAGGTATGACGCCCGATGGCTATGATAGCAATGAAGGCTATGATAGAAATGAACGACAGGGCATCTTTGACTAGATGGTGCATAAATAATTTATTTTAAATTATTTATTCAAAAATAGAGGAAAATGGAGAAAGAGGACAAGTGGCAAATAAATAATTTATTCAAATTATTTATTTGGAGGAAATAATTTAAGGTGGAGAATTTAATTAAATTTATTCAATTTACTTAAATGTGAGGATGGAAATTGGAGAGGAATTAAATAATTTCAACAATTATTTAATCATGGAAGAATAAAAGGTCAAATAATTATTATTATTATCTGACTATAGAGAAATAATTAAATAAATGATAACTTATTTAATTATAGAAGAAAGGGTATATTAGCAATGCAATTAAATTATTTAATCGATCAGGATAGAATAGAGATTAGAAAGTGAATTAACTAAATAATTAAAAATTATCTAATTAATAGAGGAATATGATCAAACATAATTGAATAATTAAAATTATTCAATTATCGAATGATGAAGACCAAGAAAAATGACACTCATAGACTTACGAAATTTTTCAGTGTCTACATTTTTCCCCTCTTTGACATAATGTGGTTTATCATGTTGAGTCAAATAAATTCAATTAAAATATGTTCTAAGATGCCCCAGTGAAGACAAGGTACAAGTATGCTCCCTCGAGAAAATTTGACAAATTTTCAAAAAAATTCAAAAATTTGGATAATTGTCCCGATAAGACAAAAGGATGACTAGGACTGTGACGGTGAAGACGGAATTGATGATTAAGTTCAAATACAGGGTCAAATTTGAAGTCTTGGGTATCAAAGGGTGTATCCAGAAGACAAGGCAGGTCAAAAACCCTAAAGTTGGACTTATAAGTGGCAATTTGAATTTGAAAAAGGAACATTTCACATTCCCAATTTAGAATTTTGAGAGCTCGAAGTGATTAGGTAGTGAAGATGTCTCTCATTCTAGAGGCTTCCCACCATGCATACAAGATATGTACCTACCATTGACCTAAGGGAGCACCTGACCCGGTATGTTTGACAAACCCATGCTTTATTTTTTGTCGTGTTGCATGTATGTAGACTAGGAAATAGCTTAGCAAACAAATGTGTCACTCAACATGTGATGCATTTGATATCATGTTCGATGCAATTGAGAAGCAGTTCACCGCAATTGACTTGGTGTGATGCAAATTCCTAGGGATAGAGCAAGAACGTTTGCAGTGCGATGCATAAATTGATGTGACACAAGTGTATTTTCGGGTTACAATTGTGATCGGGAATGACACAAACGACTACGTGTGACGCATGTGTTGAATGGAATGACACATTTTTTGGGCTTGTGATGCATTTGCAGTTGCGGGTTGTTTATAATGTATGTGACGCATTAGATAAAAAGTGTGACGCAATTTCCTGATTAAAAACTTGCCCCAAACTAGGAAGGTTTGACTTGGTCAAGTTAGGTTCAATAGGTCCAATGAGGGTTTTGGATTGACGTTATTGGTTGCTTGATGTTTTCAGGTGTGGCTTCCCCTCATTTACACATGAGAGTCGAGGCCAACCGTGTTCTAGTTACGAGACTAGTTTGGCAATGAGGAGAGGGGTGTGTTGTTCAAGCTAGGATTATTTTATGTGATGTATATGCCTGTGATTAGGGAAAACAGGGGTATGCTGATAGCATTAGAAGAGCGGTGGCACTCAGAGACGAGCAGCTTCCATTTTCCTATAGGTGAGGCAACAGTCACCCTAGAGGACATGTACTAGATCCTGAGGCTCCTCATTTGTGGTGAGCATGTGCATTACGATCCGACTTGAGGAACACAGGCGCTCTATGACTATTATGAGATTGAGGATGATGTGGAGCTCGAGATCGAGGGCTATGAGATTCGGTGGGAGGTGTTGGCCAAGACATATGATCAGTTTGACTGCGTCCTATGTGCATTGATAGTAGGAGTGATGATCCCTAATCACAGGGGTCATGGATTCCTAGTTGGTTGGGGGAGATGTTGGGGTCGATGATTCGAAATAGGACAGTCTACGCATGGGGGCCATGTTTGTTGGCCATGTTATATTTCCAGCTACATGATACTGTTTACAGAGAGGTGCATAGCTTGAGCTTTAGTGTGACCTTGCTTATAGTTTGGGCATGGGAGCACATAGCAGTGTTTCGGCCACCAGTGGTATGGCAGGTAGTGGGCACAACTCATATTTATATTAGGGGGGCCTACGTCAAACACACGTCAGGGATGTAGGCTACTGGAAACATGGCATTGATACCTTGGTCATCTTCATTTGGAGACCATACAAAGCATGTGCATTGTGGATACCACCTTCCTTGGTGCAAGAAGCCTAGATATATGATTGGGTGCACAGTTCAGAGCCAGCATATTGTTGAGATGTATCTACCAAAGAGGGTTCATCAGCAATTCAGGGAGAGACAAGAAGCTCCCATGGGTAGAGAAAAGTATGGATGATCATCTCGATAGGTGCATCCCTAGGGCGCACAAATTGTAGTGACCACAGTCAAGCAGGAGATAGATGCTTTGTAGGCCTTGGATTGGGAGTGGTGGGGAGGAGATGTAGACACAGGCACCAAACCAGAGTATGATGACTAGTGGTGGATTCATAGGCCTATTCCACTAACAAATCCATAGCAGCCAGCACCAGTAGAGCGTAGAGTGAGGGGTGTGAGAGGTCGACGAGGAGGTAGAGGTGGGAGAGGCAGAGGAGATGGAGAGCAAGGAGGCAGAGGAGGATGAGGGGATGATGTGGGTGGTGGAGGAGGACAAGGAGGAGGGGATAGATATCCAAGGAGGAGGGACAGAGGGAAACAAGAGGGTAGGAAGTTGTCACCCATCCAAGAGGAGGTGGGGATGGAGGTGGATCATCTAGAGATTAGGGTTGTAGGAGAGGTGTTGGTACATGCCAGAGAGTAGCATGCAGAGGTTCCTAGAGTTGAGGTGGCACAACCAGAGGCTATGGGGGTCAAGGGAGGTGGGGATGGAGGATAGGTAGGAGGAGAGGAGGAGGCAGATATGGATGAGGCAGAGTGGATTCTCTGTGAGAGGATTGTCATGGGTGAGGAGGAGGTTCCAGAGGAGGTGGAGACTAGGGAGGGAGAGGGGTCAGTGAAGAAGAGGATAGCTGCTCTACAAGTTTGGGTGCAGGCTCTAGAGGCATAGTTGAGGATGGTGACTGTTGAGAGGGGCAACCTTAAGGTTGAGAGAGATGCTTTTCAGGTAGAGAGGGACCTGTTGGTCATTGGGAAGCAGTGAGTAGAGCAGTGGATCATTGATTTTACAACCACCTGCAGTGGATTAGTGGTTGATGTTGCACGGGAGCTAGCAAGGTAGGGTGTGGCCACTTAGTATTACAGAGGATTATATGAGAGGGTTGTGCCACAAAAGAGGAGGGAGCCTAGATTTTCACATGTAGAGACCTGCAGATCACAAGGTAGGACATGCAGTCATTAGTCACACAACAGGTCAGAGGGTGAGACATCAAATGCTAGGCAGGCTACCCCATACGACAGACCTCCCACCACAAAGCACAGGACTACAGGGGATAGAGATGAGGGCAGTTCCAGATAGATTGTGTATGTCATTTATCATGTTGTTATATAGATATTGATACACTTTATTATCAAGCCTACAAGCTCCATTTTATTTATACATCATGACATTGTACCTATGAAACATGATTTTGAGCGATATATATGATATGATTTTGGCAGCGGTTGATGATATGCATTATGATGTGTTTACATGGGTTTATTATGACATATTATGTGATGGATGCTTATATGTTTATTTATGTGATATAATGGATTATTATGCATGTGATTATGATGTGTGATGATGCATTCTATATGATCATGTGATGGTTTTGATGTGGTTTATGATTATGTGCCTATGACTATGTGATAAATGTTTATGGTTTTATTGTATGCAATGTGGATGACCTAATGTTTACTGAATACAATATGAGATGATGATGATGTATATGAGTATGTGATTAGTTCCATTTAATGTATTTATGGTTATGGATTTTTTGGATATGTTACATATGAATGATAAATGTCTTAATGCAAAATAGAATGTATTAATGTAATGTAATGTTTGTATGATAATGCAAAATGTTTGATGGAAAATATGTGATATTTAATGTAATATGAATATATATGATATGTAATGTGATGATATGCAAAATGTGATGTTATATGAAATGCAATGTAAATGGGTTGTAATGTAACATGTTATGGAATGCAATACTATGTGATATGGGATGTATTGTTGTAATGAAAGGTATAATGAAAATGACACTAATATGATGATGAAATATGAATGTTGTATGGATGTAGTTTGTGTTTTTTCATTTTCTTATGCAAATATATGTGACCTAATATGAAAATGATGTTTATGATGATGATGTTTTCTATGATACAATCTAACATGATTATGGATGCAAGATGTTTCTGTGTGTCATAGGACTCTGTCAAGATGCAGACAGAAATTATGTTAGTGCGGAGAAGAAGAAGGAAGTGAATATTAGCAAGGAAAAGATAAAGGAGATGGAGACAGAAGGTTAGATCGAGAATGATAAGGAATCCAACTTTCATGCTTAAATTTTTATTTTTATCATCATTGGGCGTCAAAAATGTCACAAATAGTCCACAAACACCAAGGTATGACATAAACCAAGGTTTGCAAGGTGACCATTTGGGAGAGACAAGAAGTTGAAAAACAAGGAATGCCCTAGCTCATACTAAGGACCCAATTGTCCCCGTCTTTTTTCCAAGACAAACCATAGACAGCAAACAAAGAAAAGAGATCATGATCCATCATCGTCCCTCTAAATCCATTGATAGGACATCCTCGAGGAGACTAGTAACATGACCCAAAATAAATCAAGATGATAAGAAAATTCCAGACCAATAAATTGTTTGCCAAGTGTTTTCCAGTGATAATGATAGGATTGTTTGATTGATTGATTAGGTTGACCAAGATGACTAATTTGATTGAAAAAGATCGATAAAGTGATTTGATTGATCACACCTAACCTCAGGAAGGACACATCCTGATGAAGGCCGGATTGGTTGACGAAGCCGATAAGATTTATTGATTTGAAAAAGTTGATTGATAAAGATGACAAATTGATTTGATCGATAAGTTGATGAAGATTGATTGACAAGTTGACAAAATTTGACCAATTGATTTGATTGATTTGTATTTAGTTTCAAGAAGGATGCATCTTGATTAAGGCAAGATTGATTGACCAAGATGAAAAGATTGATTTTGACAAAGATTGATAAATATGACCAAGCGATGTGACAATACCTAACTGCAAGAAAGACACATCCTGTTTAAGGCAAAGGACACATCTGAAGACGTTGACCAAATGACATGTGTTGACAAGGCACCTAACTGCAAGAAAGACATATCCTGCTTAAGGTGAATGAACAAATTGACAAAGTCTAACCTCAGGAAGGATGCATCTTGATATAAGACCGAATGAGACAAATGACCTAATGCCCCATTCTGATTGAATGGCCAATTTGATTGATTGATGATAAGATGATTGATTGATGAATGATTTTGTTGGTTGTGTGTTTTTTGATTCATGATTTTGTTCAAATGATGATCATTTTCAGACCAAAGACTTGACCAGACCCAACAAACCCTAAGGGACTTCACCTAGGGAGCCTCGAGGGCTCATCGAAAGATGGCCTTGCCTATGTAGCAATGAGCAAAGACCTCATAGTTTCACATGACTTGACTTTGTTGTATTCGACAAAAGAATGAGTCATGATTTTATTTGGACCAACTAAAAGGAATGACCTAATGCCTCGGGGGCTCATTTAAGATGATCCTTGCCTACATAGAAAATGCATGGAGGCAACATAGTTTGACCACTCTAACACAAACTGACTCAGACTCAGACTCTATTTTTGGGGTTTTGATGTTTTCTATTTTTTTTTGGATTTTGATGTATTCTGATTTTTTTGGATTTTGATGTTTTCTGGTTTTTTTGGATTTTCATTTTTTTTTATTTTTTGGGGATTTTGATGTTTTTTGATGCTGATATTATTTCTGATAAAGACATAGATCAAGAAATTTCCCCCAATCAAGTGTGAGACCAACTTATTATGTGCAAAAGGATAGCGATGAATGCAAAGGATGATCGATATACCCAAATGTCAGTGGTTTCCAAGCCATGGAAGGATGAAAAACTTTATTATGGATGAATGGGATATGCAAATGGATAATTGGAAAGGGGAGATCAGATGGAGTGACAACAAATGAAGGAGCAGGAACTAACTACACATGGCGCATGTTTGCTAGTTTTTCACCATGGTACTTATCCAAAGTTCCACCGAAGTGGTTTTCACTTTTGGACAAATTATTTCTCTTTACTATTTTTTTCATTTTTTTTATTTTTTTATTTTTTTATTTTTTTTGTATTTTTGACTTTGTAAAGTGATACTCTGAGAATCAAGTGTAATACTTGTGAAGGTACATGTTGTTGATACGTTCATACAATGGCTTACCTTGAGGAGAAGATATTTGATAAGCACCTAATCCATATGATGTTGTAGTGATATAAGGACCCAACCAATTAGGTTCAAACTTTCCTAGTTTTTCTCGTTCTGCTTGATTCTTTGGATTTTCTCTCAGGACTAAATCTCCAATGTCAAAGCTTTTGGGTCAAAAATTTTTGTTATAGCTATGTCAAAGGTGATTTTGATATGCTTGGAGATGTGTTAAGGCATTCTATCTCTTTTTATCCAGTAACTCTAGCTCATGTAGATGGGAGACACGATATTCTTCTTGATCAATCAAGCCTTGCATGGAGACTCACAAAGAGGGTAACTCAACCTCTATAGGAAGTATTGCTTCAAACCCATAGACAAAGGAATATGGAGTGGCTCCAGTCAAAGTATGAACACTAGTACGATAGGCCCATAAAGCAGGATTGAGTTGTAAGTGCTAGTCGCAGCCAGCGTCATCGACGATCTTCTTTAGGATCTTCAGGATGGTTTTATTAGACGCCTCAGCTTGGCTATTACCTTGGGGGTAGTATGGAGTGGTAAAATGATGTTGGATATGGAATTTTTCACAAATCTCACAGACATCCTGATTTTTCAAAGGGTGACCATTTTCAGTGACAATGGACTGTGGAATACCATAGCGAAAAATGATATAGTTCAGGATGAATTTGGCTATCTATTTTCTAGTAATGTAAGTCAATGGTATGGCTTCAATCCATTTCATGAAATACTCAGTAGCAACAAGGATAAACTTATGTCCATTAGCAGAGGTGGGATGGATCTTTCCTATGAGGTCGAGTCCCCATTGAGAAAAAGGCCAAGGCAAAGTGAGTGGCTGAAGTTCCTAAGCTGGTGCATGTATAAGATCTCCATGAATCTAACACTTGCAACATCTCTTCACAAAGTGATAAGCATCTCATTCCATCATAGGCCAATAATATCCCATTCTCATGAGATTTTTAGCTAAGGTTGGACCAGCAGAGTGAGCTCCACATATACCTTTGTGTACCTTTTGTAAGGTTGTTTGTGCTTCATTTGAGTTGAGACACCAAAGGAGGGTACTATCTAAGCTATGGTGATAAAGGGTATCTCCAATGATGGAATACTTGGATGCTTGGTGAATAAAGGTTTTTTATTGGTTGAGGGACAAGTCAGGAGGGATAATTTGGTCATGCAAATAGGCATAGATGTCTTTATACCAAGGAGATTCAAGACCAACAAGTTCAGTTTCAGGGACATCGAATGCAAGGATCAACAATTGTTCCACCAAGAACTCATACTAAGCCACATTAGTAGGGATGTCCAAGAGAGATCTGATGGTAGTCATTGCATCAGCTGATTTGTTCTAGATTCTTGGTATCTACTCAAAGGAAATATTGTCAAAGTATAGTCTGAAGTTGTCTACCATGCGCTTGTAGGGCATCAATTTCTCATCCTTGGTATCATAGTCATCACTAACTTGCTTAACCACTAATTGGGAATTTCCATAAACTTGAAGGTCCCTAATTTTCCAAATTATTTCCATCTGAAGTCCTGTCAATAATGCTTCATATTCAGCCATGTTATTTGTGAACAAAAATGCTATACGAAATGACTTAGGAATGGAGTCTCCTTGAGGTGTGACAAATAGAATACTAACTCTTGATCCATGACTTGTATAAGATCCATCAAAGTATAACTTCCATTTGGTTGGTGTGTCTATAATAGGGATTGATTCATCTTGGAATTCAGATACCAAAGGATGGTCTACTTTTAATGGTGCATCTGTGAGTTGTTCAACTATTACTTTTCCCTTTATTGCTTTGCGGTCAACATACTCAATGTCATATTCACTCAGGATCATAAACCATTTAGCTAGCCTGACTGTCAATGTTGCTTTGTTGAGTAGATATTTTAAAGGATCAATTTTGGCAATCAACTTGGTTTTGTGATTTAACATGTAATGTCTCAATTTTTGTGCTACGAATATCACTACTATACATGCTCACTCAATAGGACTATAGTTTATCTCATACACAACTAAAGTGCGGTTGATATAGTATATTACCTTTTCCTTTCCATCATTATCATTTTGTGCTAAAATTTCCCCCAGTGTTGATGAAGTAGTTGTCACATATAGTATTAGATGTCTTTTGTCAATTGGTGGCATAAGGACTAGTGGAGTCAATAGATATTTCTTGATTTGGTCAAATTCTTCTTGAAACTTGTCATTCCAATTGAAGGGCACACCTTTCCTTAACACATGGTGGAATGGATGGGTCCTATCTGCTAGCTAGGCAATGAACCTGCGGATTGATTGTATTCTTCCTTGTAATGTCCTTAACTGAAAGATATTGGTTGGTGGTGACATGTCTAAGATTTATTTTACTTTGGTAGGATCAACTTCTATTCCTCTACGAGAGACTATATATCCCAATAGTTTTCCTGATTAGACCCCAAAAAAATATTTCTTTGGATTTAGCCTAAGTTGATATTTTTCCAGTTGGGTGAAAATCTTATCCAAGACTGCTAAGTGTCCACCTCAGTCTAAATATTTAGAGAGAATTTCATCAACATAATCTTCCATAAGGACATGCATATAGTCATGAAGAATTGTAGTCATGGCTCTTTGATAGGTGGCTCCATCATTTTTCAGTCCAAATGGCATGACATTCCAACAGAGAGTTCCCCAAGCGCATGTGAAAGATTTTTTTGGTTGATCTTCAGTGGCAATTCTAATCTGATTGTATCCTAAGAATTTGTACATTAGTGATAGCATTTCATGTACAATAGTTAAATCCACCATGATGTCAATATTCGGTAGAGGAAAGTCATCTTTGGGACAAGCTTTATTGAGGTCTCAGAAATTCGTGCACTCTGATTTGACCATTTGGTTTTGTGACCGGAACTAGATTTGATATCCATTCAGCATAATTAATTGGTTGAATAAATCGGACATCCAAGAGCTTCTTGAGTTCCACCTTAACTAGGAGCGCATTCTGGGGGTGCATTTTTCTTAACTTCTTTATGAACGGCTTTGAATTTGGTAGCAATGGTAAGTGATGTAGAACCAATTCGGGATCCAATCCAGGCATATCGACATATGACCATGAGAAATTGACTTTTCTTTCTGAGAAGAATGCTATGAACTCAGGCTTTTCCTCAATGGTCAAGGATGTTGTTAATTGTATTATTCTAGAGTTATTTGTTGTTCAATGTTGACTTCCTCTGTTTCTTCTATAAGCAACAGCGATCTCTCTTGATCTATTGGGAGATAATCCTCTCCTCCATCCTCAAGCACCTCAAAGAGGTTTTATCCTTTGGATATTTCCTTTATTTTTACTTTTTTGTGGTCAGCAGGTGCCTTTCAGTTTTCACCTGAAGAACTATTATTTTTATTTTTACGTTTTTCATTTTTTGCTTTTGCGACTAGAGGATAGGACAGCCTCACCAAAGTATGCAACATAATTGAATTCTATGGAAAAGCCAACTTTATGATCTCCATTTGGTATTCTGTCATGAAGTCCCATGAACTCAACAATAGCTTTGTTTTTCTCAAAAGTATCTAAACTTGGTGGTCCTTGTTGGTCCCAATCTATGAGTTGAGGGTAGATAAGAGGTAAGCCATCATCAGTATTGTTAAGGATCATTGTGTAGGAAGATAGGGTAAAGATGGAACTAGAGTCATTAGGATCCCAGGAGGCTAAATCAATGGATTTGCAAAAAATGGTGTTGGAGCCATTCTTCTTTAGTCAAAGACACTCTCAGATGGTTATTTGATGGATTTCATGAAGAATCAAGGGTAAGCATTTCGTCAAATTCCGCAAATAGTTTTTCTAGGTCCATGAAGGTGGTGGAGGATAAGGATTCCTATTCATACTCATTGGAATTGGCATCATAATCCCAAGGTTTTTCATGTGTCTTGCTCTCATTTGAAGCACTAGCAACCTCACTTGAGGGTGCCCTGATACCTCGAATGGTTTCTTTTACCGAAACAAGCCCTAGCCCTTGATGGCTTATTAGCTTAGGAGGTTGTAAAGGTTTCAATAGGAGGTTGTAAAGGTTCCAACATTCCCTACTTGTTTAGACCAAGGCCACTGCATCCATCATATCCATGTTGTGTCATTATTTGGAACCCTTTTGGATGTTGTTCAATTGGCAATTTCTTAGTTTCAATATCCTCTTCTTCTTTGTATAGCCATGTAAGAATTTGGTCATCTAGAGACTCCTTAGCAAGTTCCCCCCATCTAGTGAAGGTGGTAGGAGGATTGTGAATGACAACTTTGGGCTGCATAGGATGTGGTTTTACATATGAATTTGGTGACTTAGGTAGCTTGCCAATGAAAAAGATACTCTTCATATCATACTCTTTGCAACCTTTATCTTGGATCTATATTTTAGGCGTGGAAGGTATAATGAATGAGTTGGATGATTTGACAAGGGAAGATGGATCAATGTAGTGGGATGGAGGGGTGGATGAAGTGGAAGATGAGGCCTCTCGATTGATGGACACTTGATATTTGGTGGTTTCTTTGAGGTTGGAACAATATTGGAAAGGAACAGGGACACCTGGAATAGTGATTTTAGTGTCGTTATGTGGAAACTTGAGGCAATGATGATAAGTAGACGAAATAGCCCTCATGGCATGAATCCATGGGTGGCCAAGAAGGAGATTATAATGTAAATCCAGATCCAAGACATGAAATACTATGTCTTGTATGCTTTGGCTAACCCTCACTAGGAGTGAAATTACGCCTTTAGAAGATCGCTCGGCATCATCATAGGCTTTGATTACAATTTTCTTGGTGTGCTCAATTCAGTTCCTAGAGTATCCCAATGCCTTGACTAATTTTAGCGGGAAAATATTTAGACCTACTCCACTATCTACTAAGACTCGTCTGATCTTGTGTGTGTTAACACATACTTCTAAATGTAGAGGATTGTTATGGTCAAATCTTGGTATTGAAAAGTCTTGTTCAGAGAAGGTGATGTGGTGTGGCATAGCGAGGTATCTGACCATGGCCCGAAATTCATTGACATCTAGATTTTTGAGAACGGAGGCTTCTTGTAGGGCATTTTAAAGGTTCTCTCTATGTTGTGGTGAAATTCGAAGGAGTTCCAAGATAGAAATTTGCACTGGAGTTTTCCCTAGCTGCTCTAAGAGTTTATATTGTCCCTTTGGCTAAGGACTTGCGAATGGACCTGGAATAGTTATCTTGGTTTTGTGGGTAGCGATAGCACAGTCTGATTTTGGCTTGTTTATAGTGATGGTGGCAATGTGATCATCAAAAGTTGTTACATTAAGAATGATGGTGTTGTAATCATGCTTACAACTATATAGTTGGCATTGTTATTATCATTCCCTAAACTGGAGGCGTTTCCTTTATCATGGTCTTGCAAAGGGGTCTTGAATATTGTATGATCAGCATTAATTTTTCCTTGTGAATTGTCAATTGAAATGGTTTGATCCTCAATAAGGTCTTGAACAATGTTCTTGAGTGTCCAGCATCTAGATGTCTTGTGTCCTTTTTTGCAATGATATTCACAGTATTCGTCATCTTTCCACCAATCTGGTTTGATCAAGGAAGGTTTATAGATCTTGGTATCTCACAGTGTAATGACATTAGATTGCAAAATTCATTTAAGGATTCCTTTGATGGGTTCACCCAAGGGGGTGTATGTTCTCTTGGTACAAGGAGGACCTCTTCTTTGTTGGGTGCTTTGGATAGCATTCAGTGTTTGGTTTTGACCTTTTTTTGGGGTACTTGGTGTACTAGATGTGTTTGATGAAGGACATTTAAGTTGAATGATTGGTCCTTTGGTTATCATTTTGGCATCAACAACTTTGTCATTTGTGCCATTTTTGTTTCGGGACTAGTATTTTCCTATGTCATTGTTAGTTTTCTAATTGTCTTTGTTTATTATGACCAATCCTCTAGTGATAAGGCCTTTCTCAATAAGGAAACCCTTCTCAAGGATCTCTTCAAAGGTTGTGCAACATTAGATTTGAATTCGACTCATCAACTCTTCGTTAATGTTTTCTACAAACATGGTGACAAGTTGTTTTTAGGAATATGACAAAGGAATTTGCTAACAAGGCCTCGCCATCTCTAGTAGATGAGGTAAGTGATTCCCCTTCTTCTTGCTTAGTTGTGCTCAATATTGCAAGGGTGACATCATTTTTTATATTAAAGGAAAAATGATCAATAAATTTGTTAGCTAGTTCACCCCATGTTTTGATGCCTTGTGGAAGATGTGAGAACCAATCTGTTGTGCATGTTTTGCACACACACCCCGCCGTAGGATGGGACCCCCCTTTTTTCGCTCCTGATAGGCTGCATTGCTCCTATCTTGTTTTGTGTGCCCCATTTTCCAAGCCCAAATTGGTCATGTGCCTTCAAATGATCAAATTCCCCTGACCAAATTCACCTACTTAGGGTATTCAAATCTACGGAGAAATAAAGTCCCTTGTTCCTTTTCTTCCTTTTGTCTTGTTCTTGTTGGCTTGGTCCCTAATCGCTTGATTCACTTTTCCCATTTTGACTTTGGGGCCAACTTTTCTTCCTTTTGTCTTGTTCCGCTTGGTCCCTAATCACTTGATTCACTTTTTTCCACATTTTTGACTTTGGGACCAACTTTTTGGTGGATTTGGGATGTGTTCCTGGTGCCTAAATGAACTGCCAAAGTTTTTTCAATGTTCCATTAAGTTTCGGTGGTTTCAGAACTTTCCCTCTAGAATTCCCTTCCTCTTTGGCTGTTTGGAAACATTCATGGACACCCGTCTCTCCGATTTCCACATTTTTGACTTTTGGGGCAACTTTTTGGTGGATCTGGGATGTGTTTGAGGTACCTAAATAAACTGCCAAAGTTTTGTCAACGTTTCGTTAAGTTTTGGTGGTTTCAGAGCTTCGTCCCCCCCATCCGGTGGTCACTGCCGACTCCGCCCCTTTGGCCAGCTCTTGGAACATCCATGGAGCCCTCAGCCGCCCACTCTCCAAATCTCGGGGCCCTCCATGGCCATTTCGACTTTGTCCCTCTTGGCCATTTTGAACATCCATAGAGCTCCTCGGGCGCCCAGCCTCTCCCCGAAATGCCTCCATGGTCAAGGCAAGCTTCGGGACTCCATCCTCTTGGGTTTTGAACATCTCAGGAAGCTCAAACCCGGGCTTCAAAGCCCACTGTGGAGCCGCTTATGGACTTTTGTCCTCATTGGTTGTTTTGGAAAATATTTGTGGACCCATGCCAATTTGGTTTCACATTTTTGACTTTGGGACCAACTTTTTGGTGGATCTGGGATGTGTTTGTGGTACCTAAGTGAACTACCAAGCTTTCATCAATGTTTCATTAAGTTTTGGTGGTTCTAGAGCTTTGTCCCTCTTTCGCTATTTTGGAAACATTCATGGACCCCTGTCACTCCGGTTTCCACATTTTGACTTGGGGCCAACTTTTTGTGGATCCGGATGTGTTTGTGGTGCTTATGAACTACCAAAGTTTTTCCAACGCTCTATTAAGTTTCGATGGTTTCAGAGCGCTTCATCCCCGCTTTGGTTGTTTTGGAATATCTCAGGAGCTCCCAAAGAGCTCCAGATTAATGTTTATGGTCCAAATGAGCTCCAACATGGACATTATGATCTTTGATGATGCATGGATGGATCTTAACAAGGATTTTGCGTGACGCTTTCCTTGATTTGTGTATGAAAGCACTTACGCCACTTCATGTACATAGGATTCAAGGAGCCCACTATGGGTTTGTCAGGAGACCCATTGAGAAAGATGAACAAGAAAAAGTCCATCACTCATTTCACCATTCATTTTATGTTCACCTCTCCCCATAGCACCCGCTAGTAGGGTTGGCATTAGAAGAAGGCCTGTACCAAGGAATTCAATGACAAAAATGCAAGGGGGCGGCCTTGAAGAAAGCATAAGGGAGCTGTCTGCTCGAATCAGGGGCAACCAATCTATTGATGCCAATCGTCGACAAGCTCATTTGATCCAAGGAAGAACACTGCAAACACATCAAGTAAGAAGACAAATTTTAGGTAGTTTTAGCTACAGTAAAAGGGTAATCAACTAAATGACAAAACTGCTACAACACCTGGGCACTAGATGACAAAACAGGGAAAGGACAAGGATTATATTTTAAAATTGTTAGATATTGTGGGGTAGGTGAAACCCCTATCAGAAAACAACCGGGCCATTTGATGTAATTCAATCCTAGCCATTCATTTGGCTTTGAAAACTGCAAGAGTCTGCCCTCATTTGTGGTAAGGGTTGAGAGCTATTGTACAAAGCATTTGGTATAATAGAAGACAACATTGTACGATTTCCATGGATGTTCTCTTTGATTTTGCTCATCTTGGCATGCACATGGTTCAACTTCCCATTAGTTTAGGTGTTAGTTTCTTGAATGGAAGTGGTGATGGTGCTGTTGTTTCAAGATTTGATGAATTCCAAATTTCATGCTTTTTGTGGTTCATTGATGATGGATCACTTTGCAAAGCTGCTAGTCCGAGCCTCCTTTCTTTATTGCTGCAACTTAGTTCAATTGCATGTACATGATGTGTGCATGTAATATAAAAATTTGCAGTCCTTAGAAGATTGCACTGGTTTTGTGCAACTGTAGGATTATCTTGGCCAAGTAAAACCCAGTTTAGGGAGTTTGTCTACTTTAGCAACCACCATTATTACTGTTCATTCATAGCTTAGGATTAGAATAAATTTTTTAACTCTTATCCTTTTATTGTTTCTTTTAATCCTTGGTTAGAGTAGGATCCAAACCATCACCATGAAGCTAAATCAAATGAACTTGATGAGTTTCAACTTG
This sequence comes from Sequoia sempervirens, assembly GCA_007258455.2. NCBI lineage: Eukaryota > Viridiplantae > Streptophyta > Pinopsida > Cupressales > Cupressaceae > Sequoia > Sequoia sempervirens. The sequence continues at coordinate 497,636,418 of VDFB02281492.1, read as the reverse complement.
TTGTTTTGAGTGGATAGCCACTATTCATTCACTTCTAGCACTTTGAAACTGCATTTGCAAACCCAACTTCCCATGCTTTGTAACTCATCTGTAAGTTCACCTTGTGATTCTAAAAAATCACATCAAACAACTAAGATATTCCAAACACTATCAAGTCCTGACATTAGAGACCTTGGGATAGTGTTCTGCAATCTGATTGTGGAAGATTATCTTTCAAGAGAGGTAGTGCACCTACGCACTGCCTGTGTTGAGAAGTGCATAAAAAACACATCAACAGAATTGGTGCTAGAAGGAGGGCTGACACGTTGGGAATACAAAGCTAAATGTTGGAAGTAATTCATTTTATACCCTTTTCCTCCTAACGCCATCAACAGAACTAATGGCGACTCGTTGGGGAAATGCTCCAGAGCATTTTGATGACAAACTGGAATCACAAACCTAGAATCTCTGGTTTCGACATTCATACTAGGGAAAACAAACCAGACGCCCAACCAAAGGATCAAAACCACTAGCCACCCCAACCTTCAGTATGCTAAAAATCCAAGTATGTGCAATTGCATTAATTCTCATCCTTCAGTTGCTACAGGAACCCAAGCTCCATCAAGTTAAGCTACATAGTTTATTCTAACTCCAAAAGCATCTGGGACATTGCCTCACTGCCAGTCAGACGTCCATAGCCCCGATGAGGTTGTCACTATGATTCCCCTGAACATTGCTCTATTTTCGGTCAGGCATCCATAGCCCCGATAGAGTTGCTCAGATACCCCTAAAAAGTTGAATTTTTTCTTTCTTTTAATTTTCAATGTTTTCTTTCTTTCTTTCTTTTCTCTTTTTAGTTCTTTTATTTCAACCCGCAAGCATTGAAGCTCACGCTCAGGGCTGGGAATCATAGTGGCACTGGAGCAAAATTTTAGATTTTTCACTTAACTAGACTTCACAAAAGGCCCTACAGTGACCATTGGATTCTTAAGATGTGTAAGAGCTATAATATTTCAGAATGCATCAGAGTTAGACTAAACCAACAACTTATCCCCTTTGAATCAAACACCCAAATCACTTGACACTAATAGAAGAACTTCACCATCCACTCTAAAGACTTGATTAGAGTTTGACAAAGAAATACGTAGAACAACCCCAGGCAATAAGTATGGTTGTTGTGTGCACAGATGTGCCTAGCTAAAAGCAAAGGGACCCCGAGCAAAACAGCAGCAAAGTGAAAGAAAACAAAAAGCAAACAACCAACAAAGCAAGCAACCTATACACACCAACTAACCTAAGGAAAGCGAGAAATCAAAGTATTTAAAGGAAACCTATACTACTCAAAATGGCTATGTACAAAGATATTTACAAAGCACTATGTTCAAGTAGAGCGAGCTGACATTAACGTTCACTGGATTTCGTAATGCATGCATGAGCAAACAGGAAATCGTTATCGTTCTTAACCATGAAAACTTATCTTTATATTTTGAAAAAAGAAATTCAATGTTGCAACACTCAAGTTCAATCACATCAACATGAAAAATCAGCAATTGAGGAGGCTCGTTGAACCCATGGTTGATCCATAAACATGTTCATTTTCCCTCGTTCCCATAATCAAAATAATAAGTGCAACTATGAAAATTAACTAGAGCAAGGAAGGATAGAACCTAGATGTCATCACATGGAGGTGGCAGAGTTGGACAGTCGAGAGCAAGCACAACATCATTGATTGTTGCATCGGTAGCCTCGAACGGGCACGGTGGAGGGTGCAACACTTTGGACATTAAGCTTGCATGAGGCTAGGAGGACAGGGCAGCAAATAGCTCTTCCAATCTACCAATGGGATCTACAGCCCCGGTTGGCAGTTCTACAAAAATAAATACTTCTCCACATTGATCATCTACAAACTTGGGATCCACTTGGTTACTGTCCCCAAGGGGCAGCATGTTGTCTCGTCTCCTTCCCCAAGGGTTGTCCTTATTTATGTCATGTTCAACATCATGGGACAATGGAATGCACGAATCTATCCTATTGCATCCATCTGAATATGAGGGAGGATCAGCAACGATCATGGCGGAAGGGATCCAAGTTGCATCTTGGAGTTGGTCAATTATGTCATACTTGTTGGAATCCATCAAAACACCCCCACCTTTGTCTTCTTCCCTTTGTTGTTCATGCATCTCATTATGACATTCACTTGTTTCCTCTTGCTCACTATCATTGTAAATGGAGAAGGAGCTCCTCTCCCAATCTAGAAAATCTAGTGCATCACTATTCGGGGGCTCAAGGAGTTTGTATTCATCGCTACCGTCTTCTGGGATGTGCTCTTCCTCAGCATGAGCATACCTCCGTAGTGTAGCTCCCAATGGAAAGAATTCATCAATTGATGGCACCTCATCAAGGGGACCAAACTCTACTACATAATTTCCCTCCAAAGACTCGCCACAAATCCCACCGTCCATGGCACACAACTTCTCTTCAAGAGGAAGAACTTCTTGATGACTACTGGACAACATTCCCACTTGATCTACTTCATCACTCGGAAGTCTGAGACTATATTGATGCCCTTCTTCTATTGCTGCCCCAACATCCTCTTGAGGCCTACCTTAAGCTAAGTCATCACTTAGTTTAGGTTCTTGGTCTTCACATTCCATCCTTGAAGCAACTACAGGAAGTGGTATGCTTGGCTACCTCACTTGTCCTTTGACTTGCTTAATGGCTTCTTTACATAGCTCGCATGCAAACTACGAGTGTGATGAATCATGAATTCTGCACCAATTTGGCAGTAGCAATACCTCCAAATCCACTTGGCATGTTAGTTTGGACCAATCCTTTGCTAATCTGGAGATGAGCTGGTCATATCTTTCCGCTATTGGGTCCTCGTCATCACTTGAAGAAGAAGCTTGATGGTAGATAGTCGTGGTGAGTGGTTGCTCCCACTCCTCTAAATCTGCATTTGCAGATCCTTGATCATTGTCATTGGTGAAGGGGAGGTCTTCTAGTCTGATTTCACTTATACCTTCCACGTCATTTTCTGTTGCTCCAAGGTTGTCAACCTTTTCTTCTTGTTGTTCTTCAGCATCTTCATTGGTTGTCCTAACATCCACGGCTGCAGACTTCATTGGTTCATCGTCACCTACCAATTTCTTTTCTTCTGGAGTGGAGGACTACCTTCGATTGGTGGAGGGAAGGTCTTCTAAATTAATTTTAGTTAGATTTTCACCAAGGCACCTTGTTGTCCTAGTGAAATCTGCTTCTTCCTCTTGGTTTTCAACTTTGATGTCTACTGCTCCAACATCAACTTGTATCAAAGTTCCTGGTTCATCCTTACTTTGTTGTCCTCTGGATGTTGACAGCTCTTCTGCCTCATTGGATAACTTCTCTCCATTGGGAGTTGGCTACTCCAACTTTTTCGAACAACCCTTGGCTTGAGTGATGATTTTTGTGCATCATGAGCAAGTGAATTTAGAGTGGGGTGCATTGTGAAATTTGCACCAACTTGCCATTAGTACTTCCTCCAATCTTGGTCCATCCTTGTTGCTCCAATGTTCCTAGATCAACTCCTTAAACGCCTTGGCTGCCATGGTTGTCAATTCTTCCTCCGGGTCTACAAGGGCGAAAGGCTGATAGATTTCCCAAAAGGGAATTTCTCCCTGCAAGACCCTTTCAATTCTATTCAAAAAAGTCAGACACCCCAACTTGTTGTGCCTGCGAGTGCAATGGATCTGACATCTATCCGCCAATGCAAACTGTTGCAATGGCTTCTTCAGTCTCTTATTCAAATCTGCATGCAGCTAAGTGATTTTGATTTGTGCATGCTGCTCCATTTCGATCAGCTTCTACTTGCCTTCAATTTTTTTATTTTTAGCATTAAAAGAGATCTCCCTATCTCAAATTTCTTCTTTGAAAGTGCTCTTTTCGAGGCCCCAACTTTCAGCTTTGTAGCCTCAACATGTCATGCCCTCCTTCTAGCGCCAGTTTTGTTGATGGTGTTAGGAGGAGGAGGGCATAAAATGAATTATTTACAACCTTTAGCTTTGTATTCCCAACGTGTCAGCCCTCCTTCTAGCGCCAATTCTGTTGATGTGTTTTTTATGCACTTCCCAACACAAGCAGTGCGTAGGTGCACTACCTCTCTTGAAAGACAATCTTCCACAATCAGATTGCAGAACACTATCCCAAGGTCTCTAATGTCAGGTCTTGATAGTGCTTGTAATATCTTAGTTGTTTGATGAGATTTGCTGGAATCACAAGGCAGACTTACAGATGAGTTACAAAGCATGGGAAGTTGGGTTTGCAAATGCAGTTTCAAAGTGCTAGAAGTGAATGAACAGTGGCTATCCACTCAAAACAACAAGTTGAAACTCATCAAGTTCACCTGATTTAGCTTCATGGTGATGCTTTGGATCCTACTCTAACCAAGGATTAAAAGAAACAGAAAAAGGAGAAGGGTTAACAAAGTTATTCTAATCCTAAGCTATGAATGAACAGTAACAATGGTGGTTGCTAAAGTAGACAAACTCCCTAAACTGGGTTTTGCTTGGCCAAGATAAACCTACAGTTGCACAAAACCAGTGCAATCTTCTAAGGACTGTAGATTTTCATATTACATGCACACATCATGTAAATGCAATCGAACTAAGTTGCAGCAATAAAGGAAGGAGGCTCAGACTAGCTTTGCAAAGTGATCCATCATCAATGAACCACAAAAAGCATGAGCTGGAAATTCATCAAATACTGAAACAACAAGCACCATCACCACTTCCATTCAAGAAACTAACACCTAAACTAATAGGGAAGTTGAACCATGCATGCAAGATGAGCAAAATCAAAGAGAACATCCATAAAATCATGCAATGTTGTCTTCTATTGCTACAAATGCTTTTTACAATAGCTCTCCAACCCTTACAAATGAGGGGCAAACCCCTATTTATAGTTTTCCAAAGCCCAAATGAATGGCTAGGATTGAATTATATCGAATGGCCCAAATTTTTTTACAATAGGGTTTCACCTACCCCACAATATCTAACAATTTTAAAATATAATCCTTGTCCTTTCCCTGTTTTGTCATCTAGTGCCCAGGTGTTGTAGCAGTTTTGTCATTTAGTTGATTTCCTTTTTACTATAGTCAAAACTCCGCCTAAAAGTTGTCTTCTTACTTGATGTGTTTGCAGTGTTTTTCCTTGGATCAAATGAGTCCATCGACGATTGACATCAATAGATTGGTTGCCCCTGATTCGGGCAGACATCTCCCTTATGCTTTCTTCAAGGCCACCCCCTTGCATTTTTGTCCTTGACTTCCTTGGCACAGGCCTTCTTCTAACGTTGACCCTGTTGGTGGGTGCTAGCGAGAGAGGCGAACATGAAATGAATGGTGACAGGAGCTATGCACATTCCTTGTTCAGCTTTCTCAATGGGTCTCTTGACGGACCTGCAGTAGGCTCCTTGAATCCTGTGTACATGAAGTGTCGTAAGTGCTTTCATACACAAATCAAGGAAAACGTTAGTCAAATCTTGCAAAATCCTTATTAGATCCATCCATGCATCATTAAAAAATCATAATATTCATATTTGGGGCTCATTTGGACCATAGCAACATTAACTGGCTAACATGGGCTCCACCTGGATATTCCAAAAACAAACTAAATGGGGATCTAAGCTCCAAACCAATCAAACTTAACAACGCTATTAAACTTTGGCAACCACTCTAAGCACCACAAACACATCCTGCATCCACAAAAATTTGGCCCCCAAAGTCAAAAATGTGGGAAACCCGTAATTCAAATAGGGTCCACAGATGTTTCCAAAACAACCAAAAGAGGGACAGAGTTCTGTGAACCAATCGAAACTAACTAACGCTGATCCAAAACCTTGGCGCTCACTTAGGCACCACAAAATTATCCCGTGATCCACCAAAAAGTTGGTCCCAAAGTCAAAAATGTGGGAAACCGGGACCGGCAAGGGTCCATGGATGTTTCCAAACATCCAAAGAGGGACCAGTCCCGTAAACGCCACCTGAGGGGCTGGCTCCTGAGGTCGAAGTCAGTTCCACCTGATGTTCAAAATAGCCAAAGAGGGATGGATCCCAAACAAACCACGCAGGGTCGCAGTCTGGTATTAGGTCGCCGTATTCCATACCGTGATGTTCAAAATGGCCAAAGAGGGATGGAGTCCCGTAACCGCCATCGAAAGCGGGCCGAAGTCCGTCGGCCGGGTTCACGATGACCCAAAATGGCTAAAGAGGGACGGGGTCCTGGAAACGGCCACGGAGGGGCTGGGCTCTGGAGGTCAGGCCACCGGGGCTCCATGGATGTTGCAACCAATCAAAGAGGGACGGAGTACCAGAAACGGCCACGGAGGGGTCGAGCTGTCGGGGCTCCACAGATGTTCCAAAATAGCCAAAGGGGGATGAAGCTCTGAAACCACCGAAACTTAACAGAACGTCGATGAAACTTTGGCAGTTCATTTAGGCACCTCAAACACATCCCAGATCCACCAAAAAGTTGCCCCAAAAGTCAAAAATGTGGAAACTGGAGCGACAGGGGTCCACGGATGTTTCCAAACAGCCAAAGAGAAAGGGAATTCTAGAGGGAAACCACCGAAACTTAACGGAACGTTGACAAAACTTTGGCAGTTCATTTAGGCACCAGGAACACATCTCAAATCCACCAAAAAGTTGGCCCCAAAGTCAAAAATGTGGAAAAAAGCGAATCGAGCGATTAGGGACCAACCCAACAGGAACAAGACAAAAGGCAGAAAATGGACAGGGGACTTTATTTCTTTGCGGATTTGAATACCCTAAGTAGGTGAATTTGGTTAGGGGAATTTGATTGTTTGAAGGCACATGACCAATTTGGGCTTGGAAAATGGGGCACGCAAAACAAGACAGGAGCAAAGCAGCCTATCAAGAGCGAAAAAAGGGGGGTCCCTGCCTATGGTGGGGCGTGTGTGCAAAACATGCACAACACAATCTAAGGCGGCCCCTATAAGACTTCGTGGGAATAACCTCATCAAGTAGGTGGGGTCTTATGTAACTTCTATGCATGCATTGTTAAATTCATGGATGTGTTCCACCGGATCCCCTGTCCCCTTATATTTAGGCAATGGTGGTGTTGTGAAATGTGGGGGAAAGGGTGGCATGTATAAGTTTCGATCAAATCGAAAAGGGCACAACTCCTCCACATAATTTATCTTATTTTTGGTTCCCAATTGCATGTTGTTCATTCATTGTTCAAGGGTTTGCATGTGTTGGATCAAATAGTCTGCAAGGGATGATGTTGCATTTTTTTGATGTGATGAAATAATGTTGGCACTAAGGTCATGTGTTGGGTTTGGATTTTACTTGATGTTTTGTGATATGAGACCTTGATTGTTATATGGATGTGAGTTGTTTTGATTTTGAATGAGATTGGTGTTTAGGTTAGTTCCAAAGATCATGTTCGTATTTGGTATGGCATTATGGAGTTCAAGTATAGACCCTTGATTCATGTTTTGATTTTGAAAATTGAATCCTTGGTTTTCAAATGAGGGTATAGGACCTTGATTTGCATTTGGATATGAAGGCGTGTGCCCTTGATTGATGTTTTGATGTGAGGGAATGTGCCCTTGGTTGAAATTTTGGAGTGATTGTGTTGGCCCTTGAGTGGAGTTTTGGAATGATGGAAGGGGTCCTTGGTTTGTATTTTGAAGTATTGGAATAGACCCTTGGTTGTGGTTTTGACTTGGGGTCTTTCGTGAGATAATGTGCACCTTTCTAGGGTTATTTGGTGGAGGTTTATTTGATGAACGTGCACTTTGGAATTGGAATGAGGGCCCTTGGTTTGTGTTTTTGGATGTGGGTATGGAACTTTGGTTTGCATTTTGGTTCGAGTGTGTGTGACTTTGAATCAAACATGTAGGACCTTGTGATGTGGACCCTTGATTTGTGTTTTGAAAGAGAGGATTCGTGAAAGTCTTACCCATGGTGTTTGAGGAACTAACAAATGTGAAAGTTGGGCCTTGTGTAGTGGCATGAGTTGGGATGTGTGTTGTGGTGGTAGTGGTCATGTGTGTAGTTGTCCCAAGGTGTATGTTAACCATTTGTTGTGATGAAGGAATGCCAAATGGATTTGCAGTTCCTTGTTCTATGATGGTTGATATGTCATAACCTTGAGGTAACTTGGCACCCTTCTTGTCTAATGCATAGGAAAATTTCTTTGGATTGGCACCGAAAAGTTGGTAAATTATGCTTAAAAGTCTTGGATCTTGATAAGCCCTTTCAATCTCTTGAGGGGTCAATTGTTTGTTGACTACTTCAAAGTTTAGGTCTTCCCAAGGGTCACTTTGTTCTCTTTGTGGTGTTTCAT
>VDFB02281492.1:497459977-497627994 GCA_007258455.2 Sequoia sempervirens | reverse complement strand
CAAAACGGGCTATGTACAAAGATATTTACAAAGCACTATGTTCAAGTAGAGCGAGCTGACATTAATGTTCACTGGATTTCATAATGCATGCATGAGCAAACAGGCAATCGTTATCATTCTTAACCATGAAAACTTATCTTTATATTCTAAAAAAAGAAATTCAATGTTGCAACACTCAAGTTCAATCACGTCAATATGAAAAATCAGCAATTGAGGAGGCTCGTTGAACCCATGGTTGATCCATAAACATGTTCATTTTCCCTCGTTCCCATAATCAAAATAATAAGTACAGCTATGAAAATTAACTAGAGCAAAGAAGGATAGAACCTGGATGTCATCACATGGAGGTGGCAGTGTTGGATAGTGGAGAGCAAGCACAACATCATTGATCATTGCATCGGTAGCCTCGAGCGGGCGCGGTGGAGGGTGTAACACTTTGGAAATTAAGCTTGCATGAGGCTAGGAGGACGGGGCAGCCAATAGCTCTTCCAATCTACCAATGGGATCTACAGCCCCGGTTGGCAGTTCTTCAAAAATAAATACTTCTCCACATTGATCATCTACAAACTTGGGATCCACTTGATTACTGTCCCCAAGGGGCAGCATGTTGTCTCATCTCCTTCCCCAAGGGTTGTCCTTATTTATGTCATGTTCAACATCATGGGACAATGACATGCATGAATCTATCCTATTGCAGCCATCTGAATATGAGGGAGGATCAGCAACGATCATGGCGGAAGGGATCCAAGTTGCATCTTGGAGTTGGTCAATTATGTCATACTTGTCGGAAGCCATCAAAACACCCCCACCTTTGTCTTCTTCCCTTTGTTTTTCATGCATCTCATTATGACGTTCACTCGTTTCCTCTTGCTCACTATCATTGTAAATGGAGAAGGAGCTCCTCTCCCAATCTGGAAACTCTAGTGCATCACTATTCGGGGGCTCGAGGAGTTTGTATTCATCGCTACCGTCTTCTGGGATGTGCTCTTCCTCGGCATGAGCATACCTCTGTAGTGAAACTCCCAATGGAATGAAGTCATCAATTGATGGCACCTCATCAAGGGGACCAAACTCTACTACACAATTTCCCTCCAAAGACTCGCCAAAAATCCCACCGTCCATGGCACACAACTTCTCTTCAAGAGGAAGAACTTCTTGATGACTGGTGGACAACATTCCCACTTGATCTACTTCATCACTCGGAAGTCTAAGACTGTATTGATGTCCTTCTTCTATTGCTGCCCCAACATCCTCTTGAGGCCTACCTTAAGCTAAGTCATCACTCAGTTTAGATTCTTGGTCTTCACATTCCATCCTTGAAGCAACTACAGGAAGTGGTATGCTTGGCTGCCTCACTTGTCCTTTGACTTGCTTAATGGCTTCTTTGCATAGCTCGCATGCAAACTATGAGTGTGATGAATCATGAATTATGCACCAATTTGGCAGTAGCAATACCTCCAAATCCACTTGACATGTTAGTTTGGACCAATCCTTTGCTAATCTGGAGACGAGCTGGTCATATCTTTCCGCTATTGGGTCCTCATCATCACTTGAAGAAGAAGCTTGATGGTAGACAGTCGTGGCGAGTGGTTGCTCCCACTCCTCTAAATCTGCATTTGCAGATCCTCGATCATTGTCATTGGTGAAGGGGAGGTCTTCTAGTCTGATTTCACTTATACCTTCCTCGTCATTTTCTGCTGCTCCAAGGTTGTCAACCTTTTCTTCTTGTTGTTCTTTAGCATCTTCATTGGTTGTCCTAACATCCACGGCTGTAGACTTCATTGGTTCATCGTCACCTACCAATTTCTTTTCTTCTGGAGTGGAGGACTTCCTTCAATTGGTGGAGGGAAGGTCTTCTAAATTAATTTCAATTAGATTTTCACCAAGGCACCTTGTTGTCCTAGTGAAATCTACTTCTTCCTCTTGGTTTTCAACTTCGATGTCTACTGCTCCAACATCAACTTGTATCAAAGTTCTTGGTTCATCCTTACTTTGTTGTCCTCCGGATGTTGACAGCTCTTCTGCCTCATTGGATAACTTCTCTTCATTGGGAGTTGGCTACTCCAACTTTTCCGAACAACCCTTGGCTTGAGCGATGATTTTTGTGCATCATGAGCAAGTGAATTCAGAGTGGGGTGCATTGTGAAATTTGCACCAACTTTCCATTAGTACTTCCTCCAATCTTGGTGCATCCTTGTTGCTCCAATGTTCCTGGATCAACTCCTTGAACGCCTTGGCTGCCATGGTTGTCAATTCTTCCTCTGGGTCTGCAAGGGCAAAAGGCTGATAGATTTCCCAAAAGGGAATTTCTCCTTGCAAGACCCTTTCAATTCAATGGATCTAACATCTATCCAACAATGCAACTGTTGCAATGGCTTCTTCAGTCTCTTATTCAAATCTGCATGCAACTGAGTGATTTTGATTTGTGCATGCTACTCCATTTCGATCAGCTTCTACTTGCCTTCAAATTTTTTTGATTTTTAGCATTAAAAGAGATCTCCCTATCTCAGATTTCTTCTTTGAAAATGCTCTTTTCGAGGCGCCAACTTTCAGCTTTGTAGCCTCAACATGTCATGCCCTCCTTCTAGCGCTAGTTTTGTTGATGGCGTTAGGAGGAGGGCATAAAATGAATTATTTACAACCTTTAGCTTTGTATTCCCAACGTGTCAGCCCTCCTAGCGCCAATTTTGTTGATGTGTTTTTTATGCACTTCTCAACACAGGCAGTGCGTAGGTGCACTACCTCTCTTGAAAGACAATCTTCCACAATCAGATTGCAAAACACTATCCCAAGGTCTCTAATGTCAGGTCTTGACAGTGCTTGTAATATCTTAGTTGTTTGATGTGATTTGCTGGAATCACAAGGCAGACTTACAAATGAGTTACAAAGCATGGGAAGTTGGGTTTGCAAATGCAATTTCAAAGTGCTGGAAGTGAATGAACAGTGGCTATCCACTCAAAACAACAAGTTGAAACTCATCAAGTTCACCTAATTTAGCTTCATGGTGATGCTTTGGATCCTACTCTAAACAAGGATTAAAAGAAACAGCAAAAGGAGAAGGGTTAACAAAGTTATTCTAATCCTAAGCTATGAATGAATAGTAACAATGGTGGTTGCTAAAGTAGACAAACTCCCTAAACTGGGTTTTACTTGGCCAAGATAAACCTACAGTTGCACAAAACTAGTGCAATCTTCTAAGGACTGCAGATTTTCATATTACATGCACATGTCATGTAAATGCAGTCGAACTAAGTTGCAGCAATAAAGGAAGGAGGCTCAGACTAGCTTTGCAAAGTGATCCATCATCAATGAACCACAAAAAGCATGAGCTGGAAATTCATCAAATACTGAAACAATAAGCACCATCACCACTTCCATTCAAGAAACTAACACCTAAACTAATAGGGAATTTGAACCATGTATGCAAGATGAGCAAAATCAAAGAGAACATCCATAAAATCATGCAATGTTGTCTTCTATTGCTGCAAATGCTTTTTACAATAGCTCTCCAACCCTTACAAATGAGGGGCAAGCCCCTATTTATAGTTTTCCAAAGCCCAAATGAATGGCTAGGATTGAATTACATCGAATGGCCCAAATTTGTTTACAATAGGGTTTCACCTACCCCACAATATCTAACAATTTTAAAATATAATCCTTGTCCTTTCTCTGTTTTGTCATCTAGTGCCCAGGTGCTATAGCAGTTTTGTCATTTAGTTGATTGCCCTTTTACTGTAGCTGAAACTGTCTGAAAGTTGTCTTCTTACTTGATGTGTTTGTAGTGTTCTTCCTTGGATCAAATGAGCTTGTCGACAATTGGCATCAATAGATTGGTTGCCCCTTATTTGAGCGGACAGCTCCCTTATACTTTCTTCAAGGCCGCCCCCTTGCATTTTTGTCCTTGACTTCCTTGGCACACACCTTCTTCTAATGTTGACCCTGTTGGTGGGTGCTAGGGGGAGAGGTGAACATGAAATGAATGGTGACAGGAGCTATGCACATTCCTTGTCCAGTTTTCTCAATGGGTCTCCTGACGGACCTGCAGTAGGCTCCTTGAATCCTATGTACATGAAGTGTCGTAAGCGCTTTCATACACAAATCAAGGAAAACGTCCTACAAAATCCTTGTTAGATCCATCCATGCATCATCAAAAGATCATAATATTCATATTTGGAGCTCATTTGGACCATAAACATTAATTCGAGCTGCTGGGGCTCCACGGATATTCCAAAACAACCAAACCGGGATGAAGCTCCGAAACCACCGAAACTTAACGGAACGTTGGCGAAACTTTGGCAGTTCACTTAAGCACCACAAAAAAGTTGGCCCCAAAATCAAAAATGTGGAAACCTGACCAGCAGGGGTCCACAGATGTTTCCAAAACAACCAAAGAGGGACGAAGCTCCGGAACCACTGAAACTTGACAAAACCTTGGCAGTTCACTTAAGCACCACAAACACATCCTAGATCCACCAAAAAGTTGGTCCCAAAGTCAAAAATGTGGAAACCGGACCAGCAAGGGTCCATGGATGTTTCTAAAACAGCTAAAGAGGGACAGAGTCCCAGAAACGGCCACGGAGGGGCCGGGCTCCGGAGGCCGTGTCGCTGGGGCTCCACGGATGTTCAAAATAGCCAAAGAGGGATGGAGTCCAAGAAACGGCCACAAAGGGGCCGGGCTCCGGAGGCCGGGCCGCCAAGGCTCCACAAATGTTCAAAACGGCCAAAGAGGGATGGAGTCCCAGAAACGGCCACGAAGGGGCCGGGCTCCGGAGGCCGGGCCGCCGGGGCTCCACGGATGTTCCAAAATGGCTAAAGAGGGACGGGGTCCTGGAAACGGCCACGGAGGGGCTGGGCTCTGGAGGTCAGGCCACCGGGGCTCCATGGATGTTGCAACCAATCAAAGAGGGACGGAGTACCAGAAACGGCCACGGAGGGGTCGAGCTGTCGGGGCTCCACAGATGTTCCAAAATAGCCAAAGGGGGATGAAGCTCTGAAACCACCGAAACTTAACAGAACGTCGATGAAACTTTGGCAGTTCATTTAGGCACCTCAAACACATCCCAGATCCACCAAAAAGTTGCCCCAAAAGTCAAAAATGTGGAAACTGGAGCGACAGGGGTCCACGGATGTTTCCAAACAGCCAAAGAGAAAGGGAATTCTAGAGGGAAACCACCGAAACTTAACGGAACGTTGACAAAACTTTGGCAGTTCATTTAGGCACCAGGAACACATCTCAAATCCACCAAAAAGTTGGCCCCAAAGTCAAAAATGTGGAAAAAAGCGAATCGAGCGATTAGGGACCAACCCAACAGGAACAAGACAAAAGGCAGAAAATGGACAGGGGACTTTATTTCTTTGCGGATTTGAATACCCTAAGTAGGTGAATTTGGTTAGGGGAATTTGATTGTTTGAAGGCACATGACCAATTTGGGCTTGGAAAATGGGGCACGCAAAACAAGACAGGAGCAAAGCAGCCTATCAAGAGCGAAAAAAGGGGGGTCCCTGCCTATGGTGGGGCGTGTGTGCAAAACATGCACAACACAATCTAAGGCGGCCCCTATAAGACTTCGTGGGAATAACCTCATCAAGTAGGTGGGGTCTTATGTAACTTCTATGCATGCATTGTTAAATTCATGGATGTGTTCCACCGGATCCCCTGTCCCCTTATATTTAGGCAATGGTGGTGTTGTGAAATGTGGGGGAAAGGGTGGCATGTATAAGTTTCGATCAAATCGAAAAGGGCACAACTCCTCCACATAATTTATCTTATTTTTGGTTCCCAATTGCATGTTGTTCATTCATTGTTCAAGGGTTTGCATGTGTTGGATCAAATAGTCTGCAAGGGATGATGTTGCATTTTTTTGATGTGATGAAATAATGTTGGCACTAAGGTCATGTGTTGGGTTTGGATTTTACTTGATGTTTTGTGATATGAGACCTTGATTGTTATATGGATGTGAGTTGTTTTGATTTTGAATGAGATTGGTGTTTAGGTTAGTTCCAAAGATCATGTTCGTATTTGGTATGGCATTATGGAGTTCAAGTATAGACCCTTGATTCATGTTTTGATTTTGAAAATTGAATCCTTGGTTTTCAAATGAGGGTATAGGACCTTGATTTGCATTTGGATATGAAGGCGTGTGCCCTTGATTGATGTTTTGATGTGAGGGAATGTGCCCTTGGTTGAAATTTTGGAGTGATTGTGTTGGCCCTTGAGTGGAGTTTTGGAATGATGGAAGGGGTCCTTGGTTTGTATTTTGAAGTATTGGAATAGACCCTTGGTTGTGGTTTTGACTTGGGGTCTTTCGTGAGATAATGTGCACCTTTCTAGGGTTATTTGGTGGAGGTTTATTTGATGAACGTGCACTTTGGAATTGGAATGAGGGCCCTTGGTTTGTGTTTTTGGATGTGGGTATGGAACTTTGGTTTGCATTTTGGTTCGAGTGTGTGTGACTTTGAATCAAACATGTAGGACCTTGTGATGTGGACCCTTGATTTGTGTTTTGAAAGAGAGGATTCGTGAAAGTCTTACCCATGGTGTTTGAGGAACTAACAAATGTGAAAGTTGGGCCTTGTGTAGTGGCATGAGTTGGGATGTGTGTTGTGGTGGTAGTGGTCATGTGTGTAGTTGTCCCAAGGTGTATGTTAACCATTTGTTGTGATGAAGGAATGCCAAATGGATTTGCAGTTCCTTGTTCTATGATGGTTGATATGTCATAACCTTGAGGTAACTTGGCACCCTTCTTGTCTAATGCATAGGAAAATTTCTTTGGATTGGCACCGAAAAGTTGGTAAATTATGCTTAAAAGTCTTGGATCTTGATAAGCCCTTTCAATCTCTTGAGGGGTCAATTGTTTGTTGACTACTTCAAAGTTTAGGTCTTCCCAAGGGTCACTTTGTTCTCTTTGTGGTGTTTCATTGCAGGGTGTAGATTGATTTGAATCTATGACATTATTAGGAAAGGGGTCGCTTAGGAAATCCATGTCCTTTCAATTGGTTTTTGACCTTGTTTCAACCATGTGAGTCTTTTGCAAGTTGGGGATAATGCAAAATGGTAATGAGACTATGCTATGTTTTTGGATTTTTTTTTTTGGACTTTAGGATATGAAAATGCAAGGGTGTTAATGCAAGGACGATAATGCAAGGATGGTAATGTCTAAAATATGAGGGATAAATAATCCTAAAGGACACTAAAAGATTGGGTGATGGTCAAAGTGAGTGATGAGGTGACTAGATGATGCTAGTGCGAGATTAGGATTATAATGTAACTAAGGTTAAATGAGATTGATCTATGTTTTGTTATTTTTGTATTTTGGAATATGAAAATGCAAGGATAATGAAGGATTGATATGATACTAAGGGTAAAGTGAGCTATATTTTTTAATTTTTGGAATAAGGGGTAAAGTGCAATCTAAGGAAGGTGAATCTAAATGAAGGTGATCTAATGCAAAGGAACCCTAAAATTTTAAACAAAGGGTGGCATTCAAGCTAATTTGAATCCAAGGCAGCAGATTCCAAATGCCATTGACCATAAGAGGACAACCAAGACCAAGAGACAAGACCAAGACTCAACTTGACAAAGTGACAATGAAAATGGTCAACGACAAGTAGAATAAGTAACCAAGAATTTTCAAGAGCTCAAAGGTCTCCCTATGTTCAAAACCTGAAGGTTTAGATGCAGCCTAAAGGTCAAGGTTTAATTTGTGCAATGCAAGGGATGAAAGAATGCAACCTATAATGCAATATTTTCCTAATGGGTATGCTAAAATGAGCTGGGAAAACTTGCAGGTCTATGGTTTATTTGATAGAGGTCATTGTAAAATGGTTTTGATCAGACTCTAGACACAGATTTTAGAAAATTTTATTTAGCAGGCAATTGTGGCTCATTTTTTATCAGTTGCGTCTCAGGTTGAAAAATGCAGGTCTATTTCTAACAAATGCATTTCAGAATGATAGTTGTGGTCTTTCAGCTGATAGTTGCAGTTCACAGTGGCAATTACAAGTTTGTGTTTAACAAATGTGGTTCTAGAATAGTGTTTTTGACAGTTTTAGTGTTTTTCAGCAATTTTGATCCAGGTTTTTGACTATTTATGATGAAGTATGATTGGAAAACATAGCAAACAATATCAAGCACTTTTTTTAGGACTAGTTTGATGTTAAATTGTAGCAAGAAATCAAGCACAATCCTAATAGGAAAAGGGTTTTTATACTTGGTATAGGCCCACTGAAATACCTTGGATTGGTGTTGAACACCTCTCCTTCTCAAGAGCGGATAGCTTAGAAGTTTGGTGGCACTATCTCCCCTCCACGACACTCACTTCTATAGGCACACCAACTTCAGATTCGGGCAGGTAGTCACTTCCCGGGAAATGCTATCTCTACTTAAGGGAGTTAGTAGTGAGTTACTTTGGGTATGATACTGTACCCTGCACCATACCAAGCAACAACTGAAAATGGCTAGGCTTCTAAAAACAAAAGGTGTCTAGTAAGGGCATTCGGTTTAGGGGATACAATGATAAACTCCCTCGAGAGGTCTCCCAGCCCTTAGAAAAAGGGTTTCTCGTATCATAAAGATATTGGAAGAGAACTATCATGTACCATCTTGTTGACTACAAACTTTCCTCATAGCCACAAATTTATATAGCGGTTCAAATGGACTTGGCTTTATCCGGTTACCACTTGGGTTGTTCCCTTAGGGTGAGTACTTTTCCCACTAAGGTAGGCCCTCTAATGGATAAACACAAAATTGGATGGGTCTGGCTTTCTGATCATTGAGTTTGCACAAGGTGAGAGCATAATACCTACCACCCTCAAACACTAAGACATGGTGTTCTTTTACCCCCTAGTTAAAGCTATGTGAGAAACACAATCGTTAATTTTAAGCATCAAAATGAAATGTTTTATAATCTAAAACAAGCAAAGTGGTTTCAAAATAAATTTCTTGGACATTCGAACCTGCAAAACCACTTGTTCATAGTCGCAAAAGAAAAGTCTTGGACCAACGAAAAAGTTGTACAAACCCCATGTTAGCACCAAGAGGGGGTTAGCACCAAACCAAAACCAAAATCAAACAACTAAGCTAAAGAAATGAAAGTAAAAAGAGAAACTAGAACTAAAGGATTCAAGTTTTTTGTTGCTCCAAGCAGTGATTTTAGGTAATCCACCTAAAGCCACATGTTGTAGACAAAATATTAGAACCCAAAAACCCTATTGAACTCACAAAAAGCAAAAGAAAAATGAAAAAGAAACTAAAACTAAACTTTTTACCTGATAGGCAATTGTGTCACAGCTTTCGTTAGTTGTGTCATTGTGTTGTGTCGCACGAGGATGGTTGTGTCGCATTTTTAAATTCAAATTTTCCTACCCAAGGATGCCTTTTGCAGATGTGTTGTTTTTGGACAGGTGCATCGTTGTGTTTGACAAATGCATCACTTCTCAACAAATGTTTCACTGTGCTTGACAATTGTATCGTTTCATACTCAAAAGCTGCAAAAACAAGTTAAATATGTACGAAAAAATTGCAAAAAATTATGCTCGCATCAGGTTCACCAATGTGAGATGGGGTTCTTGGCTTCTAGCTTAGAATAGTGGCAGTTAACACCTCTAGACCAATAAACCACATCAACAAGAGAATACAAACTATTGGAGAAGATTAGAAATGCAAAACATAAAACAAACTACTCCCTTGCTCTCCTTATTCTTATGCAAATTTTCCCTCAGATTTTGAAGTAGACTTGTGCAAAACCTGCAAATAATAAGCAAGAAAGTTGGAGAAAATTAGTTGTTAAGGCCAAAGTGAAGGGGGAAGGCTGCTTTTATAGATAACCTTTTGAATGGACGGCTGAGATTAATCCTCTAGAAGGATTCCAAGATCAATGGTGGAGGATGCATGAGAGGGAGGTTACAGAATGGATGGTTGAGATTCAGTCTCATAAAAGATGCCAAGATCAATGGTCTAGAATTGATGCACCAAGAATATGCTATTCTTGGAGGAATCATGATAGGTATGACGCCTGAAGGCTATGACAGGAATGAATGACATGGCATATTTGACCAAGTGGTGCATAAATAATTTATTTTAAATTATTTGTTCAAAAATGGAGGAAAATGGAGAAAGGGGACAAGTGGCAAATCAATAATTTATTCAAATTATTTATTTGGAGGAAATAAAAGGTGGAGCATTTAATTAAATTTATTCAATTTAATTAAATGTGAGGATAGAAATTGGAGAGGAATTAAATAATTTCAACAATTATTTAATCATGGAAGAATAAAAGGTCAAATAATTAAATAAATGATAACTTATTTAATTATAGAAGAAAGGGGTATATTAGCGATGCAATTAAATTATTTAATCGATCAGGATAGAATAAACATTAGAAAGTGAATTAATTAAATAATTAAAAATTATCTAATTAATAGAGGAATATGATCAAACATAATTGAATAATTAAAATAATTCAATTATCGAAGGATGAAGACCAAGAAAAATGGTGTTCGCAGACTTATGACATTTTTCAGTGTCTAAACTTTGCAACAATCTATCTATTTTTTCTTGACCTTTCCCCAAGTGTATTATTTCAGTTTCAAGTCATTTTTTCTATTTTGATTTATAACTTGGATATTTAACAAAATATGTGGTCATTTTTTATGTTGTGAAGATTCCTATTTCACATGTTATAATCTCTAATTTATTTATGATGAGTCTATCATTGTTAAATCATGGATTTTTTAATTCAACCTTTTGTAATAACCCTAAACAAAGGGAAATATAAGTCTTGGCAAGAAATCTTGAAACATCTCAAGTGGTTTCACCTCTTGCCCCATCTCTATGGACTTTTCCCTAGACCAAATTAAAAGATAATGTGGGGAAACAAAAATGATATGGTCTTTGGATTGATTGGTAGTAATGTTGATTTTGACACTATGTAACACACTAACCCTTCAATGAAGTAAAAATTCTGAAGTTTTCACTTTGCGAGTAAATAAACTGTGTAACAAGCCATTGCAAAAATATTATTTTCTTTATTGAGAATATATGAACAAAGATGCCATAACATAATACAAAAAATATTTCATTACATTACATTAATTTCACAAGTTACAATCATACAAGAATGCATACATTTACATACATAGCTCAATGAACTTTGAAACAAATAGTTGTAAGATGGTCCAGAATCCTTCCTTTCAAATCTTGGTTCTTCTATTGCCTGCTGCAGTGGAGAAGCATCACTCAAGCGCTTTTTTGCCAGCCTCAAACTCTTAATGTGGTCCCCCGCACATCTATCATTCGATAGATGGCCCCTCCCTTCAATGAAGAGACTGGTAGAGTAACCAAATAACGACAACCAACTGAGCATAGTGTTGTGTCCTACATAACTAGAACTTGTAATCCCATAATCTGGAACTAGCATGTAATACTAGATCATGATGAACTAACAGTGCATCTAGAGGCAATCACACTACTTTTAAAGTGTTTTCAAATGGTAATCTGAATGAAGTTCTTCTATCACATACACTACTCAGGGCCGATTTGACTTAAGGCCATCTTAAACTACGCATAGGTATTTCCTTCAATGGATAATATATCACCCTAGAGATAACCTATCACCATTTCTACATACTTGGAATAAATCTACTTTAAGAAAGTAAATACACAAGCTCCCTCCCATATTGGATAAACAATCATAGGATTAAACACAATCTTTGCTAGTCAAATCAATAACCTAGCTAAGAGTAACTAATATACCACTAAGGCCACCACCTTTAGGATGGGTTAAAGTTAATTTTGATGGGGCATCCAAGGGTAACCCTGGTCCTGGAGGTTGTGGGGGGGTGTTGAGGAATGAGGATCATAGGCTCTTAGGCATAGTGGCACTCCCGTTAGGAAATCGGACAAATCATTGTGTTGAGGCGGAGGCTGTGTTTATAAGTATTAAGTATGCAATGGACAGGGGCTACTCTAATCTATGGGTAGAAGGGGACTCCTTAAACATCATTAATTATCTATGTGGCACCCATAAGCCTAGCTGGAATGTTGATCAATTAATAAAGGATGCCATAATTATGTTGAGATCTTGTGAAGAACCCCGTGTTTCCCACATATTTCAAGAAGGTAATTCATTACTTGATTTTTTCTCCAATGAAGTTGTCAAGCTTAATGAGTATCAAGTGTGGGAGGAAGGCTCTCTCCTTCATGAGGCAACTATGATCTTAATGAGAAATTATGGTTTTGGTTGAGTTTATGCAGTGACGTTATTTAACCATTAGTACCATCTCTCAACTCACATGCTTTGTGGGTATCGTTCAGCTTGTTGGCTATCAGTCAAATTCTAATTGCCAGAGTTTTCTACTTTTGGTTATTGTGAATATGGGAGGCGACAGGAGCAGAATTAAGCCTCATTCTTGTGCGAGCCTAAGAAAGAAAAAAATTTGGAGGATTCTTCAACATGGTAATTTTACGTCATTCTTGGAAAGATTGCATAGTCACGATCTGAATGCTTCGGCGAAGTTTGTTTCTTGTTGGCACAATTTCAAACTTCAAATGAAGGGCTTGGTTGTTTATATTAATCAGGAGTTGATTGCTACTATGAATGGCTTGCTTATTGTTGGTCATAAATTCTTCAAAGATAAGAAGAGTAACGAGGAGGCTATGGCTCAATTTTTCAAAGATGACGAAAGGAATAAGCTCATCAAGATGGAGGCTTGGGGATATGAGTGAAAGTCTCTCAAGAAGATATGGGAAAATATTGTAGAAGTAATAATGTGGTATGTGACTCTGGAAGGCAAGTTTAAGACAATCCTTGGCCATCATTTTACTCTTTTAAACCATTTTAGGCATGGGCTATTTATCTCCTTTCTATTTTTTCACTTGTCTTCCATGAGGTCTTTGTGTATGCACACTTAAAAAATAGGAGGGAACCAATCCTACATGAGGGCCTTATTCTGTTAATCATGGAGCACGTACAAGCCCTTATCCCTACCTCTTCAATTAATGGCAAGGAGAAGATTGTTAGTGAGGTTTCTGGCTCTTCTGGTTTAGACACTATCGTAGCTAAGGATGAGTGGAATGACGATGGAGAGGAAGAGACCCCATCCCCTATAGATACCTCCTCAAAGAAGAGGAAGAAGGGTATTTCTAAAGATAAACAGGCAGCTAAGTGTCTTATTCTGCAAGAGTCAGAGTCCCAATCTGATGGTGAGGATACGGAAGTTGAATATGGGGATTCCATACCTATGGACGATGCATTGGAAATTGGTCAAGGTAATAATGAGGTTGGCGGTAAGGAGGATGGGTTACAAGAGAATGTGCTAACAACAGAGGCCAAGGATAAGCCCAAGAGGGTTTCTAAGCACATTCCCAAGATGAAAAACCAAGCCTCAAAGGATACAATCAAGGTCACCACGGAGCTCGGTGAGGAGAAGTCTCTGGAAGAGAAGGCGGTGGAAATTGATGATTCCCCAGGATGTTGAGCAAAAGCATGCGAAGTTGGAGCCTCTAAAGGTTAATCCCATGTCGGAGGACTTCTCTTATCTTAATGATGATTCCACCTCTATGTTTGAGCTTCTTGACATGGCGAGGGCAGGGGCTACTGGTACTTTCAAATTAGCAAAATGGACTCTCCAGGAATTAAAAAGGGTCAACATCAAAATTAGGGGTTTGAAGGAGAATTTGCAGAATATTCTGAAGGGTTTGGCCTCGGATATTCTGATTGACAGAATTGTTGATCTTGAGGGTTCTTCCATTGACTTCAAGTCCCTTTGTGAGCAGTGTTTGGCTTGGTTAGAAACCAAGGTATTGGATACCAATGCAAACATAAAGAAGCTTCTCCATGCCTGTCACATTTCAATAAAGAATAGTGTGGATTCTTTGAAGTTCATGTTCTGAAAGATTAGTGACCTTAGAGGGGATCAAATGTATTTTTCTAAGTTAATGGAGAAGGAATAGATGGCTTAATGTAAAGGTAAAAATGGTGTGAAGGATGATGGTAAAGGGCCTGTGGTTAGAGGGCTAGCTAACTAGAAGAAATCCTTCAAAGTTGAGAAAAAAGAATTGTTGGACATGATTGGGATGCATAGGAATCAGTAGCTTGAGGTGGCCAACACCTTAAGCAGTATGAAGTAGTGTCTTGTTGTCTATTTTTTGTTTATTTTTTTGCTATTGGGTCTTGGTTTCGTTACTGTTGTTTTGTTGTTTTGTTGTTTTGATGTTGTTGGTTGTTGCTAGTAGTTTAGTGTTTTCTCCTTCGAACAGCATTTTGTCTCTCCTAGTGTTTTGATTTTTGGGTTGCTGCTGGTGTCTTAGTTTAGTATCTCTTGAGCATCATTTTGTATCTAAAGTTGTAAAGGGTTTTGAGTCCCTTCAAAGCTTGTTTTTCTCATATAATAAAAACCCATATTCCACTCACATTTAATCATATCTAGTATGTAATACCTATGATAAACACCAACCTCCTATTATGGAGTACATATAAGCACATCATAAAAACAACATAATAGCTTCTATATCCTTTACAAAGCCATTCTAGTTTCCCTAAATGCAAGTACTCATAAAATATATTTCAAAGCATTCAAGGAGAGAAATATTTAATAAATAAAATAAAGAATAATAATATCCCCATGCATGTTATCACTTATCAAATCAATTGACAGCAATGCAGCTTCTCCAAACAACAACTAGACTGGTTATAGCTTCTCAAGAGTTGTCACAATAAACCTCTAATACTTAAGTTGATAGAATTATTCTCTCAATACTATACTCACTCAAAAATAGAACTCTCTGTCTCTCAAATAAAATGGAGTAAACTGAAAATAATGCAGAGTAAAAATGCTTTGCAATAATCCCTCCCAAACAAGTGGTCAAGCTCCACTATTTATACAGTGATTTAGTGACTACTCAGCCTATAGTTTAGGCATAGTTTTCTAATAGTAGCAAGCATGCAAAGCAACACATATGTCATAGCTAAAAGGATGAAAACATGTAAGCTCATACTAAGCTAAAACAGCTACAGATCGACCCTATTGATCGACAACAATTAGAGACTAATTCAAATCTCCACATGATAGAATTCGGTTTGCTTCTCATAATGGACATCTACAGATAAAAGGATTCAAAGGTGGAATCAAGCATCAATATTCACTTGAAAATATGGCGTGGTTTCCTTCATATCAGAAACAGTCAATATCAAATATGTGCCACCAAGTTTATATCGACTAAGTCATGGCTAAGTCGATTCATATAATAAATCCATTTGAAAAAGTCACCGAATTGTTTGCATGCCTCTATAGACTGTTGGTTAAAGCTTAATGGCATGGCATTTAAAGTTTTCTAAGTCAAAGAAGATACTCATAATATGCGTCGGCTTAGCCTTCACCAAGTATCGACTTATTGTAGTGAGCAAAATTATAGTATACGTGCTCCACTATGTGTGGCAGCAAGAGTAAAACTCGGCCTTGCATATTATAGTCATAAGTAACTTAGAATCACCCTCTAATAATTGGCCTCTATCACTATAGATATGATAGTCGATTCTAAGTCTTAGATAATATATTAAATATATATTAATATATATATAATATTACATATGCATATATATATAAATATCAACATATATTTATATTTATATATATATATATATATATATGTATATATATATGTATATATATGTAAATATATATTTATATATATGTAAATATATATTTATATATATGTAAATATATATTTATATATATGTAAATATATATTTATATCGATATATTGTGATTGGTATGTTGATATTTATATATATATATATATATATATATATCATAAGCCATCAACGTAAGTATACATTCAATATTTAAATAAGTATAATCACAATAGTATTCACATACCAATATATATATGTGTGTATGTATGTATATGTGTGTATATAAGTATATGCCTCTATGTACATGTATATGTATGTATACATATATCGATACATTCGTATGGGCATGTCCATTTTCCATCGTACGTGTGTATCAATACATATATACATATCGATATATGTATATACTATACATATATATATATACACACACATTTGATTGACATATAACCATTCAAAATTACCATTGTATTGATAAACATTTACATGTGGTACATCTATACATATACATGTCATTAGATCCCTTTGACATGCATGTGTATATATATACATGTACTCCACATATGTCCTTATCAATATAACTGTAATATAACAAGAAAGAACTTCAAAGCTCAAATAGATAAACATCACACAATAACACACTCAAAAGTAAACAAGACTCTACTAATGCAGACACATCAACTAAGGATGACATACCAACTTCCCACTAAATGACACGACTCAATTATTCTACAATGGTGTGTGTATGCTCAGATAGTTTTTGTTACCGGTTACCTGACCAAGTTCTTCTCCTTATTGATACTTCTCCTCCACCAAGAGGAATTGAACATATACCTGCAACCACTAACACATGCCCATGGCAGTCAATTGTTCACAAAATATGTAGTATATGCAATACATCTCCAAAGTTAGAATATTAATTCAATAACCATTCAAACACATATATGTAGTACTTTTCCCACAACATCAAATGCAATAACATACATTCATAATGCATTGATAACAAAGTGCAAGCACAATTTATTCATCTCCAGAATTCACATTACATTCATATTTACCCTATATAGTAATAGTAAATAGTAATTACACAATTTGGGGTGTAACATACTCCCCCCTTGTGAATCATCGTCCCCGATGATTTTATGTAGCAACATAAAATAAACAAAAAAAAAACAACATAGTGTTTCAATCATTCTCAAAAGCATCAAGAACATGAGGAAACTTTTGGTGAATCTCAGCATAGTCCTCCCAAGTGGCCAAGTCTTCTGCATACTGGTCCCACTGGACTTTGCATTGCAAGACTTCTCTGTTACGCAAGAAAAGCTTAGGTGTTCCAAGAACTTTGACAAGATCGATAGTTACCACTCCATGGTTTTGTACCTGTAAATTAGTCCAATTAACCACATGATTATCACCTGGTATATACTTTTTGAGGTAGGACAAATGGAAGATGTTATGCATTCTGGAAAGAGTTGGTGGCAATGAAATTCGATAAGCTACTAGATTCACCTCCTCTAGAATCTCAAAAGGTCTTACATAATGCGAGGCTAACTTAGAATACTTTCCAAATTTAATGGAGCTCTTGTGAGGTTTCACTCTCAACAACACCTTGTCACCTACCGCTAAATTGTGGGGCATTCTTTTAGCATTAGAATAGCTCTTATGTCAGTCATTAGCTTCAGCCAACCTTTGCTTAACAATCTTAACTTTCTCCTTCATTTATACTAACATTTCTAGCCCAAGACTCACTCTGTCTTCCAGTCTATCCCAACTTATAGGAGTTCGACACTTTGACCATACAATGCTTCGAAAGGAGCCATCTTTATTGTAGACTAATAAGAATTTTTGTAAGAAAATATACTAAGGGTAAGTAATCTTCCCACTTGTATTTTTGATCCATATAATACATCCTAAGTAGGACTTCTAATACTTGATTCATCCTTTCAGTTTTCCCATTTGTTTCTGGATGATATGCTGAAATAATATTCAGTTGAGTCCCTAGTGCAGAAAACAAAGTTTTCCAAAACCTAGAAGTGACTGGTGCATCCCTATCTAAGATAATCTTCTTAGGAATCCCATGCAACCTAAACACTTCTTGCACAAATTTCCTTGCTATGATCGGTGCTCCATCAGTTAGATTCCTGAGTATAAAATGTGTGACTTTGGTAAGCTTATCTACCACCACAAGAATGGCATTGTGCTTATTTCTTGGCATAGGAAATCCTTGCACAAATTCCATACTTATGACTTTCCACTTTGTTTCTGGTATAGCATGTGGTTATAATAAGCCTACAGGATGATGATGCTTTTCTTTCACTCTTTGACACTTAAGACACCTATCCACAAATCTTGCAGCATCCCCTTTCATCCCTTTCCAAAAGTATAATGGCTTTACATCTGTCATCATTTTTGTCACTCCAGGGTTTCTAGAGTACAGTGCTTCATGTACTTCCTTCCATACCATATTTCTTAATCCTTCTATGTTAGGTACATACATTCTACCCTTATATCTAAGTAATCCATTTGGTTCAAAATGAAAACTTCCATACCTAGAATCTTGTGAATTACTAGTGGGTGCTTGCTTGACTTGCAAGTAGTACTCATCTTCTTTGCATTTTTGCATCACTTGCCCTTTAAAGTTAGTTTGAATTGTTACTATAGAAGCAATATGTCATCTTCGACTCAAGGCACCCGATTTTCCTTCCCTTTTATATAACTGATATTGAATTCATAATTAGCTATCAAGTCTAACCATCTTTTTTTCTAGCATTCAGATTAGGTTGAGTGAAAAGGTACTTTAACCCATTATCATTAGTTTTCATCTCAAAGGGTTTTCCTAACAAGTAATGCCTCCACATTTGTAATTTGTGAACCACAACTGCTAATTCTAATTCATGTGGTGCATGATTCATCTCATAAGGTTTTAGCTTCCTAGATTCATAAGTAATTACTTGCCATATTGTATCAACATACCTCCTAAACCCTCTTTGGATGCATCTGTGATAACAGTAAAGTTACCCTCAGGATCTAGTACTTTCAAGATTGGTGCAGTGGCTAACTTCTCTTTGAGTAGGTCAAAATATACTTGACACTTCTCGGTCCATTCAAATTTATTTACTTTATTTTGTAATGAAGTAATTGGGAAAGCGATCTTAGAGAAGTTTGCAACAAAAATTTTGTAATACCCTGCTAGACTCATGAAACTTCTTACCTATGACACATTCTTAGGTACAGGTCACTCAAGTACCACCTTGATCTTAGTTGGATATACTAAAATTCCATATGTCAAAATTACATGACCCAGATAATGTATCTTCTTTTGGAAGAATGTAGGCTTACAACTTATGCTCTCTCAACCGTTGTAGGACCATCTCTAAATGCCTACAATGTTCCTCCTCATTTCTAGAATAAATCAGGATTTCATCTAGAAAAACTAATACAAACTTGTCTAGGAAGTCCCTAAATACACTATTCATCAGGTTCATAAATGTTGCAGGTGCATTTGCTAAACCAAAGGGTTAAACAGTGAACTCATAGTGTCCATATTTGGTTCTGAATGCAGTTTTAAAGATGTCTTCATCCTTAATCCTCAATTGGTGATATCTAGATCTCGAATCTATTTTAGAGAATACGGTGGATCCCCTCATTTAATCAAAAAGATTATCTATGTGTGGCAACGGATACTTGCTCTTAATGGTATCTTTGTTAAACATACGATAGTTGATGAACAAATGCAAAGTACCATCCTTTTTAACAAAGATGATTGGTTCTCCCCAAGGAAAAACACTTGGTCTTATCAACCCTTTAGACAACAATTCATCCAATTGTGCCTTAAGTTCCATAAGTTTAGTGGTTTTCATCCCATAGGGCACCTTGGAAATAGGTTCATACCCTAGAACTATATCAATAGAGAAGTCAAATATTCTTTTCGAAGGCAACCATGGTAACTCATCTGAAAACACATCAAAAAAAAATCTCAATATTGGATACTTCTCCATATCTGATTTTCCAATTTCATCTATTTCACCATCTTCTAACTCCTAAAATCTTTGGAATTCCAAGTTATCAAGATCCTTTTCCAGTTCTTCTATCTTGATGGAAAAGAGTTTAC
This sequence comes from Sequoia sempervirens, assembly GCA_007258455.2. NCBI lineage: Eukaryota > Viridiplantae > Streptophyta > Pinopsida > Cupressales > Cupressaceae > Sequoia > Sequoia sempervirens. The sequence continues at coordinate 497,608,251 of VDFB02281492.1, read as the reverse complement.
ACCCTTTCTTCTTAGCTCTTAATAGTTGCATTATCATAATTTAACGAATCCTGAACTCTCTAGATGTCTATTGAAATTTTACTTGATTTCCAAAATCATCAAGGCATTCTACAGTTTTAGCATGACAATCTACCTTAGCCCTATGTCTCCACAACCAATTCATACCTAGGATGACGTCATATGATCCTAGAGGTGTGACATAAAGGTTTGCTTATGTAGAAAAAATAGGTAGTTCTATCCTAGCCTCGAATAGACATTGTTCCACCTTTGCTCTTATCTAGTTTGCATACTCTACATCCCAAGACATTGCCATGTATCCAGCCTTCCTAGATAATTGCTTAGCTACTCTAGGTGAAATGAAATTCTCAGTTGCACCAATATCAATAAGAACAAAAATAAGTAAGCCAAAAAAAATAGTCAGTGTTTCAACTAGAGTTACTTGATACTACGCCTGACGATCATCCACAACTACATGTATCTTTTGTTGAAACATCGCTTGTTGGGTGGGTAAGGAATTACCATATGGTCATGATCCAGAAGTTTTATTAGGACATTTTTTGGCATAGTGGTCCCCTCCACATGCAAAACATCTCATAGTTGGTCCTTTCTTTCTAGTGGGTTCTCTAGGCTTGTTGACATTTTCATTAGCTTTGTTGGTATTACCCATGCTAGAACCATTCCTCTTATGCTCTCTTCTAGACTCCTTTCCATCATTGTGAAACCCTTTTCCTTTTTTCCTTGGAACATTTTGCATAGATTCCACCTTCTTTAGAATTGGCTTCTTAGGAACTTCCACAACCTTCTTATGCTCTCTACTTTCTTGACAAGTGGAGTTAGACTTGAAATTTTGCTCCTGTTTAATTGATTTCTCGTATACAAGATCCATTGTTATTGGACCATGCATATCCACTTCTCCTTCAATTTGATTGTTAAGTCCCATAATAAACTTTCTTATGCGGAAGCGTTCATCCTTGTGATAAATGGGAACATAATGCAGAATTCAGGTAAACTTCTCCCAATATTCGTTGACCATCATATTACCTTGTTTCAAATCCTAAAAATTTGAGATTTTTTGGTCATAATAGAGTTGGGGCAACCATCTCTTGCCAAAAATCTTTACAAATCCTCCCCATGTTAGCTTCCATGAGTTAATATTGAGTTCCAAATTTTTGTTCATCCACCAATTAGAGGCTTCTCCTACTAACTGGTAAGCACCTCATGCGGCTTTAGTGGTCTTAGTGTAGTTTTGAATTTCAAAATACTTTTCCATTTGAACAAGCCATACCTCAGCTTCATCTCCGCTAGCACTTTCATCAAACTTGGGCAGGGTAATATTCTTCATGTCCTTGAAAATTTTAGAAGCCATACGCTTCTTATTTCTTTCCTTAGATGGCGTAGGTGATTCTTCCTTCTCATGATTATGAGTTTCATCGCGCCCATGAGAAGAGTTTTCTCCCTCGTGCTCATTAACAGGAACTTCTTTCTCTACCCTATCCTTAACTCTTTCCTACGCAAGGTTAGCCAACCTTGCTAAAATTTGGTCAAGTCTAGCTTCAATCCCTGTGGGTCCTTGTCCAACTTCTTGGCTTCTGCCTGGATTGGTTCTTGTCCTCACCATCTTCACTAGATTTTTTTTACCTGAATGTTTATCCATGTTAGACTAAATTATGTTATCAACTACCCTATGGAAAACATTAAGAATTCCATTCATACATGCATAAATAATTCCACATAAGATTAAGCACACACTTTTTGATAAACATATAATTTTATTCATTTCATAAGGATTTCAACATCCCTTTGATTACATGGAGTGACTATTCAGATAGTCGAGTGGAGAGTATCTCTCAGATTCACTCTCTGAGGCATAACTTAAAGGAGTATAACCTACAGACTGGGATTGTTGCAAATCTCTATCTTTTATTTCATCCCTTAATTGTTCATACATATCCCAAAAAGGATAGTAGCCTTCGGATTTGTCATCCAATACATAGTTACGAGGTTCAATGCCAATATGGTGTTCATCAACAATATAGTCTACCCTTTTCGCGGGTATTTATTCATGAGACCATTTCACATCTAGCAACACTCAAGGTACATATCCTTTGGACTCATTACTCAAGAAAATTACAATTACTTTCACCAGTAGATGAACTCTAAGGTCCCTAAAGGTAAATGTCGGACTAATACTCCCTTCTGAGGGCATATCCCTAGGAAGTGATAATGACTCAAACTTTTTCGATGAAATGGAAGGTAGGTAGTTGTACTTGGCCTCCATCTTCATCTTCCTCTTCACATCATTGATCTGAGAAAGTGCATGACTAAAGTTTTCGGTGTCACTCAACCAGACGGCATTGTCGAAGTTAGTATCCTCTATTGTTCTAACAATGGCTTTTGTTTCCTTCTTGGCCTTGAGGTAGTGCTCATTTCCAATTACTGAATTTCAAGCCGTTAATCTGAGACGCACCATCCTAGCACAAGAATTCACAACATTAGATAACGTTGGACGGAAAGAATGATAAGCTCATAGGTTCCAGAGCTAAACTGGGTAGCTCTGATACCACATGTAACATGTTAACCCTTCAATGAAGTAAAAATTCCTAAGTTTTCACTTTGCAAGTAAATAAACTATGTAACAAGCCATTGCAAGAAAAAAATCATTTTCTTTATTGAGAATATACGAATAAAGATGCCATAACATAATACAATAAGGATTCCATTTCATTACATTAATTTCATAAGTTACAATCATACAAGAATGCATACATTTACATATATAGCTCAATGAGCTTTGGAACAAATAGTTGTAAGACAGTCCAGGATCCTTCCTTTCAAATCTTGGTTCTTATGTTGCCTGCTGTGGAGGAGAAGCATCACTCAAGCACTTTTCTGTCAACCACGGAATCTTAATGCGTTCCCCCTCACATCTATCATTCGATAGATGGTCCTTCCCTTCAACGAAGAGATTGGTAGAGTAACTAAATAACGACAACTACTTGAGCATAGTGTTGTGTCCTACATAAAGAGAACTTGTAATCCCACTATTTGGAACTAGCATGTAATATTGGATCACAGTGAACTAACAGTGGAGCCAAAGATAGTCACACTATTTTGGCCAAAGTGTTCTCAAACGGTAATCTGAATGAAGGTCATCTATCACATACACTACTCAAGGCCGATTTGACTTAAGGCCATCTTAAACTATGTATAGGTATTTCCTTCAATGGATAATCTATCGCCCTAGAGATAACCTATCACCATTTCTACATACTTGGAATATATATACTTTAACAAAGTAAATACACAAGCTCCCTCCCATACTGGATAAACAATCCTAGGAGTAAACACAATATTTTCTAGTTAAGTCAATAACCTAGCTAAGAGTAACTCATATGCCACTCACATTTAATCATATCTAGTATGTAATACCTATGATAAACACCAACCTCCTATTATGGAGTACATACAATCACATCATAAAAACACCATAATAGCTTCTATATCCTTTACAAATCCATTCTAGTTTCCCTAAATGCAAGTACTCATAAAAGACAATTTGAAGCATTCATGGAGAGCAATCTTTAATAAATAATATAACAAAGAAGAATATCCCCATGCATGTTATCGCTTATCCAATCAATTGATAGCAACGCAGCTTCTCCAAACAACAACTAGACTAGTTATATCTTCTCAAGAGTCATCACAATAAACCTCTAATACTCAATTTGATAGAATTCTTCTCTCAATACTACACTCATCAAAATAATAGAACTCTCTCTCTCTCAAATAAAATGGAGTAAACTGAAAATAATGCAGAGTAAAAATGTTTTGTAAGAATGCCTCCCAAACAATTGGTCAAGCTCCACTATTTATACAATGATTTAGTGACTACTCATCCTACAGTTTAGGCATGGATTCTAACAGCAGCAAGCATGCACAGCAACACATATGTCACAACTAAAAGGTGGCAAACATGTAAGCTCATACTCAGCTAAAACAACTACATATCAACCCTATTGATCTACAGCAATTAGAGACTAATTCAAATCTCCACATGATAGAATTCGGTTTGCTTCTCATAATGGACATCTACGGATACAAGGATTCAAAGGTGGCACAAAGCATCATTATTCACTTGCAAAGATGGCGTAGTTTCCTTCATATTAGAAACAGTCAATATCAAATATGTGCCACCAAGTTTATATCAACTAAGTCATGGCTGAGTCAATTCATATAATAAATCCATTTGACAAAGTCGTCGACTTGTTTACAAGCCTCTACAGATTGTTGGTTAAAGCTTAATGACATGGCATTTAAAGCTTGCTAAGTCAAAGAAGATACTCATAATATGCGTCGACTCAATCTTCACCAAGTATCAACTTATTGTAGTGAGTAATATTATAGTATATGTGCTCCACTATGTGTGGCAGCAAGAGTAAAACTCGGCCTTACATAATACAGTCATAAGTAACTTAAAATTAGCCTCTATCATTATCTATGATAGTCAATTTTAAGTCTTAGATAATATATTAAATATATATTAATATATATATAATAATACATATACATATATATATATATAATAAGTCATCAATGTAAGTATACATTCAATATTTAAATAAGTATAATCACAATAGTATTCACATACCAATCACAATATATTGATTGTAGTATATCCTATATGTACATGTATACATATGTATACATATATCGATATATATGTATGGGCATGTCAATTTTCCATCGTACGTGTATCGATACATATATACATATGGATATATGTATATACTATACATATATATATGTACACATATTCGATTCACATATAATAATTCACAATTACCATTGTATTGATAAACATTTGCATGTGGTGCATCTATACATATACATATACATGTCATTAGATCCCTTTGACATGCATGTGTATATATATACACGTACTCCATATATGTCCTTATCAATATAACCATAATATGACAATAGAAACTCCAAAGCTCAAATAGATAAATATCACCCAATAATGCACTCAAAAGTAAACAAGACTCTACTAATGCAAACACAACTTGTTGAAAAATGAGGTGTTTTCTTAGCTTAATACTCTGTAAAACTTTAATATTTCTGATCTAAATAAGCTTTTCCTTTTGTTACTTATTATTTGTGGGTGATTATCTTGATTAATCCATTCTACTATTGTAGAATGTAGACAGAAGTTGATAGAACAACTAGACAGGATATTAGAAAGATTACACAAGATGTACCATGGAGAAACCCTTTCGGGAAAAAACTCCACCAAGACTTATTCTATTATTCACTCTCTAAAATACAATAGCTCTAATTCTTGCTTGAGAATGCTTCTTCTGCCTTCACCAATCATCTTCACAACCTGCAATAACAACTATGATAACTCTATTCAACTTGTTTGAGATAATAGGCTTTGATTTACTTTGTAAACTCAACATGAGTTACAATTACAATGCTCAAGCCCTATCCCTAAAAGGTACACCATATCTCATGCAAATAGGGTTATCCTATGAAGAACAATGCTAAAACATGTGCTTCATCCATTTGGGCGTCCCAAACTGAAGCTACAACTCATCCTTCACTTCGGTGATAATTCCAAAGCTCCTCCTCAAAGTTGGCGCCCATAAGTAATCCTACTTAACTGAGCCTTCAGAAATATCTCAACATGCAAAAGAGGTAAATCCAAGAAAGCATATTGGGCGCCCAAGTTGGCTCCAAGTGATTTCTTGTTAACTGAAACATTACTCAACACCATTCATCCAAGAATGGTCTTCTCTTGTTAACTGGAGGTAGTCCCTGTTATTTGTCATGCAACTCAAGTTATTAGCCATGCATTCCAAGTTAATTGAAGCTAACTACATGCAACTCAAAATAACCAACATGCATGCAACTGAAGATAATTGAACCATAACTAAACTGAACTAAATTGAACTCAACTGAACCGAACTGAACTAAACTTCATGCATGCAAACATCAAACCCTAACTCCTAGGATCTTTACATGCATTCAAAAGTGTTATCTCTTACTCTGAATAGTTAACTGAACTCAAGGTGAGTGTCACCTTACCATGTGTGATGCTCCTATTATTTAGGAATAACTACAAATGTCAATTTCATGATTTATTTCATCAAATATTAATCTCATCCTAATCTTAGTGTTGTTGAACACATTCCAAGAACTTAGAAGATACATGAAATAATTAATGTTTAGGATTTGCAATTAAATGACATCCTATTTCCAACACAACTAAGGATGACTTACCAACTTCCCACTAAATAACACAAATCAATTATTGAACTATTGTGTGTGTATGCTCAGATAGTTTTTGTTATCGGTTACCCGACCAAGTTCTTCTCCTGAGTGATACTTCCCCTCTGCCTGGAAAAATTGAACATATACTTGCAACCATTAACACATTCCCACTGCATTCAATTGTTCACAAAATATGTAGTATACGTAATACATCTCCAAAGATAGAATATTAATTCAATAACCATTCAAACACATATATGTAGTACTTTTCTGACCACATCAAATGTGATATCATACATTCATAATGCATTGATAACAAAGTGCAAGCACAATTTATTCATCTCTAGAATTCACATTACATTCATATTTACCCTAAATAGTAATAGTAAATAGTAATTACACAATTTGGGCTGTAACACACTATGTTTTCTATTTCACGAATAAAGTGCCCACGTACCCTTTAAACTAAAATTTGGAAGATTTTTTGGGACCCATGTCTCTCTCCATTCTAAGATGATCCTTTTATGGACAATCTTCTACCCCTTGGTGATTGTGATAACCTACCATATTATGATGATGCGTAAGAGTAGATTGATTTTTTGGCAAGTCTTAACAATGGTGATGATATTGAGGCTTCACATGATGCTCCTCTAAATATATACATTGATTATTTGGTTTCTATGACTCCTAATCCACATGCAAAGGCTCCATCTTTTTTATCTATGAGTCACTATCCTAAAGTTGGGGATTCTTGATTTCTAGCATTGATAGATTCATCTCCAAGTGTTCCTATTTAGACATCTCGTGTGGACACATCATCATGGTATGGTCAATATAATTGGATGACATACATTGAGATGATATATCCATCATGTGCTGCTTCCAGCAATTCTTTACAACATGTACATCATATTTTTCCAAATTTTCTACATTGGGATGAGTACTTGACAAATATTGCAAGTTTGTTTTGTAGGTCCCATCTACAAATTTGATAGACGCAATTGAAGAAATTCATCTCTTTGATGACAATCCCATAAAATTTGTCACACCATCTTCATCTTTGGATCTTGTTCTTCAATCATCCACACATGGTCCTAGCTTGTCACTTTTTTCATTTATTAGGCTTCTACTTGAATTTAGTGTGCCATGTTTTCATATAGACATACTGACACTTCAACAAAGATTGGAGATAAAATCATCCATCATGATCGTTCTTCCTTTGTGGAAAGACATACTATATCTATACTTGGTTTTGTTTCTTCCCAAGGGGAGGAATGTCATTCATCATTTTTGGATTTCCATAATCCTTTGTAGAACATCATCCATCAACAAAGGAGATTACACATTATAAACAAGTTGCATAGTCCCTCTTGCTCTACTATATAGAGAACATCTATTGTGAATTAGTGATGAAAGTAATCCCTGGGAGATCACGTTGATTCTTCCTTCTTTCACTTGTACATGTTTATTTGCATCTTTTCTCTCTTTTGGAGGGATTTTTTTTACGAGTTGTTCTTTACTCCATTTGTGAAGGACTTGTGTGTACATAGACACCTAATATGGTCTTGCAATCAAGAACCATTCCTAGATCTTTGCATTTTTTTAAAACTCCCTAAATTGCACTTAAAAGGGGGTGTTGATGTGAACATGGTACATTACCAAACTAGTTTATGTTAAGTCCTATCTATATTTACATACTTTTATTTAGGTCATTTACCTTTTACGTATCACATCATAAAATTAAGGCACTTGTCATGATCTTAGTTTGTCCTAAGGTTTCATCCTTGTCTTTAGAACAAGAGCTTCCTCATTGTATATTGTATTAGTTTCATTTTTGCATCTGATGAGTTGTTTAACTTCGTACCATTTCCATTTTTTCTCTCTTGTATGAAAGGTTTTCTTGGTTGCAAGTGATCCTTGGGCTATTGTGAAGTTGATCAACAAATTTTCAATGAAAAGATGTGTAGCAAAGAGGCCTAATGGCCCATTGTGGTTATCTTTATGTTGTTTGTAGATAATGTGTAGCATTTAAATGTATTGGGAAAAAATAATTCTCCTTTTTGCTAGTGTATTTAATGAAGGAAAGAAATTACATTGAAGTTGTCAAAATTAAGAGCAAAAAACAAATGTTCCTTGTTATAGAATCTATGTTGAATGTTAATTAGAATTAACCTTATGCTTAGACAATATAATTGCTTTTATGCTGGAACTTCTCCATTATCTTGTGCACTGTTAAAAACTTAATTTAGGCAAATGATTCATCATAATTATGTTTGCTTGACATAAATTAAGGATATTAAACATGCATACCCATGTTCCTTCTAGTTAGTGCTTTGAGGGAAATGCTTCTTATTTTTATAACCCATCCTTCCCTCACATTCATTTTATCACTTCCCCAATCTTGTGTGCTCATTGACATGTATCTTTCGCCTGTCAATTCCAAGCAACATTGCACTTGGCAATGACACGTGTGTAAAATTGTTCTCTTCTTGAGTTTTTTCCATGGTTGATGTTTAGGCATTATAACCCTTGGGGTATAAGCATGCATATTCAAGCCATGTAATGACCACCCACTTTTTTTTTTAGTGTAATGTGAAGTGCGAGTTTGTTTTGCATTCAAGTATTTGCAACATAACATGGCATTCGTTTATAGCATAGCAATGAATAAAATCGACCATGAAAATGCATTATCTTCATATTTCATCATTACAACATACATTGATGATAACATCCAATAAAATCAAACTTATTAAAATAATTTGCAGACCTGATAACAGTCCCAAATGAAGCTCTTACAAACATAAAATGAGCAGCAATACATTCAAATGATGCACATAAACCAAGTTGTGATGTAGGTCAACCAATCAAAGCTCTTATTCTTCAACGAACAGCTACATGAATGTTGTAGAAGGTAGATTGTAGGTCTATACAAAAGCATACCTGATTATGCACAACTCCCAAAGTGGCACGACTCCCTGGGAGGGGCAATTTTCTCCCTAAAATCAAAAATCATTGCAAATGAATACTTGAAATGTGGCATTCAACTATGAGGATTCCTTTGCAACAATACCCAGAGCGGGTCATTGATCACCCATCGAGCTCTGAACAATTTTGCACTTCCAGCCATTGTAAAAAGTGAGTCCAAAATTCTAAAAAATGTATATCAGACCTCTATTAAAGTGTCTTTAACACCTCTAATCATCACCCAAATGAAGCAAATCAACAAGCACATCAAAATCTTTGAACCCACATCAAAACACTAAGAAAATATCCATACTAGAAACCCTAGAACGACCAATCTTCTGAAAACAATGGTGATTCTTGAGGTAGAATTACTCCAACCAACTAGGGCGGTTCTTTCACCACTGAAACCAGCAACTGAAGGAGATGGTTTTTATCCTCAACGAGCAATGTGTAATTCCTAGAAACAATCCAACAGAGTCTCCTTAAATTGTCAAATCCTCCATATGCAAATGAGAGCTCAAACTCATATTTATAAAGTGGGAAGAATTAGGGCAACTTGCATTTGAATTTGAATATATTATCCCTCTCATTTCACTTTATGAAATGACATGAAATTACCCCAAGAGGGGTGTCCAACTTTTTGCCTCCAAAATTCTACTTTTGATTATTTATTTAAAATTGGCATTAATCCCAAACTAGGCATCACACCTAATGAGACATAACATTAGCCTTAAAAACTGATAAATAAACATCTTTTCTAGGCATCTAGTTGAAATACACTATCCCCTTTTTTAAAACAATGTTGCTCAACTAGGCCAAGGGGGGGTCTTTTATAACGTTCTAACATAAGTCATAAAATCACCTTTTGAAGACTCTAGTGAATAATATGCCAAAACATTATAACTCACCAAACAACTACCAAGAACTACCAAAACTAGAAACTCTGCACAACACTGTTGCCAAGACCAATTACTAAATATAACACTTACTAAAAATAGTAACATCGAACTAGCCCAAATAAGGAACACCGAAAAAGGGGACATTACAGTCCTCCCTTCCCAAAGATTGTTTGTCCTCAAACAATGCCATTACAACTCCAGAAACAATAGACCGGTCCACCTTAAAACCAACTAAGATCCCAAGGTCCCAAGTCAACCTAGGAGATTTGTAGCACCATTTGCTCAAAGCACTGTCATGTGAGCTACCAATATAAGAGACCTCCTGAAAACCTCTTGTATGAAGAGTAATCAAATACTATGTAAATTCATTCAACTCCTCAAAGAAATGCTCTTTGAGAGAACCAAATTGATGTGCCACAAGAGTAAACTCTAGAAAGTTAACACTGGCTCTCTCATCCCAAACAGTTGTTGAACTACAAAATAATATGATCCCAGGGTTCCAAGTTAGTCTCAAAAAGGAACCACCATGCTGACGTTGTGCCACTCTCATCATAGTTGTCAAACCATCGTGCCCAAACTGCACTCCCTATCCTGGAACCCCAAAAAGTAAACATCATCAAAGCCCATACTGAAATACCTGAAAGGATTGAAATCAATGTCATGAAATATATCCTGACAAGGAAACTCAGAGAAGACCACATCAACAAACTCACTGTCAATCACGAAACACCCTGCTCAACCATAAAACATAAACCCCAACATCACACCCCGTGATGCCCCAAACATGAAGCAAGTCAATCATTGCCACATCTCTGAAATCTAACAACCAAGAAATGCCTCTATTGTCATAAATTGAAACCATAACATCAACACTTAACCTCCAAGTGTCAAATGAAAGGTTCTGAACACACCAACACACCCAAACCATTGCAATCATTAGGACACCGCCTGAAATTATGCATATCATCTCCATGGAGTAACTGCAGTGAGCATCACTCACCAGAGTGGAAACAATAATGAATGAACTATGTCCAAAAAAACACTCACAGCTAGTTTCCCAAAGGTCTACCAAAGCTCAAAATCAATCTACTCATCAAAAGATGTCACCATATCCGACAAAAAAATGTAAGGGCAACAGTAATCAAACTAAAATCCTACTAAAAATATAGGAGAGATGAGTATGGAAGTAGCAACAAAATCATCTCCTAAGATCAAATCACATCTACCATCCAGCTTTAACCATGAACTACCCACTACAATCTTGAGACCATCTCATGGTTGGAAACTGCACCTGGGTCCCAAATCTTGTAATCAAATTCACTCTCATCACTGAAATTGGTTAGGTCTCTGTCATCCAACTCAAAAAGTGGATTATCATGAGTCAAATCAGCATCCCACTCAAATAAAGGATTATCAACGAATTGAAGATTATCCTCAACTCCAAAATCAGACCAATTCTCTTGTTGATCCAAACTCCTATTTTCTAAATTTTTAGGACTATGAGTAAGATCATACTCTTGAATGCAATCAAGCTCCTCTATTACCTATTTTATCTCCTTAACCCTTTCTTTGTTCTCCCACTGTTCGAACTATTTGGCCTCATAGACTTGTTCATTTGCTTCAATAAGTGTTTCTTAGACACTTTCCAAAGCAAGCTTCGTGGAATTAATCTCAATGGTGAGCTCGCTAACCACTCCCCTTAACAGCTTGTCATGGACAAGGTCTCATCTATAATCTTGGTGGCAAAATCTCTATCATGCATCGTGTGTAAGAAAATTGATTTTATTCCCTCCATAGTGCCTTTTCTCATGTACAAATCAACAAGGGAAACAACTTGTTCAAACTGATTCTTTTTTGTCATTAAAATACAACTCTCCATTAGTCTCTTAATGCCATCAAATTCAGATAAATTTTGCACTTCAGTTTCAGCTATTACCAAGAATTTTTCAATCATGATCAAACAAAGGTAATGAATTGTTGTTATTGTGCATGTTAAAATCAAAATTAGACTCATACCTGTCATCAAAGTCTCCAAGGTTGTCCCAAATCACTTGTGCCTCTCCATTATTATCCCCAATAGTGAACTGTGAATCCACATCAACCAGGCCACATGGTCTTTGCTCAAGATCAACTACCTGCAATGTGAAATCAGATTTCTTTTCTAGATCAAAAACATCACCATCAATGACATCCTCTATGCATGACTCTCAAGATGGACATCATTACAATCAAAAAAAATTCATCCCAATGTGGATCCTTATCATACTTAGGTGCCAACACACCCAAATCCCATGTGTAGAAAGGTTGATCACTTTGTTCAAAGAATAAGTGTTCATTGTGCTCCTCATGAGTATTTGACTTTTTGAATAAGTCACTCTCCAACTCACTAGGACTGAAATCATCATAAGCATCTCTCTCCATGTGCTTGGTTTGGTAGTCAAACCAAAAGCCACATGTGTCACTATTACGAACATGAGGTAAAGAATCATCATTATTAGTTGATTTGAAGACATCATCCCTTTTGCTTTCAACATGCCCATCAACTAAAGGTATCTCAACTTCATTGGATAGCTCTACAAGAGTATTCAAGGCTGTTGTTTTGTCAATTCCTTCATTAACAACCTTATCCACGGTAGTTGCATGCATGACCAAAGAGTCATCTTGAGGCTTTGTCTCTCATTCATCATGTTTCAAAGCAATCATTGCATCAAATTTTTCTTCTATGAACTTCTCTTCAACCACCTACTCTTCATTGAACAAGTATGGTTTCAACTATGCCACCTCCTTAAATTGAAGTTTTGGTTCCTTCTTATCAAACCTCTCTATGAGTCTCTTAGTAAACTCTGCATAAGATGTAACCTGAGCTTGCCCCATTGTGATCATCCCATGATGCCACCACTTATGTCTGACTCCATCAAGGTGCATAGCAGGATATTTTATGGATTCCTCTTCAAGCATGGGGTTTAGATTGAGGTAAGTGTCCACCTTTTGAACCCATGCTCTCGCTGAAATCTCATCAGACCCATGAAAGTAAGGCTAAGTTTTCCAACTTTCCTTTCCAAGCCATTGTGGTGCTCTCTGTTAGAAAACCAAGATCACCTGCATGCAAAGGGATACCTGTCACATGCAAAAGACATGCAGAACCAAAGAAGATGTTCTGTAAACCTCAAAGTAAAAAATGCATTAAGAGAATCAATTATTACAAAGTGATCAATCCTTATGAAGGAGATCAAGAAACCCTAAATGAAACCCTAGTGTGCACACTTAATAATTAATTTGCCTAAGTTTAGCTTAAGCAACTAAAGGAATAAGTGACTTAATTAATTAACTAGTATGATATAATTAATTAAGCATAATAACTTATTACTCTAACACCCCCCCTTAAGATGAACTTAGGAAGAAGCTAAAACACTAGAATAAGATGCATGAAAGCAAAGATGGGTCCCGACAACTAGGCCTGATCAGTACCCATTTACAAATGCAAGAATGAGTAAGAGAAGGAAAAACCCAGTGGGACAAAACCCCCCCTACAATGAGATGTCATGCTGCAAAGAAGCACTGGAAGAACTCTGTAGAGTAACACTGGAACCTGATACTGGCAAGCAAGGAAAGATTCTTCTATTTACTACTGAAACCGGATGAGAGTCACTGATTGACTCAAGGAATCATGATAAAGCAATAGATATCCGATGCCACAAACACTCAAAAACTCCAAACGGGAACAACTCTAGAATCTATGAAGCAGCAAGAAATTATTGAATGATGTATTACTGAAAACGAAGTGCAAAGATGCAAGATGCACTCTCCCAACTGCCAAAACATCCAAGTAATCGCCAAACAACCCATCGGGCCAAATCTGGACTAAGTGATCAACCTGGGATAGATACAGAAAAATTGCATGGATGGCAACATAGAGCTCCTCAATACCTTTCCAACGCCGCAAAGAAGCAAAAATCGGAGATCGTGGCAAAAAGTTATGAGCTCGGAAGCATAAAAAGTACACCTGACTTCAAACAGCAATAAATGCAATAAAACAAAAAAATATTGTAAATACCAAATGAAAGTGTTCGGAACCAGCTTTCCGGCAATATCTCGTTTGCCCGATTTCGATACTGTATGCCCAAGTTATGACCAAAAGAAAAAAAATTGCTCTTTTAGGGCAAATTAGGGCTAGGAGGGGCAAAGAGGGCCGTACGACCGGGTGATGTCATGTGGTTCATGGCAAAAATTTGATGGCCATCTGGCCGTGGCGAAAAAATCTCCCCCCCTACAAAAAATTTGATGGCCGTCGGTGGAATATGCTGCATGGAAGGAATATTCTGTTCACCGGATTGTGCTATCGGAATATGCTGAAAAAATGGGAATATTCCCCCAGCTTCTGCAGATGACAGATTGCGAATTCTGCATCAGTTTTTGAAGAAGCCGGCTGCCGGTGAGGAAGGCTTGCCGGTTTAAAGGAAAGCCGACGGCTTCCATGTGTCGTCAGCCTGTCACCGGGTGGTAGGTCCCCGCCCTAGGGTACGGGGTACCCTCTGCATTAAAGCCTATAAACACTAATAAAAAAAAACATTTTTTTATTTTTTTTGTATTTTGTTTTTTTATTTTGATTTTCAAAACAAAAACTTTTTTTTTTTTTTGACATGCAGGAAAAATAATATTAAAAAACTTGAATTTTTTTTTTTCGAAGATGTGCACAGGGACAGTACAGAGGCCATACGGACAAAAAAAATAGCCTCACAAACAGCCAATGCCGAATATAGGCGAGTTATATGTCATTTTTCATCTCTTAGACGCTCTGGATCTAATGGCGAGGTCCAATCTGCCTGAAAACGTACCAAAAGCTTTGCAACTCCCAGATCTTGCAAAAAATATGTATGTGGAAACCCTTGCATTAGAAACTCACTGAAAGGCCATATCTTCAAATCACGAACAGGCAGCCGCAGGTCTAGAGCTCTCATACCATGTTAGAAAACCAAGATCACCTGCATGCAAAGGGATACCTGTCACATGCAAAAGACATGCAGAACCAAAGAAGATGTTCTGTAAACCTCAAAGTAAAAAATGTATTAAGAGAATCAATTATTACAAAGTGATCAATCCTTATGAAGGAGATCAAGAAACCTTAAAAGAGAAACCCTAAATGAAACCCTAGTGTGCACACTTAATAATTAATTAATTATTAATGTGCCTAAGTTTAACTTAAGCAACTAAAGGAATAAGTGACTTAATTAATTAACCAGTATGATATAATTAATTAAGCATAATAACTTATTACTCTAACACTCTCTATTTCCCTTGTTGGGTGTATGCCTCATTCGAAGATTCATATAATCACGTAGAGATATGTCATGTTAAAAACCAGGCCCTGCATCAATCCAATCATGTCTAATGATTCTGCATCTCAATCAGTGTGAGTTGTTGATTGGGTTGTGCTTCCACTCATGGTGGGAAAATAGGCATGAGAGGTCTAATTGTGGCTGCCCTATGGTGTTGATTGGCTGCTCCACACTGACCCACATCATTTCCTTGCCCATTATTGCCTCCATTGTTGACTCCCATTTGATTTAGCCCCTCAACCAACTATGCTAGATCTTGATTGGTTTCTTGATGCCCCTAACCACAGCATCCAAGAGAAGCATCCTCTAATCTAGTTCAACACTCTTTCAACCCTTTCACCCCTATCACCCATATTTTCAGAACTTGTAGATCCTATAAGTGTGTTTTAGAGTATTGTTCTTCCCTCTCTGAAGACCAATGCACCCACAAATCCTCTTCATATTTTCTTAACCTTTCAAGATTTCTCCTCCCTTTTTTATTGATGCTCATAGAAATTCATTACCCATTGGCGGGCATAAATGTTTTGAGCTCTAATACCACTATAATGGCCACCCCTGATTTTTTTTATTTGTTTTGCTTAGTGTGATGTGAAGTGCGGATTTGTTTTGCATTCAAGTGTTTGCAACATAACATGGCATTCATTCATAGCATAGCAATGAACAAAATTAACCATGAAAATGCATTATCTTCATATTGCATCATTACAACGTATATTGATGATAACATCCAATGAGATCAAACTTATTAAAATAATTTGCAAACCTAATAACAGTAATTTCAACTCTGATAACAATCCTAAATGAAGCTCTTACAGACAAAATGAGCAGCAATACATTCAAATGATGCACCCAAACCAAGCTGTGATGTAGGCCAACCAACCAAAGCTCTTATTCTTTAATGGGCAGTGGCACAAGCGTTGTAAAGGTAGATTGTAGTCTATACGACAACATACCTGATTATGCACAACTCCCAAAGTGGCACGGCTCCCTAGGAGGGGCAATTTGCTCCCTAAAATGAGAACTCCACCAAAACTTGCAAATGAATACTTGAAATGTGGCACCCAACTATGAAGATTCCTTTGCAACAATACCCAAAACGAGTGTTCAATCACCCACAGGGCTATCAACAATTTTGCACTTCCAACCAGTGTAAAAAGTGAGTTTCCAAAATTCTAGAAATGTATATCAAACCTCTGTTAAAATGTTTTTAACACCTCTAATCATCACCCAAATGGAGCAAATCAACAAGCATATCAAAATCTTCGAACCCACATCAAAACATGAAGGAAATTTGTTGCATAGGCAGTTGTCGCCTCACCAAAAGATCGACCTGTTAATGCCCAATACAACAACCAGAGTTAATGAATCCACGAGAGGCAATTAAGCCATGTCACAAAGTCGAGCGCTACGCTACACAGCACAAGGAGACCAAGGGCGCACACCTTGGAACAATCCCCCCTCAACACAAGGGGTTTAAACCGGTGACCCAGGCTCTGATACCAATTGTTGCATAGACAATTGTCATTGCACCAAAAGATCAACTTGTTAATGTCTGATACAACTGCCAGAGTTAATGAAGCCACAAGAGGTGGTTAAGCCATGTCACGAACCCGAGCACTATGTTGCACGGCACAAGGAGATGAAGGGCACACACCTTGCAACAAAATCTTCATACTAGAAACCCTAAAACAACCAATCTTCTAAAAACAATGGTGATTCTTGAGGTGGAATCACTCCAACCAACGACGATGAGTCTTTCACCACCAAAACCAGCAACTGAAGGAGAGGGTTTTTGACCTCAACCAGCAATGTGTGGTTTTTGGAAACAATCCAGCAAAGCCTCCTTAAATTGTCAAATCCTTCATATGCAAATGAATGCTCAAACTCATATTTAAAAAATGAGGAAATAATTAGGGCAACTTGCATTTGAAATTGAATATATTTTCCCTCTCATTACACTTTATGAAATGACATGAAATTAACCCAAGAGGGGCATCCAACTTTTTGCCTCCAAAATTCCACTTCTTTTTTTATAACCTACAGAAATCCCCAAAGCCACCTAGATCTTGTCTGGGGTCGTTGTGACTTTGCCCAGCGATTCCCAACTGACCCTTCCCCTGGTCTTACTTGAGCACCAAGTTTTGGGGGCCAAAAGAGACTCTAGAGGTTGCAGACCAAGCTCGATCAGGCCTACAACCATTAATATTCAGTCGGCGAGAGTTGAACCTTGGACCTACATGGGACGAATCCAAAGCCTTAGCACAACCTTACCAACCATTCAAGCTTTTGGGCGAACCCACCACCATAGTTCCCTTTTATTTTTTATTTAAAATTGACATTAAGCCCAAATTAGGCAGCCCCCCACCTTATAAGGCATAACATTAGCCTTAAAAAATGATAAATAAACCTCTTTTCTAGGCGTCCACTTCTTATACATTGTCCCCTTTTTTAAAACAACGTTGCTCAACTATGCCAGGAGCAGTTTTTATAACATTATAAGTCATAAAATAACCTTTTGAAGACTTCAGTGAATAATATATCAAAACATTAGAACTCACCAAACAACTGTCAAGCATTGTCCAAACTGGAAACCTTGCACAACACTGCTGCCAAGACCAATTACTAAATATAGCACTTACTAAAAATAGTACAACTGAACTGACCCAAATAAGGAACACTGAAAAAGGGAACATTACAGGCCATGAGCCTCAAACATTATATAGTGAGTAAAACTATAAAGGTAAATGTGCTAAGATTAGGTCAAGAATGAATTGGTTGAAATACGGGGGATAAAGGGTGAAAATTATTTTCAATTAACATTTTAAGCAATCCAAAGAGTACAATTGATGTTGGAGGTTAAACCAACTAAAACATATTTTAGATCACATGCACAAAGACAAGTGTCACTCATATTTGATCACAACTTATGTAATACACTAATAAGCTCAACAGCAGAAGCACCTATCTTGATACGATGGACTCATTAATGAGTTTCATAAACAATCTTTTGTGTCATTTTAAATGGTTTTCAATTTGACTTGGAAACTCAAATCCCTCAAGTAGTTCTGTCTTAATGCAGCACTGTTAATAGCAACTTAATAGGTTATTCATATTTATATAGATATGTTTTTGGATTAACTTCTTAAAGTCGTTTGTTTCTAAAAGTTAAAAACCGTATGTAAAGATAATAGAACTGTGTAGCCCAGAATTTCCTAACCCGAAAGGTGATTCCTTCAGTGAGTGGAGCATGCAAGATAAACAGTTTTAACTCATCAAGATGAAAGCAATGTAAAAACTTCAAATATAGAAATAATCAACAATATACATGAGGATTGAAAGCTTTTCATTAATAACAAAATATATACCTTAGCACTAAAAATGACAAGCATCTAGTTCATGCACTAATTACCACTACTTTCTTTAGCACAAAAGATGTCACTTCAAAGTTCTAAGACCAAAAGAATTAAGTTACAATGGTTATACAGAAACATACATTAAAGAAAATGGAAATTGGGTAAAACATACTCTGTTGCATATGGACTACAAAATTTTAGCTATTGTACATTGGTCATCCTAGTAAAGCATGCTACCATGACAAGATTATACAGCATATTTGAATTTGTCCAGCTAAAAATCGATACAAGGAGAGCACTGACACAAAGCAGCATTCTGTGATAACACAATAAAAATGGCTATGAATTTAATGATTCCATGCATAAGGTGGGACTGCTCAGATTGAATTTATTTTGTTGGGCACGTGAATTTCAAATAATGAAAAATATAATCTATTTTTCTCTTGACAGTTGGAGAATGTTTGTAACCAGTTATCTACCAGTTATTGAAAAGTAGCACTACGGTTTCCCGATGCAGGGAAGACTTGTCTCCTTTTGCCTGGTTGAATATCATCTGCACTGGATTCTCTTGCGACACTGCTGATAGGATCATAGATGAACCCTTTCCCCCTTTTACCAGAAAATTTCTTGTGTGTATTTCCTTTTACATTTGTTGCTTCAAAATGCATAGATCGTCTAGCTGCTGCATAATCAAAAGGCTTGAACTGGCTTTCAGTTTGTGGAATTTTAGAAGAAACCTTGCTCACATTGTAAGGTTCTCGAGAATGGCCTTTTCTCTTTTTTCTACTCTGAAAATCATTTACATTTACGCGAGCTTCACAATGAGCACTCTGTAGCAATTGGCGACTAGATTGATATTTATACTTCTGTCTTTGGTGTAATTCAGACAACGAAAGAGGTAACTCATTATCATTTGTTTCTGTAGAAACAGATAGCTTTCCAACGCCCTCAAATTGCACTGAAGGCCACCATGCTCTGTGTTTCTTTCCTTCCTTACTGTGCACAATTCCAGCCGACTTCTTCAGTGCTGACATTGCATTCTCAATTTCAGCTTTTGGATTTTCTGTTTCAGTGCACAAAACCTCACTGACCTTGTCCTCAACTTGTAAAGGCCGCCATGGTCTATATTTCTTTCCTTCCTCATTGTCCACATTCAGCTGTCTTGTACTGACACATTCTCAATTTCAGCTATTGGATTTTTTGTACTAATGCACAAAACATCACCATCCTTGTCCTCAACTTGTGAAGATTGATTACTGAGATCTTGATTGCTGGAATTTTCTTTGGTTTTGGGAGAATGTTGAATTGAAGCTATTTCACAAGTTCTGAGAAAAGGCTTGAACGGAAGAGTTATTGATTGCAGCTATTGGATCCACTTTTGTTCTAATGCACAAAACATCTGCCAATCCTTGTCCTCAACTTGTGAAGATTGATTACTGAGATCTTGATTGCTGGAATTAAAAATTCTTTGGTTTTGGGAGCATGTTGAATTGAAGCTATTTCACAAGTTCTGAGAAAAGGCTTGAACGGAAGAGTTATTGATGCCTTGATGTGCTCCACTTTGTTTCTTACATTATCCTGCCAAGAAAAGTAGGATCAATATAACAAACCCTAGAACTCTCCACTACCAAGGGCAGTCAGAGCAAAAATGCCCAAAAGCACTCAAATGAAATATATGCTAAGTCAAATTAAAAGAGGGCAATTACAATTCATAATGCAAACAATTTCCGTAAGTCAATGGCTCTGCACTGCTTAAGAGCATTTACACAAGTTAATAATTTCAAAATGATCCATATCATTAGTCATGTCAGGATGCAAACAACTACCAACAACAATGTGGGAAAGCAGCTAAAGTTTCCTGCACATTATTCTGAAGCAGTGTCCAAAGCAGAAAAATGATGCCAACGAATAATTAATTGACATCATGATCAAACATTAAAAATCAAAAGAAATCCAGTGGTTGTAGTTAGGCATATAAGGGACATGAAATTTACTCATGTTTGCTGCTATTTTACATAAGACAATGAAGCATTCTAGAAGGATTAAGTTACAATCAATTCAAAAAAAATCCTGTTCTCTATCAGTTTGTTGGGTATAGTGGCAAGTGGAGGTAACAAAAAAGGTACTTAACAGGTATTACAACCTTCAAGTTAAAGTGAGCAACTTAACGAAGACATTGTAAGTGGAGGGAGACTTGCTCCCAGGATGACATGCCGTTTGTTTACTTGACAACAAACTTTCTCTAATCACTAAAGAAACAATTATCTATTCGGCGTACCTGCTCAGTATCATGCATTTTAGAAATTGTTTCACTCTTCTGTTTAGACTTTGAAGATCCCAGCATAGCTGCCAAACCCCGTCCCACTCTCTTTTGAGCTTGGACCAACGGCTCCCTTGCTTCTGACACAACTGAGTTTCTATCCATTGTAGCTCCCTCCTGAGCAGCAAATTTGGGCTCCAAGGAATTCTGACCAGATGTGCTGCTCTCATTTGGGATAAAATCCCCAGAATTAGAACAATCCACAGGTCTAGTTGACTGAAGTTTTTCTTGTATCACATTGTGATTTTTGTTTACAAAGTTCTGTACTTCACACCTCTCAGAAGAAACACCTTCAGGAGGCTGCAGGGCAAGCAATTTCTTTACCGGAGATTGACAAATCAGATTGCTTTTAACATCATTAAAAATTGGCTGGCTTCCCTTCACAACATCCTGTTTTTTGTTAAAAAGCAACGAAGCAGAAGCACGACCCACTACAGCAGAAGACTTTCTTTCATTATGACTTGCTACTTTCTCACTATGATCAATTTCTCCTCTATTAGCTTCCTTGGAAAAGGAAACTTTGTCATCTATCACTTCAATATCAACTGAATTCTCAGAGACAGCTGTAATTTCAATGTCCAACCTGTCACTTGATAAAACATTATCATCATGGGCTTGAGAATGTGACACAATGTTTTCTGCAGTTGTATCAGCAGATACAGTTAAAGGCCGATCATCAATTTGTGGCATCCTTTCATCTGTTTTTTCCACAAGAACTTGGAGTGGTGGTTTTGATGCAATATCCATAACCTTCATCCCTGTTAACCTGGCTTGTTTAATAACACTGAGTACAGCAGCAAGACTACGTTCAACAAATGGATGTCTGCCTTTGACAAATGACCGCAATTCATCTAAATTTGTAGGCATCCTCTTAGCTGTTCAATAAGCAAATTTAAATTTAGTACTTAATAGTTAAAGTGGAGACAAAGAACGTATTAGAATAAAAACAAAACAAATTTTCTAAGAACAAAAATGTATCTTCATTTTGGACTGTTTAATAGTTTATCCACTAAAATCAGTAAACAATCAATTGAAGCATCAAAGAAATATAACATTTACCAAAAGCTTCTAGCGTTTGTCTTACCAATTTGCAATAGCACTTTGTTTGGCAATATATAGCCAGTACTCTCATCCTCGATGCGAGCTATTCCATCCCTCCATTCATAGAGCCCCTGCAAAGGCAGATTCACTTCCATTTTATACCTTTTTTTGGGAATGTTAACATGGACAGGTTATATGCCTGATAATCTAATTCAGCATTCATGTAGTCAATGGATAAATTAGAGAAAACAATCAGTACCATATACAACAATATTATTAGAGAGATCATCTTCCTAATCTCTTAAGAATGATTACAAGCAAACAGTGTTTAAAAAATATAATAACATTGTTTAAAAAGGTTGCTTGAGAAATCCACAGCATCAAGCAAATTATAAATAAAGTGAGGAAGGCATAAGCTGCATTTAGTAATTTAAAAGACCATTAGAAAAGCTTCTATATTATAATACACATAATTACACCATCTTGTTAAAAGTTTAGAACCTTCTGAGATGTCTTGCTTTCTCTTTAACAAACCAATTCACCATAAACCACCTGTTTACTCTTTAAAACAAATTACTAATTAGTTTATCATTAAGTATAGAGCTGCTAGTTGAGTGGTAAGATGGTTTTTGTAACACAACACAGGTTCAAATCCCCAGAAGATCCTTGTAAAAAACACCTAAAACACCCTTATCAAAGATTTTCATCATCTTTGAAATTCATCCAAAATTAATTTGTTGATGTTCTCTTGGTTCACAATTGCATTGTAATTGAGCTTTTATATTTTTCAATTTCACTGACAATTTGTTTCAAGAATAATAATAGTGATATGGTTCCAGACAGTTTAACTTTGTCTTCCAAGACTGTTGGTTTAGATCCATAGGCAATGAAGCCTTGAATTGAATTTAACTTCCATGTCAACTATTGGATTTTCAGACATGCAAGGGAAAAAAGTGGCCAAAGATCAGGAATCCACAAGCTGTGTCACCCTGGGCAAGCACCCTAACGTTTAGTAAGATATTCTGCATCAGAACCTGAATCTTCTCACTGACACTACATACAGTATGATAACATAGAGCAATGCTTAGCAGCAGGAAATTCCCTATCCCAGGAATCAGGAAGAACGAGGAAAACAGAAGGATCATGGCTTCTATGATCTGTCTGATATCAAGACAACTGAAGGAGTATCCTAATGTTCAATATCGGACTCTGGATCGGATCTTAAATCTTCTGACAGACAATAGTGACCATATGATAATCTTAGAGCAAGTCTCAGTGGCCGGAAATTCCATTCTGTAGGAAAGAGGAACAACAGCGGCTGGAAATTAAAT
This sequence comes from Sequoia sempervirens, assembly GCA_007258455.2. Classification (NCBI taxonomy): domain Eukaryota; kingdom Viridiplantae; phylum Streptophyta; class Pinopsida; order Cupressales; family Cupressaceae; genus Sequoia; species Sequoia sempervirens. The sequence continues at coordinate 497,584,734 of VDFB02281492.1, read as the reverse complement.
GATAGTAATAAGTATGATACTCATATTATTATACCATTTTCTTATAACCTTATCAGATGCCATGTTTGCTCTCAAACAGAAACCAACTCACATTATACCACCCATTTAGCCTTCCCAACATGTTAGCTTATAATTAAATCTGTCTGATAGTGTAGTGGCAAGTTGATTTACATAACATCATCAACCCTTATGTGTACTAAGGAGATTTTTGGAGGATAGCAATTAAATTTTTAAGAGCTTATATCAATGTTTAGGGAACATCTACACAACAATGGCTGTTTATAATATCCAATGTTGCAATTGAAGAGACTGCAAGTTGTTTAAGAGCTTTATCAACGATTAGAGAATACTTTCACAACAATGGTTGTATATAATATATATTGTCTTGTATTAATTTGAACAGAATAGTAGTTGATTTGACATAAGTATCACCTCTGTTTTTTCCTCCTTAAAGAATGGCATCAGCTGCATGGCTCATGGCCATGTTTGGATATTTGACTCCACTTAAAATGAAAAACTGGCTTCATCTTATTTTGAGGTGATTGAGGAGCAGCAGGGGAGAATTTGGACAGAGACGACTTTCACAATCATTATAGTTTTCTTGATTATGAAGCCTATGAAAACAACTGTAACAATAAACAGTAGACAGTCATATAGAAACTTACTGCAACAACAGCAAGCTGCTCCTGACTGAAATTTCCTTCTTGTAAACTGTCACACATACAGATCACAACAACCAAATCTTCAGAAACAAAATATGAGATGATAGCTAATCTTATAAAAAGCTATATTTTTCCAGCAAAATGATTCCAATCAAACTTACCCATATACATGTAGATATGATGTTTCTGTCAGACGTTCTTTTTCATAAAGTTGTAAGCATATATCCCGACTGCGTGTATAAACCTTCCATCATGAAAAGAAATGGATCAGGATACTAAGTTTACATATCACTCCACTAACAGAAACCCTTTCTTCTTGCCACGGGGAGAAACAAATAACAATGCACATGCAGGACTTCATTGGAATATATATATACACTGAATGCATATCAAAATCTTTCAAAAGTTTGGTAAAAGTGTAAATATTTAGAATAAAAATTTTAAAAGTACATTACCCAAACATTCAAATTGAATTGAAGGTCTGAAGTACATTAATATACCATTCAATAACTAAGAAAGCATAGCTTAAAAAGGTAAACCATTTGAGAACTCAAAAGGATGAATAATGCATGGTTTTACATTGATTATATAGAAAAGTACATATAATGGGCAATCTTTATAGTCTATCAATACAATCATAAAATTACCAAACATGACTGAGCTTACTTTACCAGCCATTAGTGTCAAGCGGACTTGGTTTTCCATACAGATGCATGTCAGCCAGGCAGAATCTTGAGACCATAAAAAAAAAAATTCACCTTGCATGCATGTGCTAAACCATTGATACAGGTCTCATACTTTCAAAATGGTATATTATGCTGGATTGCATTCTATCAGAGGCTGCACTCAGCATTGCATGTGTAGGACCCTCACAGCCATTGCCCGATGTTAGCAAGGGTGATTGCTAAGTTCGCCAAACCATTATCAAAAACATACTAGGGATGCTCCATTCATATTTTAAAATGAACATAATAATCTAAGCCAAAACCAGCAACTCTGGGCAAAGTCTTGGATGAACATTGACATAACAGATACTGTTCAGGCATAATTTAAAGCTGAACAGTTCATCTAGTTTGATATAGTGTGCTATATCTGTGCATATAATAGAGACCATGTGAGAGTGTTGTTAATCAATTTACAGATGATCAAGAAAAATAGCAGTGGAAAGATCCAAAGAAAACATATTTTAATTTTTTAAGTAAATCAATATATGTTCAGCAAGGAAGAACTTGTCTCCTAGCTATGAAAACCACGGCAGTTATTTCCTTTAAGAAAACTATGTATGACAATGTTAAGAAGCCAGTATTCAATATACAAAAATAATGCTTAAAAATAACAGAAATGCACAACACCTGATATGCATGTTGGACTAATACACCCTAATATTTATTAAACTCATAAATAGAAACATCATTGGCATAGGTTTCATCATAAATATCGGAGATGTGTAAACCCATAATCCTCCCAAATACACAATAAATCAAAACAATCCACAATATAACTAATTCACAAGTTACCCAATTGAATGCCATTACCAAGAATACAAGCACTAATTATGGCCATACACATGAGATACAGGAGAATCTTCTTCCTCTCTTTCTCTCTTCATCCCTAACATGGTTGCAACGAAATATGCATGTTTATTTACTTCAAACAATCAGTAGAAAAGAGAGGCTAGCCAGAGGAAATAGAAGAAACTCAGGAATTAATCGGGAGGGACCCATTTATCTAAGAAGAAATGATTTAATGTTGTACTTAATGCATGCCACATTAAAAGTAAATTACTCGTCAGTACCGGACAAGCTCACGTTCTCATTATCATTGTCAATTTTGAATAGCACATAAATGCAAAACACCTCAACCTGTTATCATTAATGGACAGTTCTAACCAACAATCAAACTAGAAATACTCAAACTTCGCAAACCAAATATTTAAGAGTATTTATCTATTTTAACAACTTCTGAAACATGGAGGCCTTCCACAGAGATAAGATTTTGTCATTAATATTGCTATCAATGATAACACAAGAAATTATCGTTTTAATTGGGCTTTCTTGTTCACTAAATACAGTGAATGTGAATTACAATAATTTATGAGCAATTCATCTACCAGATTGAATACCTATTATTCTGCAACCCATGAATAGCCATTCATGCCCATCTGCTTTTATTTGAGACTATGATCCCTTGTGCTTTTGATTGCAACTAAGATTTTGGATGAGCAGCCAATAACACAAGCAAAGTAATTCTTGAGGAAAGAAGAAGAAACAAACTATTTGTACAATATTAAAAAGAGAAAAAAAATAACCACCTGCAATAGTGGACCCTCTCCAATCTCAGATGGAAGAGATGCTAGCTCTTGCCACATTACATCATGGATATACAAAAGATAATGGGTATCTTCTCTCGCATATCTGTTTTACAGGAAGGATAAATTAACCATTTAGAAATTTAAAGGGAAGAAATCACCTAGAAAAGAGAATCAATCAGACAAAAACCTGATTAGAAATAAATGTAGCTATATAGAAATTACTTTATCATTTCTGGAGCAAGTGGCCGTAAACGCCAATCAGCAGTCTGATATCTGCACAAAGAAATACAAAAAGTCAGTTTCCTGTGTTTCTGTATAAGATGACAAAATCAAAAAAGGGATATACAGAAAATAGTCATTCAGTGATTCATATTGTATCAAACATTAACCAGAGATGTAGATAAAAAAGTTGACATAAATATAATAGAAACATCGGTAGAGATATTGTAAGAAAACATGACTTGTAGATTGTATCTCTACCGAAAACATAATTTCAAAGATGTTCATATGAAAACAATCTTTGCTAGTCAAGAAAGAAAGCTATGCTGATTCTATCTGTCTAATAGTTTTGAACAAAGAACAAAGTATTTTCCGAAAAAGCTATGATGGAGAGCATCATTATTCAAGAAAACTGTTACCGATATTGGAGCCAGATTTTTAAAAAAGCATCCATAATGATCACCAATTTTTATGAATAGAAAAATTCAGAAATGTATCCTTTATAATAAATGAATAAATCTGAATTTATAAGGGAAATATGATTACAAATCTTTGAACATTTTGCTCACTGCTCTAATGCAACACCTCCACTATATTAAGCAAGCATCACATCACAAGTAGGCAACTTTGGGATGAAGACCAACCCCTCACATCCTACCAGCCTCAACAGTTTTGGAACTAAATATAGGGGAACAGAATAGGGGGCAATTTTGCTGATAACATGCCTTTTAACGATCTTATGTAGTAATCATATCTACAATCATATCTACAATCTTAAGAAAGGGTTTAAAAATGAGCTCACAAGCTTAAAATCCAGTAAAATCCCAAGAAAGATGTGCAGTAAATTAAGCCAAGATGTGCCACGCCATGCTCCTAAAAACACATATATACTTCCAACCACGTTCGCTAAGACATGGTGAAGAATAACTTAAATGGATACTTGTCATCCAAATGTAGTCAGTATCAAAATAATTGAAAATTTTCTATGCATTCTCATTTATCCCCACAATGAGGATATATCATTATCACTCTATAAGTTACAAAATTCAAAAAAGGGTCACATTACATCAAATTATCTTAGAGACCGGGAATTTTAAAAGTGCCTTTCAAACTAAATCAAACATCTGAAAAGTCACCACCATGGTTGTGGTCACACAGGTACAATAAGAAATTACCACAGTTAACAAATCTGCAAACTAAGACTAGTAAGGTAACAGGGAAGACTATTAAATATTGTAATGTTTCTTTAATGGTCATCTTAGTTAGGTTAGATAGTTTCTAATTTTGTCTTCAATTAACGATTGTTTCATTTAGAAACATCGTCTTTGTAAATCTATTTAAGGAGCCTTCATCTCCTTTGTTTAATACATCAAGATTTTACCATAACATGGTATCAGAACGAGTCGATAGGATTTCATAAAATTTGGCAATTTTTTTAACAAAAATCCATAGCCTCTTCCTACCTGGAATTTATTTCCAGAAATTTTTGAAGTTTGTGGTACCTGAAAAAAAATTTCAAAGGTTTTTGATCAATTGTTGTGTTTGTGGACGGCTTTCTCACTAATTTCGCATCCACACCGTGGAGGTTTTTCCGCGTTTGTTGTAGAATTTTGTTTGCTTGTGCTCATGTTTCAGTTTTGGGCGGATTTTGTTTGAAGATTTGCGGGTTTCTCATAATCATTTTTTTTCCAATGCATTTTCGCAGGTATTCTTCTGCATTTTGAGGGCCTCTTCCTGCCGCAAAATTGGTTCTTCTTTCCGCCTTTTTTTTTGTGTTGCATGAGGATTTTTGGGCAACTTCATCAAAATACGACCTGCATTTGTTTTTGACACACGACTACATTTGTTTTGGCGCACGATTTTTTGGACAATTTTTTCCTAAGCACAGATTTTGTCATTTTTCTGGGAGCAATTTCTCTATGTGATGCGTTCTCTATGATGCGCGACCTGGAACCAAGTTTTCTCTGTTCTTTTTTGGCACATGACCTCTATATTCCTGGACCCAATTTGTGGACGCGTTTTCTTCCTGGTTTTTTGTTTCTCCTGCGCGATTGTTTCTGCTTGTTTTACCACGCAATGACTGGCCTACAGCAATCAGGTTTTTGGAGCTTCTGCAACCCACATTTTTGTGGGTTTTCTTTTGCTTTTTCTAGGTTTTAGTAATTTTTTCCAGAAAAATTATTTCTGGGTTTTCTAATTTTTCGCCTTAAAAAATTAGTGATGGGTTTTCTAATTTTTCACCTTAAAAAATTAGTGATGGGTTTTCTAATTTTTCGCCATAAAAAATTAGTGTTGGGTTATAATAATTTTTTTTCCTTAAAAACTTCAGTTGGGTTTTTATAATTTTTCCTCAAAAATTATATCTGGGATTTGTGCGATTTTATCCCAAAAATAGTTTTGTACAAGGGTTTTACCGTTTTTCCTCCAAAACGAAGTTTTGTATGCTGATCCATGTCTCGGATTTTGTGCCAGCTTCTCACTAATGTTTCAGTGTCTAGGTTTTCACAATTTTTTCCTAAAAAATTGTCTGTGGGTTTTGATCGATTTTTCTCCTTAAAAATCGTATCTAGTTTTGATCAATTTTTCTCCTCAAAAAACGTGTTTGGTTTCTTGCAATCTGTTTTGGGGCATCATGCTCATCTACAAAAGTTTGTGGCTATTTTTCTAAAGTAGTGGAGGGTTTGCCGATTTTTCCTCAAAATTGTGGTTTCAGTTTGTGCAATTGTTTTTGGTGTCTCTGGCTACAGGGAGGGACAGCTTTGTTACCCAACATCAAGTTGGACGATTTGTGATGATTTTTGGTTATATCTAGAAGTTCTGCAGATTTTGGGAGGGTCAACGGCAGGCTCATGTTGCAGAACGTTTTGAAGAGAAGGGGGCAGCCTTGTTTGTTTTTGTGGGTAGTTAGAACGATGACCATTAAGGGAGGATATTAAATAATGTAATGTTTCTTTAATGGTCATCTTAGTTAGGTTAGATATTTTCTAATTTCGTCTTCAGTTAACAATTGTTTCATTTAGAAAGATCATCTTTGTAAATCTACTTAAGGAGTCTCTGTCTCCTTTGTTTAATACATCAAGATTTTACCATAACAAAGACCCCTCAGCATGGAGAGTTAAGGTAAATGATAAGCATGTAGACCAAGCTTAGTATGATGTTATGGAAGGAACTAAATCTTTGTCAAAACCTATTACATCTTTAGCATGCTCAAACCTTTGACAGGAATTTGGTAAATCTTAACAACCACCTTATGAATCCACACCAGGCCAATCAAGGAAGTTTAGAACCAAATGTTGTCACAATAAATTTGAAGAGTGTTACCAATGTTAAAAGAGTTCAATTAACAAAAAAAAGAGAGACAACTAGTAGGACCAGAGCTCAGCATGCAATCTGCCACAAGAAACCTAAGCTCTTGTAATAGAAATTGATGCACCTTTTTCAATCTGAAAAATGGATAGAATGTCAAGGCTCAATGGCAATTGACTAGAGCCATAGTAAAGCACAATTATGGTTTGGTATTAGTTCAAAGGTAATATTCAACAATACTATAGACACGAACTTTATTTCCAACCTAAGGTTTGACATCAAAATCTGGCATTAACTCATTCAGTTTTGGAGCTTTATTATTAACCTAGCATGATTGGGCAATTGCTCTCAAAGGAAAAAAATCTATGGTAGGGTCAAAAAACTCCATTAAGTGATCTACCCTAATATTGTTGTCCAGTGATTTGAGAAAGATGATATCTTTGTGGAACTAGATTTACTCAAGTATCTTGAGGAGTTATGACATGTAAACAAGGAGCTTGTACTGAAACTTCTGCTAAGAGAGCGTCAAGGAAAAACCTATGGTTGTACTAAAACTTTTCAAATAATTCATAAAAGCGACATGATTTATAGTTCTGTCATTTGAACCTTCAATTGAGAAGCTCTACTAGCAATACATTTCTAGTAAAAATAAAAAATATTTTTCCTAAACAACTTAGAGACCATAAGCAACTGAACATTCAGGATGACAAGCAACAAGAAGAACTGTTGACAAATGGGAAAGTAAACAGTTTTACAAATTTACATGCTTGTCCTCTGATTCAAGATGACCATACTCTGCAACTCTAGGTTAAGATCACAACCTCAGGAACCACATACTTGGTTGTCAGATCCAGCATGTCACACTTAAGCCTTACAGATTAGAAGTAAGCAAAGTTGCACAAATCCCACCATCAAGAAAAATATACGAAAGCATAACAGAGCCAAAATCACAAGTAAGAACATATTAAAAACACTGGAGGAAATTGTGAGTGTCCAGAATTTTAAGCATATCTGAGCAGGCATACACAGAATAATCTTTAGCATCAAGAAAAGTACTTTACATCACATAAAAAACTTACTCCTTGTCAGCAGTAATCCCACAGTAGTGCTTCAGTAGAAACTCAAGGCTATTTCTCTCCAATTGCAAAACTCTTGAGGCCTGTAAAGTCAAATCACTTAGTGATCAAACAATGGCTCTAGCTAAACAGAAATAATAAAATAGCAGGAAAGGGTCTTGATTTATGAGAAACATTGCAGTTCTTTAAGCAATATACCAGGCAAAGTCAGCGAATTTGTGAAAAAGGAATGGAATTACCATTCTCCTTAGAAAACAAGAAAGGAAAATTGATTGGATAAAATAATAGTTTCTAGATCAATTGAAGATAAAATATCAAAAAAAAAAACATAATAAATGAGAAAATTCATACCTCCGTCTACAGCATGCTTCTAGAACAAGTCATTCTTTAAAATGTCAGGCGATACCCCCCAATGCCAGAGCCAAAGTAATAAAAAAACATGGGATATTGAATAAGCTGCATGTTATCCCCCTTTTTTTCCAGGTTTGACTTGGCACAACCTAGGTGTTGTTTGCCCATGGTTAAATATATTTTGTTATATGTTACACAGGGACATGTAACCCCTCTAAAACCCCCATCCCCATAGCCATCCCTACAGCCAATAGATGGCTAGGGAACAAGGGAGGATCCCCCACAATGAAACCCCCATCCTGACCCCCAGAATCGTCCCCGTAGTCATCCCTAGACACAAGGGATGGCTAGGAGACTTGGGTGACGCCCCTCTAAAACCCCAATACCCACCCTTGTTGGCTCTCAAAACTATAGGCCCTCTCCTCTAGAGCCATTACTTAAATTGAGATGTGGGGAACATGATCTCTCAAGCAAGGAGATGGATTCATCAACAAAGGCGAGGATAGTTTTGGAATGGGCAGATCCTCTTCTTCCTCAAATACCCACCCTTGTTGGCTCTCAAAACTATAGGCCCTCTCCTCTAGAGCCATTACTTAAATTGAGATGTGGGGAACAAGATCTCTCAAGCAAGGAGATGGATTCATCAACAAAGGCGAGGATAGTTTTGGAATGGGCAGATCCTCTTCTTCCTCAAGTTCTGCAGAACCTAGGAGGGTGATCCTTGAGGCCACAACAAGACAATGAAGATGTAAAACCTAGGTCTTGACCAGCCATGTCCTAATGGCAGCCATGAACAGACCCAAAAGACATCATGTCACACAAATAAACACTAGATTGCACATACACCAAGGATCTAGAATGAGTTATACCACCTAAACTAAGTGTCCTTAACGTCTCATACTGCATATGAATCACTCTCACATGGCTCACATCACATATGACTATCACTAAATAGTAGCTCAAAAGATTGATCACGGGTAATCATCACAGATACATAAAAGAGTGCAAAACAGATCCTACACTAAAGCTGAAATGAAAAAATATGTTTTAAAGTGAATGATTGATCCAAACCCAGCCTGACCAATGCCAAATCCATTGGGAAATATAAGCACAACATGTAAGGAGAAGAGATAGCCAAAGGGGACTGCAATAGAGACATAAAAACAAAGAAACATTGCACATCACACATACTTAATAATCCATCTGAAATCAACAATGCCCCACATGCAATAAAGAAATACCTATGTTACCGGGTTCTTCAAAAAAGGATCCCGTGCCCGCTCCCGGAGCATTTCGGTCCGGGAGCGGCCTACGGAGCGCCCAAGGAACCCAGGGCTGCCTGGGCATTCCCTGGGTGCTCCCGGGCACTCCCAGGCGCTGAAAGGTGCAATGTCAGTCCATTTTCGTCCATTTTCTGTGCAACACTTGGAATATTGGCATTTATGTTAGGCAAAGTCATTTGTATAGTGAATGCATTGTTTTTACCATGTTTTGAAGGGTTTTCAATAGCTGGGGCAAGAAGCATTAGTGAGGCCTCTTTGTTTCCATGCAAACCTAAGGGACTTGGGGAGTGAGGAGAGATGTTAGTGGCTGCTTTGGAAAAATTATGAGTATTGGTCAAACAATAACAGCTTGATCTTGAACATGGACCAGAAGGGGCTGTTTTGGTTGTGAATTTGAGTGAGAAGTTTAGTTATTTAAATATCAGCTCATTGCAAATCTTGGGATCAAATCCATAGTTAGGCTCCTGATGTTCATACATAGATTCCAATCTCCCTTTTCTTCTCAGTATGCTAATCCTCAATTTTCCCCATATTTTCATACTTATTTGTAAAAGGATGGTCTCTATTCATTTTTCTTTATCTCCTTTTTGTAATAAAAAGATGGTTCTCACTCTTGCAAACTCGTACAAATTTTTTATTGCATTTATTTCAATTTTGTAATTGTAATGATCTTCATTTGAATCATGACTCTCATGTATATGATATATGACATAATATTGAAATTTTTAACTTTCAATTGGCATTTATCTTTATCACTACCATAGATCAATGATTCAATGATGATTGATGAAGTATCATACTATCAAATGTATTTACAATTTTGAATATTTTTAATTTTTTTGCATATATATATAAAAAATACAGCCGTACCCAAACATACCATACCCAAGGAAAAAAATTGTTGTACCACCATACCCATATTTTGTACCCGTACCCGATCTCGTACCAGAACCGACAACTTAGAGAAATACCATAACAAAATAGTTTGTAATGCATTTTAATCATATGACATTAATCCAATTCTTATTATACCAGGCCAGCAAATGTGGCAAGAGAAAACCGACAAATAGGTTCAAAGATTCCCCTGAGATATTATAGCATACCATGGAGACATACGATCATGCAACCTACCCACCCTGACTACACATTCCTACAACCCATACAAACAATACCAATCCCTTACAATGTTGCACATACATTGATTGATCCCCTAGAGTATACTCTCAACAACTCCAGCAAAAACTTAGCTCAACGACCATCTTGTAAGACATCAAACAAGGGCATTAATATAGCCTTATGTATTTAGGCTCTTGCAGGGAAATTCAAATACGTGTCCCATCAACATTAGGTCACCCACATGGCCCTCACACATCAAGAGATCAATGCCATAAAGAGATGAAATCTGCCTCAAATCTCATGCAACCAAGTTCACAAGATAAAGAGCACAAGTCTTCATTGAACCAACTACAACCATTTCTTCTTCAGCAAACCCCACAACCAACAATGAATGCTAGAACAATGCCCAAGCAAAGAAGATCCAATCATGCATCAACCACCAAATTATAGTGCAAGTACAAACACATCCTTGCACACTGGTCAACAACCACCACAAAGCGGATATGAACATTGAGTTTCACCGCATTGCATAACCAAGAAAGTAATTGGGAACCCGAAGGGTGAAGAGACTTACTGCAAGAACAAACTCAATCACCACAAAGGTAAACTGAAACCAATGCTGCAATTGTTATGTCCCATCGCCAATCAATCTAAGTTTGTACATAATAGGTTTGTATTTGTGTTTTCCCTATTTCCATCTATTGTGTGTTTTCCCTTCCTAAGTATGCCTTTCCTTCCAACTCCTCTCTTCCCTTCTTGTTACCGAAGTTTCAAACTTCTCCATCTAGTCATGTCTTTCATCTATCACCCACCTTGCTATTATATTTGTGGGACTTCCAATTACTGGCATGCCAATTGCTTGACCCCCAACACCTCATCCTATAGTTTGAGTCTTGTGATATGGCCACCCCCAATCCCCTATGTTTCTTTGTATGTTTGCGTTCCCCTCCTAACTTCCCAGCACGTATCATTTTGTTCCTCGTAGTCTATTTTTTCGCACAATCACTTTCAAAGTGGAATCTTTTCCACCCATGATCACTATTCAAATTTGAAGTTGCAGATACACATGGTAGCCAACCTATTATATTCGTGGAGGATATAAAAGCGCCAGTAGGTTATAACAGTGCCAATGTTTTCATCCAAATCATCATCTACACATAATCAACTTCCTTTCAGAATCTGTTTTGAGCATTGCAGTATCATAAATTAAATACCCTTGCAATTTCACACTGCACAATGCACTCCCTTTACCCTTTTGATATAAACTGTTTAATTTTAGAATGTTAGCACTTGAATTATGCATTCTTGTTAGTTTCATGTTGTCCCCAATCTTCTATGTCTGAATTCTTCCAAATGGGAGCATTTCGCGTAGACGTTTGCACAACGCACTAGTGTCCTATGAAGATTCATGATTTCAATGGCCATTGGAGCATTACCTTCCCATGGATTTGTCGAACATAATGTCGTTGCATGCAGTCACATTGAACAAAATCAACCCAACTTGCTATTTGGAAAAAAAATAAGTTTTGCTTTTTCACTCTCACACACTCTCACGCATCTTTGGAGTTCATGTGATTTTTGAAGCAACACTTTACATCTTTGAAGATACAACAAGCTACTACCCGCATTGCATATCGTTTTCTCTCACTCTATAGCAATCTTGAAGCAATGAACTGCCTTCGAGGATTCTTCAAAGCTTCAAGGTGATCTTGTTCTATACTGTCACTCTATTTTGTTCAATATTAATATTTGAAATGCTTCAAGTGTTAATGTTTTGTTATTGAACTATTTACATCTTTAGTTACAGCATTTTCATTTCAAAAATTTATTCCATCTTTTATAATCTTTATCAAAATCTTGGTTGTTGTGGAGGTAAAAATACCAAAACAGGGATTTGACTAAAGCAAGCCTCTAAACAACCAAACCAAAAACATTTTTTCTTTTCTTTTGTGTGTGCAATTTTTCTATTGAAGAAAAATAAGCATAATCTGATTATATTTTTCCACACTCATCTTTTCATTTACTCTCCATTTTGTTAGCTAGGTTGTGTTCTCGTTTTCAACGTTTAATCATTTTTCATACCGTATGAGCTCTTAATTTTTGTTGTTGTGTGTGTAGAACCATATTTTGGACATTCTATGTTTTTTTTTTGTTGCTTCTATGATGGATGACAATGCATCACAAGGACATTTGCGCTAAGCATTGGTGTCTGATGCCAAGACTCTCCGCAAGTCATAGAGTTGTAGTGTATACAAATGTATCCCTTTTACATTTTCACACTTAATTTGGAATTAATATTAAAATGGACTTAATTGTGCCTTATTTTTGGTGTTGTAAAATGTACCCCTTTACACTTTCACACTTATTTAGGGCTCCTTTAATTAATTGAGTTTATTTGCCTTCATTGGCCCCTTTGATTAAAATTCAAGCCTATTTTATTGCATTTTCCAAAGAGGAAACCCAACATACATTAATGCCTTAACATAACACTTCTCATTGAGCAATGTGTGTCCTAAGGTTAGGGACCTAGGACCCATTTGCCCATGGGCGAATGGGTCCTCCCTTAGACCTAGGACCTAAATTTAAATTATGTTTTTGGCGGTATTTTAACATATTCAAATCCATATTCAGATGTCGGCTTGTGATATTTGAATTTCAGGAAATTAAGGTTACATATCTATAAATATAAGGTTATTTCACCAAGCAATCTAAGATTTTCAAGCTAGCAATTTTATAAGCAATTTTCAAGATCTAAGAGAGCACTTTCAAGAGCATTTCAAGAGCAATTCAAGGCATTCAAGAGCAGATTTATTGAAGATTTACTGCAGCAATCAAGATCCAATTGTCATATCAAAGTCTTCTTGCATCATGCATGTTTTTGGAGCTAATATGATGTAGGTTTCATGATCCATTCAAGCATTCAAAGCATTATTTCAAGTCAAGATTCAAAGATCAAGATCCACATCCATTGAAGCCATTTCATGCAAGTTGCAAATTTACATTCCAAAGTTTATTCAAAGGTTTAGTGAGTTGTGACATTGAGTTGTTCATTCATCATTCCTTTCATGTTGTTTTGTTTTTCAAGGTTTGATTACCAAAACGGGATTTGACCAAGGCAAACCCCCATTCACCAAAACCAAAACATTTTTTCCCTCTTGATTTGTGTTTGAAGATTTAGGTGGAAGAAATCTTGAAGATCTCTTGAAGAGCAAAATTGGAGAACTTGTCAAAGTTGCAAAAGTTGTCACAAAAGTTGTCATCTCACAAAAACTCACTTGCAGAAATTATTTTCGGTTTTCCAAACCTGAAACCTGGGCAAATTAAAGGATTCATATATGTAGCGGAGGCTCCCGAAAGTTGCAAACAAACCCTAACTCAGGACCCTGGGCGAATGAGTCCCAAATCAGCTTCAGCAACTGACTTTTGGTGACTGGTACACATCATCTTACCCTTCTCTGATCTGTGATTTGATTTCTAGTTCTGCTTATTTTGAGTTTCATCTAGCTATTCCAAGTTGTAGATTGCATTTTGGAGTTAGTTTACTATTTTTAATTTTTTTCCCCAAAGTGTTGTTTGACCAAGACCCCCATCCTTGCAAAAAAGGAAATTTGTAGACTCACACTTTGACTTGATTCACCTAATGGTGAATAGTCATTTCATTGTGTGGATCTCATTTTCTAATGAAATTGAGGAAGAATAGGTCCCTAAGTGGTTCAATCCAATTTTGATCCCCCACACCCTATTTTTCTTTGTTTCAAGAGTCATCCTCAAAATCCATACTTTCTATTTTTGTTTGATTTAAGTTGTAATTATCATTGTGCAGACTTTTATTTTCACTAGTCCATTATAGTTGTACATTTGGCTCTATAATAGAATAGTTTGCATTTCTATATCCATTGTAAACATTTTGAAAGGGATAATTGAAAACAATTGTCAAAACTGTTGATTCATCCCAGTGTGTTATGTGAAAAATTAACCCTAAAAGTCATACTTTCCATAGGTTACATTTTTCATCTAATACAAGCACCTTGTGTTCAAGCATTGAAATTTGAGGAAAAAACCATAGTGATTTCGGAGGACGATCCTATACAGAGTTCATATATAAGCTTCATTAGACGCAAACTCCATATTGATCCAGTTTGCCATTGTTGTTGGTATGAATTATTGTTATAGTTACCAATATTGCAAAACTATTTGAATGTAATATAGACATTATTGTAATATGAAAGAAATTGGTATTTACATATGTTTTTTTTGTTCATGATAATAAGAAGATTAGGAGTTATTTTTGTCATTTGCTATTTGAATGTAGAGCATAACAATATAGCAAAAAGAGAGGAGAATGAATGTAGGCAACAACATGGAGGGTCAAGCCAAAAGAAAGTTTGATCTAATGCTTGATATGATGACACAATTGCCTCACAAGATGGACAATAATGAGTACGTCTAGACAGTTGATGGGTGAAGCAAGAGCTTTTGAAGGTAATAATTTGGATGCCACTCAAAGCCACACGCAAAAGATTATTCTTCTTTGAGTTGCAAGATCAACCTAACCTACTTTCGGAATAAGGAGATGCAGGCTCCAAAACTTGAAGCCAAGTGCTCACTGTTTGATGATAGTAGGGCTTGTCATGCAAAATAGAAAACTCTTCTTGAAGAGATCTGAAGTGAAATGCCATTCACCAATTATACAAACATGAAGAAGTCACGGAATGGATAGACCTAAGCCTAGGCCACAAGTCTTTCAAAGAGATGTGCAACAAGCTTTCGGGAAGTTGACACTCTCTCCTTATGATGGATTTTGATTAACAAATGCTCAACTTGTGTGTGGGCACAAAAGCTAGACACATACCTATCCCTCAAACTAATGACGAAGATGAAGCAATCAAGTTCGCTACCTTGCATTAGGAGGGTACTGCATGAGTGGTAGTACCATGGTTTGATCACTCAAGGTCACTACTCATATGATGAATCCTATAACCTTTTGATTGAGAGGTTTAATTGGAAGGATCCTAAAGTTTATTTCAAAGATTTGACTTAGCTCAAACAATGTGGTTCAATGGAGAACTATGTAACAGGGTTTCGAAAACTATTGGTGATGCTACCAGACATCATAGGAAGAAGATTGATTAAGCTCTTCATCAAAGGGTTAAATGAATCTCTCAAGAAGCTTGGCAAGGCTTTTGAACCACCTACCCTACAAGAGGCCATCAAGTGGGGCTTTGGCATTGGAGACTTCCATGCCAAAGAATAAGTTCTAGACCAAAACCTCCATTCCAAAGAAGTCCTTTCACAAAGAATTATAGCAGACCAAGAGTTTCCTATCAAGAACAAACATTGAAGCATGGAATGAATTTTGAAGGACGAAGTTGTGCTTCAATTGCAAGGAGACATGGTCACCTAGACATAGATGTCTTGAGAAAGGACAAGTGCATTACATTGAGGTAAGGTTTGATGATGAATCAAGATCTGAGGAACCTAAACCATAAAGTGAAGAAGAACTTGAACAAAAGATGGGAGAAGAAGATCAACCAAAAGAAGAAAACGTCATCTTGGGAGGCACTCTTGCCCCACTCTCTGGTACTCCAAGGTACAACCCCTTTCGCATCTATAGGGTCCTACAAGGTCAAACAATGATTGTACTCATTGACACAAGTGTCACTCATAACTTCATTAATGAGGGACTTGTGGCCAAGCAAGGCCTCAAGAAAAAGGACTTTCAAAGATTCAAAGTTATCGTGGTTGATGGTTTCACCATTCAATGCAACAAGGTCTCCCAATTGAATCTTAATCTAGGAGGTTACAATATGAAGGATGAATTCTACGTTGTCAGCATAGGAGACATGGAGATAGTCCTAAGCAGAGTAAAAAAACTCGTCGGGAATTGCCTAGAAAACAAAAAATAAAAACACAAACAAAGACTTTCACTTAAACTTTTTTGTTTTATATTTGTCTCCTTCATCCTAAAAGGCACCTCATTTCATTTTCAAGCCAAAGAAGGAAAAAAGAAAAACCAAAATTGATTTGCATTTAAGGAAAACCAACAAGGAGATTGAGCAAAAACTATAATTAAACTAATATAAAAAAACCTAGGGTTTGGAACTATAAAATTAGTTTTTTATTTACAAAAACCCAGGGTTTGGTCAAAAAAATAAATCAAACACACCTAGGGTTTGTTCTCCGTTTCACTAAAACACAATAGAAAAAGGGAAAAAAATGTAGAAGAGAAAATAAGTTTTGGTTAGAAAAAACAAAAAAAAAACCTTCAAAATACAAACCTACCTCTTAAATTTTCCTTGAAATCAATGGTGAGCTCTTTCCAATCCTTTGTAGACTCTTCTAGGTTTTTTTATATTAGTTTAATTATAAACCATGAATGATAATTTTTTTCTATTTATGTGTTATTGCAACATTGTTTAAATTTATAAATTGTCTTTATCACAATGTCTCGAACTCCAGTTAAAAAGGACCCTTGTTGGAAACTGAAATAATAATTGATATTTGATATTCATTATTCGATATTTACAAAAGGAGAGGAATACTCCTTATATAGAAATTTACAAGACAATGCTTTTAAAAAGAAACCATCGTTAACTAAAGCAAACTAAAGCAAATAACTAAAAGATGCTAAAACAAACTAAAGCATAAACAGAAGTGTTACTAAAAGCTAAATAAGTTAACTAAAAGTAAACTAACGACTAACTAAAGCTAAGATGACCATTAAATATTACAACTAACACTTTAATACCCTCCCTTAATGGTCATCCTACAAACATAAAAGTCTACCCATATCCTGATGGAAATCTGGCCATGAATGCATAGAATATAGACTCCTCCTACTCAATATACTCTGCCACTTGAGCACTTTGCTAAGACTCTTCCCAGTTGGACTTCTCATCAGCCAACCGCTTTTTGCAATACTTCTGAATACATCCAATCTTCCCACAGTAATGGCAAGTAATAGACTTCTTGGAGTTTTCCTCCGAATTGCCTCGTCCTTTCTATTGAGTGGACTTGCCTTTGCCATCTTTGGCAGTAAATGCTTGTTCAACAGTGGAAGACTCACTGCTACTCCCAAACTACTTCCTCCACCTATCATGCTGCAAGAGCTTGTTGCACAACTCATCAAACTTCAAGTCAACATTGGTGGAAGTAATTTGAGCGTTTCGATGAAGTGCTTAAAGGATCGCGCAATGACCACCATATCCTCTTCTCCCATCTTGTGACCAATAGCCTCCAGCTGATCGAGAATCTCTTTAATCTTAGTGAGATGATCTTGCAAAGACACTCTGTCATCCATCATAATGGAAAACAGCATATTCTTCAGGAAGAAAGCCTTGCCCTTGTCTGAGGTCTCATGGAGATCTTTCAAATGCTTCCAGATCTCCGCAACAGACTTACCAAATGGTTTTTTTGGTAACATCTCATCGATGACAGATGATTTTAGAAGCATAACTGCCTCCCTATTACCTCCATCATACTTATCATAGTTGGAAGACTCGCCCCAAAAAAAACTCGCCAAGCCAAAAATTGGAGAGTTTTTAAAACTTGGAAACTTATAAAATTGCTTAAATTTCATTAGAAACACTTTTTTTTGCAAAATTCAATGACAAGATGAATCCAATAAGTCCATAAATGAGTACAAAAGTGTTTTCTATTAATTTTGATTGACTTTAATGCAAATTGATTACAAAATCGCATTCTCATGCAGAATCCCGATGGCTAAAAGCCTGAAAGTCTGATACATGAAAACAGTAAAACTAGAACTAGAAGCAAATACTAAACAGTAACTAAATACAACATACTAGGCTTTCCTCTTCCCTAGTCTAGTAGCAGCTAGGAAAGTGGTGGGTCCTCTAGGCCTACCGCCTATGTGCGGTGGCGATGGCGGTGCTACTGTTGTTGGCTCCCCGGCTGGCATGGAAGGCTGAGTATCTGGCTCTGGCAGACTCTCGTCCACATCCTCAGAAACGTCCTCCAACCCTACATCTCCTAATGCACCAATATCCTCCATTGCTTGTCTCTTGAAGTCAAGGATCTCGTCCACAGTAAACAATGGAGGCTACACATCTCGCCCTGTCCAATCACTGTAAGGATCTATCTCATCTAAATCAATAAGATCCAGTGATCTTTCTTCTACTCTCTTTGTGTGCAACCAAAGGTTGTATTGCACAAAGACAAGGTCATTGAAGCGCTTTTGCGCTAACCCTCAAAGTGTTTTCGAAATAAAATGAACATCAAAAAAGATGTTTTCAGCTTTAAGTTTTGCATGTTGATGTTAATGGCAGTGTCAATCATATTCTTCCAGTGATCTCCTTTGCTTCATAATTATAAATTAAATCATAGCCTAGGGCTATTTAATTTATTGAGACATCAATTTATTGAAGAGGCACGTTTTATTATGGAGGTACGATTTGATCCAAGGCCGACATCATGATTATTGAAGAGGCACGCTTTATTATGGAGTTGCAATTTGTTTGTTAAAGCCGACATCATGATTAGTGAAGAGGCACGAATAATAAAGAGATATATTTGTTATCAAGGCCGACCTTGAAGTGGTGCGATTTCATGAAGGAGGCACGTTTCTTGATGAAAGCCGACTTGTCTTGAAAAGACATGACTCTTCCATTCATTGTGTATATATGCTCGATGGGATATCATTGTTCATATTCAGTTTTGTTCATTCAATATATATTATCCATTTCTATCATTGTGTGAATTTTGTAGGTGGTCAGTTTGTGTTTCCTATAGAAGGCTGAAGTTATCATCTGCAGTTTGCTACTGTGATTGCATTCAGATTCTATATTCATCTCAAGCTCGATTCACATAAGTGCGTGTTTGTCTTCAAGAGCAATTCGAGTTTCTGTAGGTGGCTAAGTTTATCATCTGCAGATTGCATCATATTGTTTTTGTGTTTGCATCAGATTGTGATGCTTGTTATTGGCCTTCCTATCGGCCCATTGTAAAGAAGACACTCCTTGTGATATTCAATATATAAGTAATATATTGTTGCTGGGTTTTTCTCCCTCAAGAGGAGGGTTTTCCCAGGGTATCTGTTGTGTTATTGTGTTGAATTTTGAATTAATTTTCTGTGCTCTAATCTGATCATAAAAACTAACATGGTATTAGAGCGGGTTTGAAGAAGATCTTGATCAGATTTAGTATTACAGCGATGCTCTTTATTCTCTTTCTCATCGTTGTCTATTTCTATCTCTTCGTCAAGATGGTGAACAGTCTTAAGATTGAGGATAGACTCGAGGGAGCATCAAATTTCACTTCATGGAGATTCAGAATTATGCTCACCTTGGAGGAAAACAAATTGGTTGAGTTTGTGGAGAGCAAAGTTCCTGAACCTATGGATGAGGAAGAGAAGATTCAATGGAAGAAGAAAGATACTAGGGCGAAGAAGATGTTTGTTGATTCCGTGAAGGATCATATTGTTCCTATCGTCTCAAAGTTCAAGACAGCAAGAGAGATATTTAAAACTTTGGAGGAGATGTACGAAATCAACAACACAAGCCGTGCTCTTGCATTAAAGCAACAACTTCATCATGTTAAGATGCCGGAAGGAGAATCTGTCATCGCTTACTTCATGAATATTTCCGAATTGAGAGATCAGCTCTCTACCATTGGTCACATTGTTGATGTCGAGGATTTGACCATGTTGGCTCTTAATGGTCTTCCTTCATCTTGGGAGTCTTACATTCAAGGAATCAACGCGAGATCAAAACTTCCCAAGTTTGATCGTTTGAGGGCGGACTGTATTCAAGAGGAGTCTAGGTTGGCTGCGAGAGGTATTGGTCGAAGCTCTACTAATGAAGATATTCATGTTCTTGCCACTCAATCCTCAAAGAAGAAAGGGAAAGGTGGAAAAAAAGGTTATTTCAAGAGGAATAGAGATAAGGAATCTGATGGTGCTCTCGCATTTAAGAAGAGGTGGGACCTGTTGACGTGGTTTTTGCAACTACACCAACACAGAATAAAGTCGCCAACGGCTACTCTATCCTCTCTTGAACAAAGTTTCCTACATGCTAAGATTGCGAGATAGATCATACATTTAACTCCAAGGTTCCTTCAGTGCGAATAGTCTCTGCTGGCTTGATGTGATTTTGCTGGTATTTCAAGGGGACTTACACAATTGTTCGACAATTGACAGCAGACAGCGGACTAAGGGCTTCGTGTAATTCAAATGATTTGGCAAGTGAGCACAAGTTTCCTAATCCTAACCAGAAATGAACTGAAATTAAAATGAGTGTAGGGCCTAAGAAGTTTATGTTCTCCTCTAAGGCGTGGGATATGGTGATCAATTCTTACGGACTTCAACCAGGCCTTGCTTTGCCTCGCTTCGGACAGCTTCCACAAAACCGGTGCAATCTTCAGAGGAGTGGCGAAAGGTGTTCAAATTATAACTCGACATGCAAGTACCATCAAGACGATGCATACAAACACGTGAATCACAATCGAAGTTAAGTTTGAGAAGTAAATCCAGTTGACCACGCAGGGCGAACCCACCGTCAATGAGCCCGCTAGTGGTATGGACAAGCGAAGTCTTGTTCAAATCGAGCACCACATTCCACAATTACTAAGTACTTGCATGAAATGAAATCTACTTTACTTTAAGCTACTTCAAGATGCTACATGAATTGGAAGGACGAAGAAGCCTCGACAACTACTCATAACAAAGAAGAAATCACCATCAATGAAAAATTCTTTTATTATGAAAGCATTCACGACAACTTCCTACAAAGTTTTCAAAGGGAAGACTCTCCTTCCTTTTCAATCTAAATTATACTATCAAACTATTCTACTTTCTACTCTATCAATTTCTCTCTACTCCTCTGCTATCCTAACTATGATCTAATCCTAATGAGATACAAATGAGGGGGGATGCCCCTTTTATAGCTGGCCAAGTCCAACGAACGGCTCAGATTACAATCGGCTAGATGGCCAGGATTGTGCCACCTCAGCCCTAAACAAGATTCACCCTAAAACCGCCACCAAGAGGGGTGGGGTAATAAATGAGCCATTAATGTCCATCATCCTCCTAGAAAATTCCAACTTTGAAACGCGTTCACACTGTTCTTGATCTTCTTCTTGACGTTGTTCTTCAACTTCTTCTTTGTCACTTGAGTTATACTAAGTCTCAACACTTAGCCATTTTTCGCAACTTTTCTTCCTTCGAGGTTGAAATGTAATCGTGGAGTACTTGCTTCATCTTCCTAAGTCATCGCCGTTTGGTCTCGACGTTCCTCCTACAAAACAAACAAGGGGAAGAGCATTAGAACACCTCATAATTAAAAAAACTCAACTTACCTGATTTTCACGCTTTGACTTCCAAGGGTTCATCGTCTTCACTAGCCAACTTTGTGTTTTAATTCTTCATGCCTTAGCCAAATTTCCAATCCATCTTGTATTCTGCTTGGGCGTACTTCACTCTGATATTTCATCCAACTCATACTCGAGAAAAAAATGCTTTCATCGAGAATTTGATCAAAAATTATCTAGGTGCCCAACTTCAGATTCATTCGCCAAGGCGACATATTTCAACATCCTTTTCCTTTTCTTGCCTTAGAAAAAATTTCAAACTTTTACTTAGGAAATTCATTATTCCAGTGCCCATCAAAAATCTCCATCCTAAAAGCCTTGGCGAAGTGTAGAAGACATGGAAATCAACTTCTCATCGAAGATCTTCAATACCCAGAAGAAAATTTTCTTCAGAACTTGTCGAACTCATGGGTATACAACGAACGGGTTCATTTAATTTTTTGAATTTTCCACCTTCGAAAAAAAATATTTTCAACAAATTTATTCCAGTTCTTCATTTCTGTGAGTATTTCTTTGCTCTGACTTGAAATTTCTCGTTGACCCTGTGCAGCTGGCATCATTTGACTTCATCTCCGGCAATTTTGTTCATGTCTTAGGAAATTTCATCACTTCACCAGACTTAGGCGTTTTTCTTAAGGAAGAAAATTTTGTGCCTTAGAAAACTTTAAATCACTTAGCATTTTGAAAAAATTTCCCTTAGAAAATTTTATTCATTCTTCAATCCATTCTTCCTATGGTGAAGAAATTCACTTAGTAAATTTTTCTTTTAAATGCCTTGGACGCATTTTGGATGTCATGAGGGATATTTTTAATTTCAACGCCTAGCACTTTATTCCATGTCTTATTCAAATTATCATCACCTTACATTTTCAACACCCCAACTTTGTCTTCACTTGCCTTGGTTTGGGCGCATTTCCTATGTTCAAGAAGATGGGCGCATTCTCTATGTGGTGGAGGATAAATTTTTCAACGCTTTTCCTTTTGACCCTTGACTTCCCTCTAGCTCCTTATGGGCGCATTTGGCATATTGAGAGGGATCTTTATTTAGCCCATTTTACTTTCATTTTGACTCATCTCAAACTTGGCGTATTTAGCATCCTATTTATTTGGACGTCCTAGATTCCTCTTGCATGTAAATGTTTGTCCTTTCCCACTTGTTTGTATGCATGAGCCTTGTCCTTACATGTCTTCATTTAGGCGCATTCAAAGGAGAAAGGAGAAAGTCAACCTTTTGTCTTCTTCTTAGCATGTATGGGCGCATTTTATATGTGTTGAAGGATGAACTTCTTATGCCATTGACTCCTTTGACTAGCCTTTCAAACATGGGCGCATTTGGCATGGTAAGGAGGATATTTCCAACGCTTTAACTTGACTTGTTAACTTCTCCTTTTGTGGGCGCATTTCCCATGGTGAGGTGGATTTTAAATTTTGACTTTTTGACTTTGCCTTGTCTTTGACTTCCTTGCTAATCTTGGCGCATTTAGGCTAGGCAAGAGGATGAACTTATGCCTTAGAATATTTTCTCACCATCAATTACTTTCTTGGGCGCATTTTTCCTATAGTGAGGGATGAAGCTTAACACTTAGCAATTTTTTTATGCTTGACCTGAGGTGAGGGCGCAAATGAGAGGTGGTGAAGGATACCTCATGCCTTAGAAATTTTCTTAACTTCTCCACCAACTTGGGCGCATTTGGAGGTGGCAGGAGGATGAAGCTTATTCCTTGACTTCCTTGTGACATGGGCGCATTTTGCCATAGGTGAAGGATGAAGTTGTGCCTTAGGATTTTTTATGCTTCTACATCCTTCCCTGGGCGCATATTGAGGTAGCAGGAAGATTTTCTCAGACTTGAAGATTTCAAACACTTCCATTCTTCTTGAGGGCGCATATTCATGGTGGTACTGGATAAAGCATCTTACTTAGCCATTTTTCTTTTGTCTTCGATAGCTTCTCCATGCCTTACTATAAATAGTAAGTCCTTTAATTTTCATATCCCAGAGGCTCAGATTGCTATGAAATTTTGAACACTGGATCTTCATGACTCCGTTAGCCTGTTGACACTGCTATTCTGAGTTGGCCTGCTATTTTTAGCCCATTTCTGAAGGTGGTTTGCTATTTATAGTAACTGCTCGTTTCTGAGACCTCCACATCTTTGTTTGACTTGAAATTCGAATGACGTGCTCCTCACCACGTGACTTGCCTGTTGACATTGGCGCCTGATGCTGACTTTCTATTTTTAGCCAGTTTCCGAAGTGACTTACTATAAATAGTAAGTGCTTTGTTTGTCTTCAAATTTTATCAGAGGATAGCCTAAAGGATGCTGATCGCGGTGGTTTACACCGGTTTTCGAAAATTCTGACTTTTTACCCCTCTTTTTGGGTCTCGAAGCTGGAAACCCTAATTCATCTTGCATGCATACCAAACGACCTCCGTTTGTCCTCGTTTCAGTTGCATTGTGATCAGTTTGTGATTCTGAAGTGTTGGGAGGCGGCTGCCAGAGTGCACCTGCTAAAAATAGTAAGTTGTTGAAGAAGTGATTATCCTGCTTTGCATGTCACACCATAGCGTAGGTCTCAAAAAACCCACAAAGAAAACCTTGACATGCAAACCCTAAAAATAGCCTCGGAAGGCTGAATTCTGAAAATTGTTATCTCACTTTGCATGTTACACCATTGCGAAGGTCTCTAAAAACCCAGAAGGAATCTTCAGACATGCATTGAAAAATTCTGCATATAGGCCCTGAAATTTGCTCTAAAAGCTTAACTGCTAAAAATAGTAAGTGGTCTGTTTCAGCTCAAATTTTGCAAGCGAGCATCTTGATGCGTCCTGGATGCAGTGTGACTGTAGGAATTTCAAGAATGCTAATAGAATACTCTGAATTGCACACTTACTAAAAATAGTAAGTCGTCGGAATCTGATAAAATTTAGCTGAGTCTACTGGGAGCACACTGACATCAATGTTAAGCTTTGTTTTCAATTTATTCACCCCATTTGACCTCAAATTGGCAAGGAAGTTCAAAACCCTAATTTTCAAACTTGGCCAAAATTCACATTTAAACTCAATGACGGGCACAATCCTCGAAAGGCAGACATCAGAAAAGAGACAAGGAGAGAGAGAGAAAAAAACCAAAGCCAAAAAGACCAGAATGGAGCAAAAATTAGGGGTCCCCATCTTGAATGGGGCGATGTGTGAAAAGGTCACAACAGGACCTTTCCAAAGTCCAATGTTTTCGATGTGACAAGTTTGGTCACTATGCTAAGGATTGCCCAACCAGGCCTAATCAGCATGCTTCATTTGCGGATGTAGATGAGATCTCTCCTCAAAAGGATTATAGGGAATTTCTATTCTAAGTCATGGGCCTGTGTTCAAGCCATGAAGGTTGTGTGTTGATATGAGCGCAAGAGCAGTGTATCTTACTATGTCCAGTATTGGCATCCATCAGAATATTTAAAGAGATAAGTATTCTTTGTTTGTTGAGTTATATCATTTAGTTAGATCTTGTAATTAGTAAAGAGTGATAGTGGTTTCTCTTGAATTGTGTTCACTAGCATAAAATCCTTTGAAGATTTCATTTATTGCAAGTTATTTCATGCTGGTTGTGAAGATTTCTGAATGTGACTCTGAAATAAAAAGAGTTGCAATTTCGATGGTGATTAGTTGGTCACATCGATATCATTCTCTAATGCATGAACTGTGTTAGAGCCTTGAACTCTTGGAGAGAGTTGGTTCTACATGCTAACTGCATAATGCATTCAAGAAATCTATAGTTGTGTAGATTGTCTTTTGTTGTGTTGAGTTTAGCACTCTCGAGAGGAGTAAAAGATGGAAGAAAGAGTTATATCAAAATTCAATAAAGATAAGTTTCTTTATCCCTTCATTCTGATCTTTTGATATATTTCTCTTATAGGTTGATTTATTTATTCATGTTTTAATATTGTTCATAAATTCTTATGTATTCATGCTATAACCTAAGATAGTAAACTTTGTATGATTCTAGCCTTGATATTTCTTTGGATAGTTATAAACGGTTAGTAATCTCTCTCTAAAATGCTTCCAGGTCAGATCTAGGAGCAAGAAGGTAATGAGAGATTGTTTAGTGATGAAAAGCTTGAGGCATCTTGTGTGGAAGTCATGCCGACCAAAGAAATGATCAAGCGTGAAGTCACGACTTGCAACCATGGGACTGAGTTGCTGGCTAGAGGGAGTTCATTTCCAGAAGTCTTCTTTGCAATCTCTAAGGCAGGGATCAAGAGGGAGTTTTGTGAATTTATGTGGGAGTTCAAATCCCGCCATGATTTCAAAGCAAATGAAGAGGTTCTAAGTGGGCTCTATATAGTTATAGAACGGATGATATCTGATTTTGATGTTGGAGTACAAATAGTCACGGACATTGAGATTTTTAGACTTGCACGAGGAGATCTCTTTGCACGAGATATATGCAAGGCAACTCGATTGACATTGCAGCCAGGTAAAAATTTATTAAGGGCATAATATAAGTTTAAAAATTAAATCTTTTCCTTTTTTATATTATTATTAAATATTGAAACTTAAAGGTGGGCAATGAAATTGATTTTTTTTTCTCATCTCAAATGCATGGTGGGAAAGTTTTGATGCTAAGGTACCAAATCTTCAAAGGATTGCAATTCAAGTATTGTGCCAACCATGTAGTGCTTCAAGTTGTGAGCACATTGGAGTATGTTTGAGCACATACACTCTAAGAAGTGCAATAGATTGTTAGTGTAGAGGTTGAATGATCTAGTTTATGTTCATTATAACCTTTGTCTTCACCATAGACGGATTTTAGGCACTGAATTATCACCCATCACACTAGAGGAGCTTGATCCACAATCAAATTGGATCACTAAAGATGAGGATCCTATCTTTAGTAATGAGGACCTTAATTGAGTTGCCCTGGTGGATACAGAGGCAAAGGCAGTAACCATGGCAAAGGAGGAGGATAGAGCACAAGCAGACACCTTGGATGTTGGTGTGAGTGTCACTGGGACACAGGCAGAGATCATGGCTGCATCATCATCCAGGACTTATCTTAGACGCACACGCAAGAGGGCCAAGCGATGCAGACACCTTCGAGCCATAGACTTCTAGCTTATGTTTTGATATTAATTTGAAACTTTTGATCCCATGGATTTCATATTCCATGAGTATTGTGTACATTCGACAACATTTATATATCTAATTGTGCTATTTCCTTCAACTAAAATTTGTGTTTATACTTAGGTGATTGATGTATGCTTGTGTGTGTGATCAAAGTAGTTTCCATTTGATGAGGTTATTGTGTCTTTAAGGCTTATTTATTAAACGGTGCATGAAACAAGTTTTAAATTCTTAAAAATCTTTGAATTTATTGGGTTTTTCAATTTGTCGAGTCTGAGTCCGAGACAAAAATCAGGTTGTCGAGTTCGAGGCAAGTCCAAGTCTTGTAACACTAGCCAATGGCTACACTCATTAGAACAAATCACACAAAACTTTGAGACCATGGAACTAAAGTTTTAGTTTGGTGCTACGAAGAATGACAAATAAAGCACAAAGTGTTTGGTGACTATAACAAAATCCAATGAAGGAAAGAGGGCATATCATTTGCATGTACAAAGCATTTCGGGCAAGCATTGTAAAGTATTCAGCAATATTCCTCCAAGGAGACTACCAAAGAAATGCTTTGAGCACATCATTGAGTTGGAGGAGGGCGCTAAGCTCGTCATCACTGCTCCCTACCACCATCCTAGGAGACATAAGGATGAAATCGAAAAGGCCATTATGGAACTGCTAGAAATGGGGCACATCAAACGAAACTCAAGTCCCTTTGCTTCTTCTGTGGTTTTGGTGAAGAAGGATGGCACATTGCAGATGTGCATTAATTATACAGCATTGAACAAGAAGACCATCAAGAACTAATACCCCATTCCCAAGATCAATGAATTGATAGGTGAGTTTCACAAAGCAATCTATTGCTCAAAAATAGATCTCAAATCAAGCTACCATCAAATCAAAGTCTAAGAGTAGTATATTCATAATACAACTTTTTGATGTCACTACGAGTACTATGAGTTTCTAGTCATGCCATTTGCCTTGACAAACATCCAGCAACTTTCCAATCATGCATGAATCAAGTTTTCTACAAGTAACTGAAAAAGTTCATCCTTGTCTTCTTTGATGACATTTTGATCTACAGCAAATCGTGGGAGCAGCACCCATGGCACATCAATGAAGTATTGGGAATTTTGTAAGCACAAACACTATTTACCAAGGAGTCAGGTTGTTAGTTTAGTATGACATAGATCTTTTATCTAAGTCACATCATTAGCACAAAGAAAGTGTAGGTGGACATGGAGAAGATCGAAGCAATTTAGGAATAGACTCCCCCAAGGGCCTTGACAAAACTACGAGCATTCTTCGACCTTTCCAGCTACTATAGGCAATTTAAGGGTTTCTCCCAACTTGCCACACCCTCAACTAACCTAACAAAGAAGGGAGATTTCACGTGGATGGAGGATATGCAGTAAGCATTTGACAAACTAAATGAGGTAATGAACATTCTCAAGTTTCACTTTTCCTTTCACATCGGAATGCAATGCAACAAGAGAAGGAATTGGGACCATGCTCATGCAAAACAAGCACCCAACTACTTTTGAGAATTACAAACTCATAGAGGTGGTAAGACTATTCATCTGTGTTAAGGAAATGCTAGCCATCATGCACGTATTGGTCAAATTCAAGCAATATTTGGTGGGTGGCCAATTTGTGGTCAAAACTTATCACAATAGTTTGAGATATTTTCTCAAACAAAAGGATCTAAATGAGTAGAAAAAAAAGTGGGTGAGCAAACTCCAAGCATATGATTTTGATATTGAGTACGTCAAGGAAAGAAAAATGTTATTGTTGATGAGTTATCCAAAAGGCTGAAATTGCGTTCCATGTCTCAGATCTCTACAAATTGGAAGAATGAAATAATAACATATATGCCAAGAACGCATTCACATCTGATGTGTTGGAAGGGAAGTTGTTCGACTATAGGTACACCATCTGCAATGAATTCATTCTCTACAAACGAAGAGTCTACTTGGTGACGAAATTAAGGATGAAGGGAAAGATTTTGCCAGTAGTCCATGACACTCCATTGGCAAGCCATCCTAGGTATTTCAAGACATACAAATAAATCAAGGAAAAGTTCACATGGGAGGGACTCAAGGATGATGTCCTCACCCATATCAAAGAATGCATCATTTGTCAAAGGAATAAAATGGAACAAACATTTCCAACAAGTATTTTGCAGCCCTTTCCCATCTTGGACTAGAAATGGGAAAGTATCTCAATTAATTTCATCACCAAACTTCCTAAAGTCGAAGGCAAAGATTCTATATATGTTGTGAACAAACTAACAAAGCATGCACATTTCTTTGCCATCTCTTCAAATTTTAAGGCACCACAAGTGTTTAATCTATTCTTCAAGTTAGTGACAAAACTCCATACTACCCAAGAGCATCGTGAGTGATAGAGACAATCGCTTCATCAGCTTTGTTTTGGCAAGAGCTCTTCCTTTCAGTAAGAACTAAGCTTGCCCCCAACACCAACTACCACCCACAAATAGATGGCCAAATTGAGATTTACAAATGGGTGGAAGGTTACTTGAGAAATTATTTTGTTGATCAACAAAAGACTTGGATCAAGATGACACCGATCATGGCATTGTATAGGTATGAAGCTCAAAACTTCATTGATCTCATTCTAGTGGATAGCAAGATACCAAGAGCAAGTGAGGTGATCAAACAAAGTCAAGACATTTTGAAGTCACGCAAGGATAATCTCCAGCAAGCTCAAAACCAATTGAAGTCGTACGCAAATCATCATAGGATTGAGAGAACATTTGGGATCAAAGGAAATGGTTTT
Organism: Sequoia sempervirens; assembly: GCA_007258455.2. NCBI lineage: Eukaryota > Viridiplantae > Streptophyta > Pinopsida > Cupressales > Cupressaceae > Sequoia > Sequoia sempervirens. Next base: position 497,555,181 of record VDFB02281492.1, on the reverse strand, counting down.
TGTGGGATTGCAGTTGTACAAGCAATCTTCCTTTAAGTGAGTCAGAAAAGCTCAAACCACATTTCTATGAGCCTTACAAAATTTTGAGAAGGAATGGAAAAGTAGCCTATGAGTTCAAACTATCGAAGGGAAGCAAGATACACAATGTAGTTCATGTGTCGTGCCTAAAAAAGTGTAATGTCCCCTATTTATGTCCCGGATTTTCAATGAGCTGGGCCAACATGGAAATAGTGTTTATGAACACTATTTATAATTAAATAATAAAATTTTATTTTGTTTGGCCAACCTGCCTTTGGGTTGGCGCCCTTTTTGGATTTGAATTTAATTTACTTTTGTGGCTGACTTCAATTGAAGTGGCTCAAGTAGATAGTAATTATAGGAGGTTATTGTGTGAAGACAATCATCACGAATTTGGAGTTGTCTATTCGGCGAACTTGAGGGCGTAGCTTCTCTACACCACCTTCTCATTTTCCACCTACAAAGAGCCATCTATTTATGTCCATGCCTGAAGAGCAAACTATGTCCTCTACACATAAGAGATCAAAGGGACTGTTGGAAACTTCATTTCAAAATGAGGCTAGAGAGGTTGTCAAGCAAGACATAGCGAGATGTGTCCATGCAAATGGATTGGTATTCAATGTTGTTCGCTGACCATATTGGCAAAAAATGGTGAAATCTATTAATGATGCTCCAAAAGGGTATAAGGGCCTAGGTTTTGAGAAGATGTGTAGGTGTGTAGCACCTTATTAGATAAAGAGGTGAAATTTGTAAATGACTCCTTGAAGCCCATAAGGGATTCGTGGATCGAAATAGGGGTGACCATCATTTTTGATGGATGGAAAGATGCAAAAAATCGCCCATTGATCAATGTTATTGCAGTGTCCCCTAAAGGGGCAATGTTTTTGAGAGCAGTGGATTGTGAAGGAGAGGTGAAGGATGGTGCATTTATTGCTAACATTCTTTGTCAAGCTATTGATGAAGTGGGCCCTCTAAATGTTGTGCAAGTTATAACAGACAATGCAAAAAATTGTAGGGCTACTGGGTTATTGGTTGAGGAGAGGTATTCACACATTTTTTGGACACCTTGTGCTGTCCACTCCCTCAACCTAATGCTACAAAAAATTGGCAACAAAATTGATTGGATCAAATAGGTGTATGCTAAGGCCGAAGACATCCAAATGTTCATCACCAACCACCATATGTCACAAGGCATATTTAGAACATTCTCGAGATTGGAGCTGTTGAAGGTAAATTAAATAATAAACATGTTTCACAATTCACTTTAGTAATATTTTTAATTTTATTTAAATTTTTGTAAATTTAAATTTTCTTTTATTTTGATTTTCAAACAAGTTGTTGAGACCCATTTTGCCTCTAACACAATTTTGTTGAGACGACTTGTGAAGGTTCGTGAGGCACTCTCTAATATGGTCATCAACCCTAATTGGTCCATATGGAGGCAATCTAGGATTGCAAGTGCAGCTAAAGTTAAGCAAATGATCCTAGATGACATTTGGAGGGATCATGTTGAGTATCTCCTCAGTTTCACTGAGCCCATATTGAGCATGATCCGTTATATTGGCGTGGATAGACCTTTTTTGGGTGAAGTATATGATGGCATCAACTCAATGATTGAGAAGATAAAATCCATCATCAATAAAAAAGAGCAAGATCCTGAAGAAAATTTCTTCAAAGAGCTACACAAAATCATTATAGAGAGATGGAACAAAAAACCCACTCCACTACATCTTGTTTTTGCATTGAGTCCCAAATACTATAGTGCTCAACTGCTTTCTGTGACAACAAGAGTTGCCCCATATAGAGATGTTGAAGTGGCTCAAGGGTACAAGGCAACACTTCGTAGACTCTTCACCGATCGTGACCGACGTGATGTAATGAGGGGCTTAGTTCATGGGTTTTGCATGCTCCAGTGATTGTGGTCTTGATGCTCTTCAAGACAAGTACATGGTCGATGCTCATGGTTGGTGATACTTCCATGGCCAAGCATACACATACCTACAACCTCTTGCAATCATAATTTTATCCAAAGTAATTTTTATAGTCAATCTTTTATCTTTTAAATTTAAGTTTTATATTTCAATTAGTTAAATTTTGTAACTCTTAACTATTTAATTTGGTCTTAATAGGTTGCTAGTTCATCTTCATCTGAGAGAAATTGGAGCACATACTCCATCCACTCAATAAAACGCAATAGACTACATTCAAAAAAGCCAAAGGACTTGGTATATGTGCATTCAAACTTGAGGCTCCTTACACACAAAGTGCCTACAAAGGAGGAGACACAAAGAAGTGGTATATCGAGCCAGAGCGTCTTGACTTGGATGCTTCCACAAGCCACTTTACTGCACTTGATGTTGATGATGCCAATGAGCCAGCTAGTGAGCATGAGAGTGAAAAGATAATTGATATTCATAATTACATAATTACAAGAGGAGACAAAAGCTCCTTATAAAGGAATTTACAGGACGATGTTTCTAAAAGGAAACAATCGTAAACTAAAGCTAAAAAATGGAAAGATGCTAAAACAAACTAAAGCGTAATCAGAAGTTACTAAAAGCAACTTCGTTAACTAAAGACTAATTAAAACTAAGATCACCATTAATATTACATTTAATATTTTAATACCCTCCCTTAATGGTCATCGTACAAACATAAACTTAGTCTACCCAAATTCTTCTGGAAACATATCATCGGTGATTGATAATTGGAGAAGCATAAAAACATATCTAAGAAATTTCTTAAACTAATCAGGTTTGACCCTGAGCTCTGATACCATGAAAAGATAATTGATATTCATAACTACAAGAGGAGACTAAAGCTCCTTATAAAGGAATTTACAAGATGATGTTTATAAAAAGAAACAAACATAAACAAAAGCAAACTAAAACTAAAAAAAGAAAAAGATGCTAAAACAAACTAAAGCATAATCAAAAGTTACTAAAAGCAACTTAGTTAACTAAAGACTAATTAAAACTAAGATCACCATTAATATTACATTTAATATTTAAATACCCTCCCTTAATGGTCATCGTACAAACATAAACTGAGTCTACCCAAATTCTTCTGAAAACATATCATTGATGACTGATAATTGGAGAAGCATAACAACATATCTAAGAAATTTCAAAAACTAATCAGGTTCGATCCTGAGCTCTGATACCATGAAAAGATAATTGATATTCATTATTACATAATTAAAAGAGGAGACGAAAGCTCCTTATAAAGGAATTTACAGGACGATGTTTCTAAAAAGAAACAATCGTAAACTAAAGCAAACTAAAACTAAAAAACAGAAAGATGCTAAAACAAACTAAAGTGTAATCAGAAGTTACTAAAAGCAACTTAGTTAACTAAAGACTAATTAAAACTAAAATGACCATTAATATTACATTTAATATTTTAATAGAGAGTGCTAGTGTCAGTGCTAGTGGTAGTGCCACTGCGAGTGCCATTGTCGCTATTTGTGGTTCTTCTAATTTACCAATACATACACCATCAAATATGGATGGTGATGATGATATTTTTGATGACCCATATGATATTTGATCAATGATCAATGATGGCTAATTGTAAAAATTTGACATTATTATGTTTGAACTTTAATTTATATCATGACATTCGAGTTTCACTAATACTTTATTATTTGATTATGAAAGTGGTGGTGTATTTTTGCTATATTATTTGACTATTAATATTGTGGTGTATTTTGAACTTAATTACTGCTGCAAATATGTATATATTTCTGATTTTTATATGCTTTTGTATTAACGAACCCAACCCCAAAAACATTTTGCCCGAGCCCGCGAACAAAACCATCCAACCCGAACCGGTAACTTAGCAGTAACTAATAATAAGGACATACCAAGCAGTTAGAAAGTTAACTGCAGCCCACTTGCAAGTGAGCCAAATACAATAAAGTAAAAGTGAAACAAAAATAACTGCAGTTAACATATCATGGTAATGCCAACATAAGTTCATCCAATCGTGTTACTGCCGACCTCATTACAGTGGACAATTGGATAAAATAACTCTAGCAAAATATCTTTTACAACTGAATGAACTTAGAACCATACGTCATTGTCAAAATGTTAGGAAAACCACCATTCCTTGTGAATGTATACATTGCAGCAAAGCTCACAGCAATTGACAGTAATCAAACAATATTATCTAAAGTGTGATCTTCAAAAGGATCTGGATGTTTTTAGCTTTAAAATGTTTGAGCAATTCGATTGTTACACCCCTAACTTTAACTATGTTTTACTTTTTACTTTGAAGTAATTAGTAGATGATTACGCATGATTCAATGATTAGATGTTTAGGAAAAATGTCTGGAAAAATCAATGTTTTCTTGAATTACATTTATTTGACTAAAATTGTCGTGTTTAAAAGTTGTCAAGATGTGATGACTTCATGAGGATTATGAAATAATTATTGTTACACTAATCTTTAGTTGGTGATGGCAAGTTGCATTCAGGAAACAGGTTTCCACCCTCCGAGAAAGGGAGGGAGAGCATCATTGGAGAGAAGGGTATAGATACAAGGAAAAGAAAAGGTTGTCGCCATCTTAGGTCTAGTGTTGGTGTATATATATGTTCATTTACGTATATAAATATGTGTTTAATAATACAAAGAGAGTAGTACATTTACTCTTTCTTATAAATATATATCTAATATATATTAATGAGTGATAATGAATAATGTTATCTTAATGTCACATGTGAAAATTTAAGTGTGCTGAGAGGTGGATGGAGGTAAATAAATGCCTCTTACATAAACCATTAACTCCTCACACTTTCCTCAATGTAGAGCGCGTGATCTTTAAACGCTTTTACTTGTTGGTTCTCATAATGATATTGCAAGTAGACGTGAAGATCATTTTGGATCGTCATTGAGTTCGTTCATCAAGTCAACAAATACGTTTGTTCGACGACGTAACGACCTATGTCGTCAACCTTATCTACGATACTAACACTTAAATGATTATTATGTAAAACTTTATGTTGACAGTTTACAATGGCTACATATGCCGAGAGTTAACGACAGCTCAACGAGCTTGTAAAGGAGGGACAAATTATATTTGAATTGCTCAACTCATTTTTGAGGAGCTTAATTTAATGTTATGGTAGTAAGTAAACATATATACATTTATTAATGTCTAAATTTCAACGTAAAGCCCTTTAAGTCGCTTCATAATATTTGAAGGTGATAGAAGTTTCAATTCAATGGAAATGCTTTTGAAACTTGCTATTACAAGGCCACGACATAATGCTTGAGGGTGGCACATGCTTAAGCAAAGTGCAAGTCAAGTGTTACCATGATTGGAGTCATGGCTATCTCCACGATTTGTTAAGTGATAAATGATTGCTTTTAACCGTTCTTGCTGGGAATTATCCGAGGAACGAATAGATAACTGCTGAGATATCGGTTTCTAACTACTTTTGCTTATGTCTGAATGTGGAATCAGGTAGGAAGATAGGAGGTGATAGCTTTTGAGGGTAACCGTTCCTTTATGGAACAGCGTGAGCGGGAGGTAACAAATCATTTTTTTTTATTATCTTTGATTCCTTCTTAGGAACGGTTCTACAAGGGTTTTGATAGGGGGGCAATAACCATTTTGGAAAAGATAGTCCTCCTTAAGGAAGAAGGAAATAACTTTTCAAGGCGTGAAAACAGGAAGAGAGGTCGTGGGTAATTCATGGGCGGAATCTATACTTTGAAAAAGTTAAAAAAAACGGTCTTTATCTATCTGCCTAGATATCAATTTTGGTAACTGATTCTTGGGGGGAAAGGATAGGAGTCGTCGAAGTCTTGGGGAAAAAACGTTGGCTACAGTAGTAGCTAATGGCACTGTAGGCTCGTGTTAGAGCTATCGACAGGCAGCCAAGAGACTCTCGATATGGAATCAAGTATAAACCCTGATGGTATTATTAAATTTTATGATCGAATATCCCCATATGGCGTTTTGTTGTTAGTATACTATGTTATTTAAAAGGGCCTCCATAGTCGTAAGCCTAGCAGTGTGTAGTCCACGCTATATGTAATTCTATGTGCGAACACCATTGTCCTATATACTATGCCAAAGCTACAAATTTGCAAGATTAAGATGTGTTAACCATTGAAGCTTCTTAAACAATGCTATGTTTAACTGAGACATCCACGTAGAGGAAGCTATATTTTAACCATGGCTCTCTCGTAGCCATTGCTAGGACAACACCAAGACACCGCATGTAATGTGGGATAACTTTTGGGCCCTCAAGGCCATTTTCTACTATTAAACAATTAAGTTTGTAAAGTATTGTTAAATGATAAGATGGTCGAGGCCATAAGACTGACCTTATGCATTTTAGTGCACGCAGGAGACCCAAGTGCTGATATGGCAAGGGTTTAAATATATTCTTTCATCTTTTTAAGAACCTTATTAACCTATATCTATTTATAGAACTATACTCGTTATGAAATGGGCCAACGTACTTGGAAAATAGTGTTGTGACTATGTCTAGCCGATAGGCTTGAAACTAAAGCTATTTTCTATGGCCGAAGACTTAGTCAGCCTTGTGTGTAATTAGGCCAAGAGTTTTATTGTCTCTGTGTCATACAAGGCCGAGGTAATGCTTTGACATGATAGCGCAAGACTATTTACGATACTAGGATATCTTATTTATTGGCTTCATCTTGACAATCTAGTTTGAGATAAAGTTACTGCTCTAATTATATGATGAGCACATTGAGGAGATGTCTAAAAATTATGGGAAGGAATAGATTCTCATTGCATGAATGATCCTAACCCAAACCTTCGATATTAGGTGCTTTCAAGAAAAGAAAACTAGTCAACCTTATGATAAGCATCTTTCTTCTTGTGTTAAACCCTCTCGAGGATGGATATGCTAGGAGACATATTCAACTTCTCTTTTGTTTCAAGATTGAGACTTTTAATCAGCTCAATGGTATAGACATACTATGAGATGGGAAGTATGGACCTTATTATATATGAGTGATAGAACTTATTTTAGTGCTCTGTGCACAAAGGAATTTCGTTATTATGATACTCGACATCAATGTTGTAACCAACTTTGATAAGGGGATGTTGGGAGACCGAAACTCAACCTGTAACATGTCTTTTGTACTTGAGATTGTTGTTATAGGTATATGTGACATACTTATATCAAGGATGATAATCATGAGTTTATAACCTATCCTTTTTCAAATGTGAATTATTTGAGTAAACTAGGAAGTTGGAAGCAATTTATTACCTCTTACGAATCTAACCTATTAAGGTTGAAGGATTGAACCTAGTCAAAGTACTAGTTATGAGAAATAACGACACTCATTAAGAAATATATATATCAATGAGGATATTCCTCGGATATCATGCTTATTCATGTTACATGAAATGTGAATTTGAGAAATGCTAAGTGGTTTGGGTAAGACTAGAAGTATTTGCTCTTATTTTTTGCGAAACTTATGCTATTATCTTTGGAAAACAAGGATGTTTGTTATTCCCATGTCTAGAGATAGAGAAGCTAAACACTAGTATTGAAACAAGGAGGATATAGGAAATCTATAACTCTTATGTCAGTATGACATTGTACACATATATACTAATTGACAGTAAAAGGTCGAGGAAACTATAGAACAAGACAGGAAGTCTTCCTAACAACTTAAAAGATTCTATGATAATGTCGAGACTCAATTTAACACATCAAAGATGTTGGGTATTGAATCTTGAGAGTAAATGACAAGAAGTCATAAACCCTAGATATTGCAAGAATGCAATAAGGGACTTTTAAAAGGTTGAAATACCTAAATCTTTACATTACATGTATATCCTAGATTAAGGATTAGTTCTAAGTCAGATTGGCTAGAATGGTTTTCTATACAGACTAGTTTGTGTCTAGAGTACCAATAGAGTAAGTAAAATTACAGAATGTGGTAGTTCTAAGACGAGTCAGAGGTGTGTGTCTAGATGGCATGACCAATCTTAATGATCATACTTAGCTAGAAGGGATCTGTTGTGACCTAACTCACACCTCGCCCCAATGCAAATGGGGACCCTTGTCATTTGCCTTTTAGGGTTTTTCTTTCGCGCGCCTCGTTTTGTCTGCTCTCTGATTGGGGGTTTCAAGTCTGCATTTTGAACGGTCACCCGAGTCGAGTCAGTGAATTTTAGTTTGGATCAATGTACAAACGTCACCATTGTGCTTAGAAGGCCTGGGAGACGAAGATCGACTGTCGTTTCGGCCGATTCTGACTCTTCCAAATTTTTAGGGTTTCTCACTCCGGGCCCCTATTTTTTAGGACCTACTTTTTTGGCACTTTTGGGCAATTCTGGGATCCCTATTTTTTAGGGTCTATTTTTGGAAAGTTGCTATTTTTGGAAAATTTCTATTTTTAGAAAGTTTCTATTTTTAGAAGGGCCACGAGTTTCAAAAACGCACTCAGAAGTTCGAAACGAGCAACGAAACTCTCAGAAAATCGATTCAAAGTTTTTTCAAAAATCTGGAAAATCACAAAAAAAGGTTCAAAAATCTGGAAAATTCGTTCAAAATGGTGAGAAATTCTGGAAAATCACAGGGAAATCTGGTGAAGAGCATCGAAAATGGTGAATGAGATGGTGAATTTGTCAATAAATTGGTGAAGTTCATGAAATTCGTCAAGAAAATCTGGAAATTTGTGAAGAAATCTGAACAGTTCATGGAAAATCTGAGCACAATCATGGAGAAAATGAGATATACACCTTCAGCCTTAGTCAAATCTGAGTAATGGCCAAGCAAACTATGGATTCCGCCTTCAGCCAAGCAATCAATGGCATAAAAAAAAAATTGATCAAGGGCATAAAATCTGGGCAATGGCAATGAAACCTGTCAGGTCCGCCTCTGTCAAAGATGTCAATGGCATAAAATCTGGGCAATGGCAATAAAATCTATCAAGTCCGCCCCAGCCACGGTCAACCACTAGCTGAAGTCCGCTTTGAAATCTGAGCAATGGCAACAAAATCAAGCAAGTCCGCCCTTGGAAATGGCATAAAAATCTGTCCAATGGTGAACCAAAGGTTGAAGTCCGCCCATGACAAAGGTCTAATGGCAAACAGATGGGGCAAGTCCGCCCATGAAGAATGAAGGAAATGTCTAAGAAAATCTGGCAATGGTCAGGTCCAAGCTGAAGTCCGCCCTCAAGATAACTGTCTAATGGCAATAAAAACAGGGAAGTCCGCCTTAAGTTTTGGACAATGGCCAAGGATTTGATAAAGTCCGCCCTAGTCAAAAGGTCAAGTGGCAATAAAAACTATGAAGTCCGCCATGTGTATGGCCAACTCTTAAGCAAAGTCCGCCCTCCAACCAAGGCAAATGGCGAACAAAGAAGCAAAGTCCGCCTAAGGTAGTTTCAAGTTGGCAAAGGAAAGCATAAAGTCCGCCCTCCAAAATGGCAAGCAAAGTGAGAAAGTCCGCCCAAAGCAAAATAAGATAAATTTGGCTAAGGCACGGACAAAGCCAAAGTTAAAGTGGCCAAATTATAGCTAAAGTCCGCCATGTTTAGGAAGAAAAAATTAAAGCCTAAACCTTTGGAAGATTAAAATATGCATGGCACTTTGAAGATTCGCCCAAGTGACAAAAGGAAATCTTCGCCATGGTAAGCTAAATCATGGAAAATCAAGAGAATTTGGACAAATAAAATCAGACATGGCTAAAGAATTTTGGACAAGGGACAAGTTATGGCTAGAAAAATATTGGACATGGCTAGGAAAAAGTTGGACGTGGCTAGGAAAGTATCAGACGAGAAATATTTTTTGGCCAAATAAAATTGGGCATGGCCAAATATTTTTGAGAAATGATCAAAAAAATCATGGACAAATAAATTGGATGATCAAGATTATGGCGAGAAAATTTGGAAAAATGGAAAATTTGCCTAAGGCATTGACAATGAAATTTTTGAAAATCGAACGGGTTGGAATGGACACATAAAATAATTATTTTAATTATTTTAATCTTTTATTTTCCAACACCAAAAAGGAGATAAGTCTTGGAAATTTCGAAATTGGAAAGAGAGAAAAAGAGTCTTGTTGGACTGTGAATCAAATTAGAAACTTTCCCGAACGAAGTTGTTAAGGATAAAACTTGCCATCTTGAAACAAAGTGCAAGAATGAGTTCGGACTTGATTCAAAGGAAACTTTGCAAATATGCTAAAATGATCGACCCTCTCACTTCTATAAGTGATTTCGTTTTTCATTTGTGCAATCACTCAATTTTGAGAAGGAAAGTTGTCAGAGGAAAAGTGTTTAAGGCAAAAGGTTGAAAGATTTTGCAGCCAAGTGAAAGAAATATTCTGTTATCAGCTTGCATTGCAATCGTGATCACGTCTCCAAGAAGTCACAAGGCAGATTTGTTTGTCCATTTCATGTTAACATGAAGCTTCACCATTTATTTATTTTTCCAGCTTGTTATTTTTCACGAAATCTAATTTGATTACCAGCTGGAATGTTTGTTCAAACTGATTTTAATGTCGAATTCTTATTATCTCTGTCTTCCTTTTTCTTGCAGATCTACTTTTCGAAGCATTCAGGATGAAGTTCGCAAGCAAAGGTGTCCAAACTCAATCAAAGATCAAGTCCAAGTGGGAGCACGTTCTAGACACCGATCTTGGCCACGTTGATCTTGAAGACTTCCGAAAGAGAATGTACGGGACTGACGGACGCTTGCCAACACCAATCGCCATGAGGATGATGCGAAACGGAATCGTCCATGCAGCTGGTTTTCCACCAGCAAAAGAATGTCCTGAATTGATGGCAGAGTGTGCACTACATTACAACGCACAAGACAGACAGATAGAAGCTCCTGACGGAAGAGTCCTTGCTTACTTGTCCGAGCCGGCAATCCAGGAGACTTTTGGCATTCCAGTGTACAACCGAACATCCTATCGCACCAAGCAAGATGCACTCAAACTTTACCAAAGTCAGAAAGATCTATGTGCATCCAACATAAACAAGAATTGGTTATTAAAACCAAAGCCTATTGCAAGCAAAATGCCGAAAAAGTTGATCAGAACCCACTTCAAAGAAGAATATGGTGATATCGTTCTGCTACTTAACAGAATGGTAGGCAGTGCCCACGGTGCTCCGTTCGAAGAATGGATGTACTATTTTATTGACGAAATAATCACTGGAGTCAAAATGTTCAATTGGTCCAGGATGATTAGTGACAGCTTGCACGAACAGTTGGTCAACTTTGAGCAGAACAAGATTTTCCACATGAGCTCCTACATTGTATATTCACTTGCAAGATACTATAAGTATCCCGGCTTGACATGCAAGGGCGTGGTCGGCAATGGCGAGGGGAAATTCAAAGTCTACGACTGCTATCCACAGCTGCAGCTGAAAGAGAAGTCCCACTTCCGGCGAGCTCACGATGCATTTTTGATGTATATCACTCGACTTCTTCAGGGCGGAACGCACCAAAGACTCTCGCATGAAGCCAAGAGCTTGATCAGTCGGTATGGATTCTGGTTCATCCAATATCCAAAGTTCACCTACATCAGAATCAAGGGATTTTCCAGAAATCCTTATAGGCTGCCTGTTTATCCGACTAACAGGATGATATTGTTGGAAGTGCTAAGACAGTTAGAAACATATCAGAACATCCAAAGGCCTAAGCAGAAAGCTGCCGTCACCTTTCCGTTTTTCATCGGCAACATGGAGGAGTCATGCCCGACAGCACAAGCAGCAGAGGTTGCTCGATTGGAGATTCAGCAGTATCCATTCATATCATACAAAGCCAGGAGCAACTTCGATCCGCTTCATCACATCAAGATTGTGGACGGAGAAAGATACAAGCATCGGGTTGACCTAGAAGACTTTTGGGCCAACGCAGCCGATGAATACGATGTAAGAAGAAGATTATGGTCAAGGTTGCCATTAAGCATGATAAGGGCGACAGAGCTCTTCAAAATACCTGACCAATTGCAAGATGATGGGATATATGTGCAGCCAGGCTTCAAGGAAAATGAGCCGCTTCCACCTATGAAATGGTTCGAACCTGAGATGGGTGATCTAGCCACCTTGATGCGCCCTGTTTTCAAATACTCCCAGTGGTGGATAGATCGTCAAGTAGAAGTGTTAAAACAGAGAAAGGTGCAATTTACCTATGAGTTGATGGGAGACACTGAGTCATGTTCTTCGAACGCCGGTGCATCTCAGGCAGGTGGACAAGCAGATGCTGCCAACTCCAAGAAGAGGAAGGAAGCCGATAAATCTGCAATTCAAGACAAAGGTAAAGAGATAGATGAGGGCCCTTCACGGAAGAAACATAAGTCTAAACCCCTCCAATCGGCTACTTCCCGGAACATAGAGGAGATGCTTGCCTTAGATAGAGAATCCTTGGAAAATGCCATGATCCCGTCTCCAGTTGAAAATGTAGAGCCAATTCAAATAGAAGATGATGATCAACCCTCTCCAGCAAGCACAGAGATTTTGGAATCGGGTAACGACACAGACATCGAGGATGGAGAATTTGAGGAAGGAATGATTTCCGCCCTCAAAGGCATTCAAGAGGACCCATCCGTCCAGGAGATCCATGATATGCCGTTAGTCCACGAAATTCAAAGTATGCCGGAAATTCAGGAAGAGCATGAAATGCAGGACATGCAGGACGTCCAAAATCAAGAGGACATGATTGAACAGCCAACAGTACCAGAGTGGCTAAGGGAAAGATTGAAAAGAAAAGCGCCAGTGGAGGTCCCGGAGGAGGACAATGACACAGATTTTCTGGCCAGATTAGAGCAAACCGCCCCAAGGAAGAAGGCCAAGAAGTTCTCAACCATTCAGAGGGATGAAGCTGGAAATCGCACGGTGCAAATTGCAGTGCCTACTGCCGACAAGTTTCAAGACGAGATTGCTCCTGAGGAATATGCTATCACAACTGTCGACATAGGTCCAGCAACAAAAGAGCAGGAAGTCGAAGACTTGGATAATTCTGTGGCCACCATCAAGGCCAGATTAGAAAAAGAAGTTGCCAAGAAAAAGGAGTACAAGAAAGAAATTCAACGTCTAAAGGACTACATCCAGCACTTGACAAAGCCACTAAACGAAGGTGAACAAGTGGCGCCTTTACCTCCAAATGCCTCACAGGAACCAGATGCAAATTTTGAAGAGGAATTGACAACAGCAAGGGAGGCTAAAGACTGGATGATTGGAAGGAAAGAAGAGGCATTGATATTTGCAGAAAAGTTGGCACATATAAATGAACAGGCTTCTTTCATGCTTTCACGAGTTGCAGATCTTGCAGAGTCATGGAGCAGTCTCGAGGACATTCAAAGCAGGATCATCCCATACATCCGAAAACTGAAGGGCATTTCAAAGCAAAGATTGATCGAAGACAAAGTTATCGAGGCTGGAGCAGCTTATGACTTCAACGGATGGTACTATGCCTTAATCTCAAGGAAAGGAGTCCTCGAAAAGGTGAAGCAGGATGGTGGTAGAATTGAAGAACAAGTAAAAGAAATTCAAAGTAAAATCTATGAGATGGTTGCAGATATGCTAGACAAGGAGGTTGTCCGAAGGAAACACTTGCGGTCAAGGATTCTGAAAGAGCAAGTACAGAAAGTTTTCTCCACCACCGGGCCAATTATGAAAGAAGGATTCACCAAAGTGTTCGAATTCATGGCCATCAGAAGTTCTTTCTTGTTGCAGGAACCAACGTGGGCTGCTATGTTTGCAGAATGTGCCGAGAACTTGGATTTGCTGGAGTACAACATCAGCGTGCTGCCCGACATTGCCATGGAGGAGGTCGACCTGATAGTGTCCAGGTTCGCCGAACGGGAGGCTGCACAAGTGGATAAGGATGACACTCCAGTTGTCTAGTGTTTTCTTCCAGTTAACTGATTGTGGTTTTGGAAACCCTAATTAGGGTTTAGTTCTGATTAATCTTGGCCATTGATCTTGAATCAATCTCGGCCGTTCTTTGTAATTTGAAAAACTATATAAACCCCCCTCCTCACTCTCTCATTCTCATTAGAAATTGATTAGAAATTAGAGAATCAGATAAGGCTTAGAAGTTAGAGTTAGAGCAGATTTGAGATAGATTGTAGAAATAAAGAGAGAGTTGTATGAGATTGTTGTGAAAACACTACTTTAATAATGAAGTTCAAATGCATGAGGTGCCTTGAATACTTGATTGTTGAATAGTTGCATGGTCGCATATTTTCTTTCTCTCTTAGTAGATTTGAATTAAAATGTATGTTAGAAGAATGATTGATTGATAACGGAGATTAGTGAAACCGAGCTCATACTTTCTTTGGGTGGATGATTTCACTCAATGTGCAAAGTTAGACTGAGCTTTACTGTGGATGCTTAACTTCTGTTTTGATAATTGTTGTTCGATTTGATGGCAATTATTTATCACATGAAAATCACAAGCACATTCCTAGAAGATTGCACTTGCTCTGCGTAGTTGTCGTTGAACGTGGCGAAACAGAGTACGGTTTATTTGGTTTCACTTAGTCCTCGTCTTCTCTTGAGTTCTTAGGAGTAGCATAGAATCCCTAAACCCTAAATCTTTTTTCACTTTTTTATAAAATCAAAAAATCCAAAATGGTACTGCATTTATGTCTCTCCTTCTTCGAATAACTTGCAAAATCTTACTTGTGCCCACAGCAAATCACATCTATACCACAGAGCCTATCCGCGTTCATCTTAAACATTGGAATTACCCTATGACCTCACTTGCAATCTTAGCATAGGAAGTAGTTTTTCAAGAGAGAATAGAGCGTCTGTGACACTTTGTTCTAAAATGTTTAGTGTGTCATAAAACACGCAACAACAGGATCCAGAGTTGTGTGGTCGATTGAGTTTTGTAGGACACATCACTAGGACTCAAATGCAGAAATTTGATAGTTCCTTATATCTATACCCTTCGTGAAGGGCCGAGGCGCTTTCAGATAGGAAGTGTGCAAGGGACCACTTGAGTCTGCGGTTGGAGGAAAAGCACTCGGATGATGCTCTCCCTCTATAGTAGAAGACTAACCGAGTCTTGTGAAGATTGATATCAACATTCCAAATGCAGTGAACTCCATGTTATGGTTTATAACAGTCAACCTATGAGGTAAAACTATTCTTTATGCTAAGTGTATCTTATGTGATATAAATGAATAGTGTAAGGAATTCTCTTGATTCTAGTTACGATTACATGTTAATTCAAGTTTGAATTTATCTAGAAAAGTTGTACCTTATTCCTGTGCTTATGCAAATGTTAATTCAAGTGTAAGGAATTCTCTTGAGTCTGCGGTTGGAGGAAAAGCGCTCGGATGATGCTCTCCCTCTATAGTAGAAGACTAACCGAGTCTTGTGAAGATTGATATCAACATTCCAAATGCAGTGAACTCCATGTTATGGTTTATAACAGTCAACCTATGAGGTAAAACTATTCTTTATGCTAAGTGTATCTTATGTGATATAAATGAATAGTGTAAGGAATTCTCTTGATTCTAGTTACGATTACATGTTAATTCAAGTTTGAATTTATCTAGAAAAGTTGTACCTTATTCCTGTGCTTATGCAAATGTTTTAAAAAAAATTAGCTCATGTTTACTAAGTTTATTTACCTTCTAGTAAATTCTTGAGTTTACTTGAGTATTAAGAGGAAGGATGTTACATCGATTTCCTCATAACAAAGAATTGTGTATATGTTGGTTACAATACAGATCAAGGAATTTCCTTCTAGAGTTCCTTTGTCCCGTGACATATTTGAGGGAGTTGATTTTAGTTGCACATGTAAGCTTCGACTGCATTAATCCAATTTGTATGGCAAATGGGTCTTCAGACTTAGAAGAACATATCTCCAGCTAAGTAAAAGCTTTAAATAGAAAAAGTAAAAACACTATGCCACTATAGCCTCTATTCAGTACAGCTTAATAAGTTGTTTATTCCTGAACCCCAGGTGGACATTGAAATGATTGTGATATAAACTGTCAAGTCATAAGAATGATCAGACTATAAACAATTATCTTCTTTACGAAACTTAAGCCCACAGAACAGGATCAAACTCAAACTTGGAGGAGAATGACACCCTCCTAGCAATGCACAAAGCATACTAACCATACATCATCACTTTTATTCTTTTAGACAATATGGAAGGTATAATCCACTTATGAAGATTCCAAAGCATAGTAGCATTGCATTTACATGGTAAAGGCCAGAACTAAATCAAGATTTATGGGCTCAATCTTAGAGGAGAATAACACCCTCCTAGCAATGCATAAAGCATATTAACCATACAATTTTCTTTTTAATCCTTTAGACAATATGAAAGGTATAATCCACTTATGAAGACTCCAGAGCATAGTAGCATTGTATTTACACGGCAGAGGCACTGCAAACTTGAAGTATAAACGGAATTGAATTACACAGGTTTAAAACAGGAAAAATAAGACAAATTAAAAAATGCTAAAATACTCATAAAAACAAATTTAGAAAAACAGCAATTGTTATTTCATGTCAAAACTGAAAGACCTGGGAAAGATTGTCAAAAATGATGAGTGTAAGAGTCCTTATTAAAAAATCAAATAGAGAAAACATTATTTACATGTGTTACAACATGATAAAAAACTACATATAATGAATAAATGATCAAAAATAATAAATGGATTAATGGTTCTCATTCAAATAAGAAAATAGAGAATTGCTCTTTACATTCAAGCTGCCACATGATTAAAAAACAAAAATGCCATACAAATACCAAAAATGATAATTGTGCATGTACTTCTCATTAAAAAGCAAATAAGATATAGTGCAAAACCTGGCCCGTGTCAAATAGATTGCAAATATAAATGCCAAAATCACGTTGCAGCCACAATATGTCTCTATCTGCTCCATGCATCACCTGTCAAACAAAACCATGTCCCCAAAGTGATCAATTCATGATGTCTATACTACCTATTTGAAGATTGGAATCTATTCCAAAAAGATTGTATATTAAACTAGCAGATTATCATTCCGGCAAACCAGTCAGCTGTAAGTCATAACATCTATCAGAAATTAATCTTTAGTTTGGCATACACAGTGGTTGTTACATATGCTAATAATCAAACAATCTAAAGCTAGCAAAAGCATGAAACTTCATAAGCTTAACTCTTGGAACAGGTCCTTTGTTGTTAACCACAAAAAACATTTGAATTTCAAATCTAGAGCAATCTTACTGGTCCTACCTCCACCTAGCAACTGGCACTAAACAATTCGCAGATCAGGTCATAACAACTAAGAAGATTTGGATTCAAAACATAAAGCATTCTTACTGGCCCTATACAGGACATCTTTTAGTATTCATCAATACTCATTGCAACATGTTTCTTTTCAAAACATTTCACTAAAATGCATTGCCCGATAGTAGGAAAAATGATATCAAATAACTGAAAAGGTTTCAGTAAAAGGAAGAGTGTGCTTTAAATGTAAGTTGTAATGATAAAATTAACACTAGCATAACAGACAACCAAAGGTAAGAAAAATATTGCTGACATGAAGTACTCCCAAAAACCAAGAGCAATGCACATCTGTCATATACAGTTCTTGTTGATGTACATCGAGAATATATTTACCAAGGAATCCGGGGCAGTCCTTTCACTGCCCAAAAATTTAAAATCTTAGAAAGATTTCCAAAAGGTGTTGCAGTAATAGGAAACAGCACAGTGACATCTGGCCATCCCCGAGACAGCTAGTGATGTCTGAGACATCCCTCAACCATCCTGGGAATGGCTAGATATTCCCAACAGCAAGGCAAGCTTTTATAATGTCTAAAGAAATCATTCATGGCATTAAAAAGGGACTGATGATATATTATAACAGCAGCAATAAATATATATCATGACAGCAGTATAACAGCAAATAAAATTAATCATGACA
This sequence comes from Sequoia sempervirens, assembly GCA_007258455.2. Classification (NCBI taxonomy): domain Eukaryota; kingdom Viridiplantae; phylum Streptophyta; class Pinopsida; order Cupressales; family Cupressaceae; genus Sequoia; species Sequoia sempervirens. Next base: position 497,537,278 of record VDFB02281492.1, on the reverse strand, counting down.
GCAGTGACAGTAGTATAACAGCAATGAATATATCATGATTCAAATTCATAGCTAATGATCTAAGTTATATAACAGTTACCACTAACAGCAATAATTTGAATTTCTGATTTCATTCTTCAAACTTTAAATCAAAGTCTCAAACTTACAGAGCTTACGATATGGTATTAGAGTTGGTTATTGGGTTGCAAAAGAGCTTAAAGGTGAGAATGGTATTAGAGTGTGATACTGTGCGAAAAGTGCAGAGAATGTTGTTGGTGTGCAGACTTCATGCAGCATCATCATACCAGTGCCATGTTATGTTGCTGCTATTCCACTGCTGTCCAATGTCCTAAGGGTCCCTTTTGGAGCAAATGTCCTAAGGTTCTCCCAATATGGTATTAGATTTGGTTATTGAGTTGCAAAAGAGGTGAGAATGGTATTAGTGTGGTACTGTGCAAGAAGTGCAGAGAATGTTGATGGTGTGCAGGCTTTGTGCAGCATCATTATACCAGTGTCATGTTATCATTGTTATGTTGCTGCTGTTACAATGCTGTCCAATGTCCTAAGGGTCCAGTGCCGTTCAATCTCCTAAGGATCCCTTTTGGAGCAATGTTCTAAGGGTGTCCCCAAAAAATGGCCCTCAGATGGCCATCCCACCATCACCATCTCCAAAACACCATGGAACATAGCATTTAATTCTGTTATTTGTTCTTGCTACAACAGCAGCATTAGGGTCCTTTTAGTTGTCATTCCAATTCTTGATTGGTGTTTAATCTTTAATTTATTGGAAGAAAATTAACTGGTGTTTAATCATTATTTTAATGTGTATATTGATAATTGAGATCACACTCATAAAGAACTCTTAACATTTTCCGTTGAATAACAACCAAATGCAACCTTTCGCACAAGTAATATTTCTTCTTTCTTTCTCAACTGAATCAGCGAAGACAACAACAAGAATCTTCAGTCAACAGAAAGCAATGACAGGGATAGATAAAATTCTCAAAATTGGTAGATTCTATATTACTGAGAAGAGTGAGAGAAAACCAAGAATTGCCTCTATAAATTATTGACAGAAGTAAATAAAAGAAAACATTTCACCTGCCGTGTATAACATTTCCCCTGCCATGTATAATAGAATGAATAACCATTGTCCTTAGAGATCCAAATACACAGAAGCTAACATATAATGGGTAATAAACTCATGCCAACCAATATAAGAATTACATCAGCATCTCACACAAAAAAAAACAAAGGAATTTCTATACAAATACCACTCACAAAAGAGTGAGGGTTTCTAATAGAATATTCACAACTCTGAATGCCTATGGAAAAAAAAAATTGTAAAAGGTACCCTTTATTTAGAATACAAAAACACATGGGCGGGGGCCCTAGCTCGGTTGGCTAAGTAATTCCGTTGCGGCTCTGCTGGTCACGAGTTCTAGTCTCCCCCATCCCGTGGTACCGGAGGGCGTGTCGCGCCAGCGCCGCCGGTCACGTTAAAAAGTTTACCAGGCGCACTGCAGTTTATAGGGGGTCGTGCTACCCGATTCCTGCAGTCTAACAAAAAAAAAAAAAAAGAATACAAAAACACATATCCCTAAGTCTAAAATTCTTGCAAAAAAATGGTGAAGTATCAGTAAACAAAATTTAGTCTTATCTACTGGGGCAGACAAAAGGTACCAATACTGACAGAGAATCAAGAAAGAGAGTACCACATTCCAGAAAAGTGAATTTCACAATCTGGACAAATCAGCAATTTAGAAAGATCCCAAGTTGCATCAATAATCTGAATCCATCTGAATGCATATGTTATTAACTTTGTTTTATACATCCAGATGAAGCCCAAATAAAACATCCCTTATAGTCTGAGAATTGGAATTTTATGTCAATAGAAATGATAAGAGTTATGCTGAGATGCGTATGGAGTTTTTAATAAAGCTCATTTTGTTATATAGGAAACTTGACAATAGGTATTGGTCAACTATTAAAATTTGGAATGGTATTGATTGATGTAACGATTTAGTAGCCATGTTCACTTAAAGGTTAAAACCAAAATACAAGAGATTTTCTTACATTAGACTTTTTAATTTTTTTCAAGAAGGTATATAAGCATGTGTAGTCTGTAAAAACTTCAAATATAAATTTCAATTTAAGGCAACAAAAATTAGAAGATGGAGTCACAAATGGAAAAAAGAGTTGATTTTTAAATTGGAAGTTTTTTGCTGACATGGTAGTAACAGTATCTCTGCTTCCAACGGTTTGAATGTATAATGCAAAAGCATATTTTCTCTTGAAAATATGCAAAACTTATTCCAAAGTTCATTACACACAGAAACCATGAAAAATATTTGCATATTTAACTCCTACTTATTTTTTGAACATAGATTTCTGACATCATTTAATGAGAATAGTTAAATCCCTTTGTGATTAGGTCTTAGCTTTTCCATACAGCCTCATTTAGTTTACCTTTGAAAATTATTGTAAGAAGACAAAGATAGGGGAAATGGGCATGTGTCAGAATGTGTGTGCACACTTATTTATCAAAGAGGGAGGAAATTACAAAGTCTGTAACTTACATTGTATAGGTTAATTACTTATGTTAATAGACATAATTAATGCAGCAGTCACTACAATCATTATTTATATTATTAGGCATTATTAATGTGTCATTACAACATTACAATCATTAATATCCTATGTCATACGTCAATACCTTCTATCTAAACATTATGTCTTCTTTTAATTTCACCACAATTCCATTTTAACCCAACCTCTCATTGAATTTCCATGGGCAGCAGCCTTAAGAACCATTTTTTTGATAGATGAAAATGGCCTAGGAGTCCATACCCATATATTAACTTTATAAAATATTACAAAGTCTGGCAGCTCCACAGTAGAGGGCCCATAAAACAAAACAAAATTCTGAGGGAACAAATAGCAAAATCCTCAAAAGAAGCTATAGTGTACACAACTATACTATCTTATTTCAGATTGCACCTGACCTCCAACTGCACCCGGAAACCAATCGAAACCACTTTGAACAGCCACCCCTATAAAAAATTTCAAGAATGCAATTCCCCACTTCGCTAAATGAAGACAACTACCATTGGTACCAACAACAAGGATGACAAATGGAATCCAATCAAAAAATTACCCTAAATTACTGGCCATGTTCCACAGTCCAGCAGAAAACCAAACCTAGAAGTTAAGAACAGAGCCAAGACCAACTATCCAGCGAAGCTTTATGATCACTATTGAAACCAACCTAACCACCTCAACTAGTTCTCCACTTTCCAGTAAAACCCCAACAAACATTGCAGAGATATCGGTATTCACACAATAACAATAACTAACAATGATAAACAATTCGCCCAAAGCCAAGCGGATAGCATGAACCATAATTTGCCTTCACTCTGAACACTCTTTATCCTTACATCTGAGACCTTGCCCAAGAAAGATATCTAGCACTTGCTGTGACCTAATTCACACCTCGCCCCATTGCAAATGGGAACCCTAGTAATTTGCCTTTTAGGGTTTTGTCGTTGCATGCCTTGTTTTGTCTGGTCTTCTTTTGGGGTTTGGGGTTTGAATTTTTGAATGGTCACCCAAGTCAAGTGAAAGAATTTGAGCCTGGATCATTGTACAAACATCATCATCATGCTTAGGAGGCCCGAGAGACGAAGATCGACTGTCATTTCAGTCAATTCTGATGCCTCCTACTTTTTAGGGATTGCCCCTTCGGACCCCCTATTTTTTAGGGACTTTATTTTTGGCATTTTTGGCCTATTCTGGACTTCCTATTTTTTAGGGGCTATTTTTAGAAAGTTGCTATTTTGGGAAAAGTTTCTATTTTTATCAAGGTTTCTATATTTGGAAAGAGCCCGAATTTCGAAAATCCACTCAGAAGTTCGAAAAAGTCAATGGAAATCTCAGAAAATCAATTTGAAAATTTGTGAAATTCATGGTGAAAATCAGAAAATAAGTGAAAATCTGGGAAAATCAGTCCCAAAAATCACAGAAAATCATAAAAATCACAGAAAATGGTGAAAAATCTAGGAAATTCATAAAAAAATCTGAGAGGTCATGGTAAATTTGCCTAAGTGTGGATCCATGGGAGTCCAACCAGCATGGAGAAAGAAGAAGTTAATGGCAAAAGAGCTTCAGGCAAAGACAATGGCTAAGTTAAAGCCAAGTCCGCCCAGCTCCTAAGAGAATGGCATGGCAATGTGCTAAGTCCGCCCTTGGACAAAATGTGGAATGGCTTGGACATGAGGTAAGTCCGCCCTTGGACAAATGTAGAATGGCATGGCATGAGACCAAGTCCACCCAGCAATGGCATGAAATGAGAGAAGTCTGCCAACTCCAAAAGGGTAATGGCATGAGGTTAACTAAAGTCCGCCATAGGAAAAATTGAATGGCACAAAGGTAAGCAAAGTCCGCTCCAAAGGAATGGCATGGAGTAGGGTGAAGTCCGCCCAGCCACATGGAAGAATGGAAAGAAATTAAGCTAAGTCCGCCCAGCCATATTAAAGGATGGCCTAAGCAAATGGAAAGTCCGCCATATGGGTATAAGTGTAAGAAAATTTTATGGCTTGAGCATAACTAAAGTCCGCCATTGGCATTTGGAGATGGCTTAATAATGAATGAAGTTCGCCATACTTAGAGAAGTAATGGAAAATTAAAATCTTGCCTAAGTTTGACATTGAAAAATTAAAAAATATGCTAGGCCTTGAGAAAATTCGCCATACTTAGAAATATTTTCTAAGTATAACATATATATGTCTAAAACATTTTCGCCTGAGACTTAGGATGGAAAGAAAATTATGGCGAAATAAAATTGGAAGATAAAAAATTATGGCAAAATGAAATTTGAAAAAAAATTCGCCTAAGGCAATGGCAAGAAAATTTTAAAAAAATCAAATTTGCCTTAGATAAAAAATAAATGCCATAAAATGAAGGGGTTGAAAACAATACATAAAATAATTATTTTTATTTTTTATTTTTCAACACCCCAAAGAGATGAACTTTGAAAAAATCAAAATTGGGAAAAGACAAAAAGAACTTCACTAAACTGGCGCCTAATTTGGAAACTTTCCCAGAGACTGTCATTGAAGATAAAAATTGCCATTTAGAAGTTGAGTCCAAGCCAAGTTCACACTCGATTTAATGGAAACAATCGAAATTTGCTAAATGAGTCGAACTTCTCATCTTTATAATTGATTTCACTTCTCATTTTTCAATCATTCGATTCTCGAAAGAAAAGTTGTGAGAAGAAAATTTGTCTAAGGCAAGAAAGTTGAAAGTTTGAAGCAAAGTGAAGAAAGTAAATTCATCCTAGCCAGCATTATGATCGTGATCATTTCATTTTTCCCAGAGAAGCCAGGCAGATTTATTTTCTTTACTTCATTTTGGCACGAGCAACTTCGTTAATTCTTTTCTTTCCAGCATAATTCTTCACGAAGTTTGATTTGACAACTAGCTGGAATATTTTTCGAGTAATTTAAATTTTGAATTTTAAATATTCTCTTTGCTTTTTCTTGCAGATTTATTTTCAAGAAAGTAAAAATGAAGTTTGCCAGCAAGGGTGTGCAGCTGCAGTCAAAGATTAAATCCAAATGGAAGCATATTGTGGACACCAACCTTGGCAATGTTGACTTTGATGATTTCAAGGAAAGAATGTACGGAAGTGATAGATGTTTGCCTACGCCAATTGCAAGAAGAATGATGCGCAACAGAATTGTTCATGCAGCTGGATTTCCGCCAGCAAAAGAGTGTCCAAAACTTATGGTGGAGTGTGCATTGCATTATAATGCACAGGAAAGACAAATAGAAGCGCCTGATGGAAGAGTACTGGCGTACTTGACCGAACCAGCCATTCAAGAAACTTTTGGAATTCCAGTTTACAACCAAACATCTTATCGAACCAAAGAAGATGCACTCAGACTTTACAAAGATCAGCAAGACCTTTGTGCATCGAATATAAACAAGACTTGGTTACTGAAGCCCAGACCTACTACAGGGAAGATGCCGAAGAAGTTGGCCAAAATACATTTCAAAGAAGAATATGGCGACATCGTCTTGCTGCTGAATAGAATAGTAGGCAATCCTCATGGTGCGCCTTTCGAAAACTGGATGTATTATTTCGTTGATGAAATAATTTCCGGAGTGAAGATGTTTAACTGGTCCAGAATGATCGGTGACAATCTCCATGAGCAGTTGGTCAACCTAGAAGAAACCAAAACCTTCCATATGAGCTCTTATATCATATATTTGCTTGCAAGGACTTACAAATATACTGGCTTGGTTTGCAAGGCTGTGGTTGGTAACGGCGAAGGACAGTTCAAGGCTTATGATTGTTATCCACAGTTGCAGCTGAAGGAGAAGTCACATTTCAGACGAGCACATGATGCCTTCCTTATGTACATCACTCGACTTCTCCAAGGAGGAACACATCAGAGACTCACCCGTGAGGCCAAGAGTCTAATCGGCCGATATGGATCCTGGTTCATCTAGTATCCCAAGTTTACTTACATCAGGATTCAAAGATTCTCAGGACGTCCTTATAGACTGCCCATTTATCCGACCAACAAAATGGTTTTGTTGGAAGTTCTAAGGCAATTGGAGACATATCAGAATATCCAAAGGCCAAAACAGAAAGCAGCTGTCACTTTTCCATTTTTTCGGCAATATGGAAGAATCATGTCCAATGGCGCAAGCAGCAAAGAGTGCTCGACTGGAGATACAGAAATATCCATTCATATCATACAAGCCGAGGAATAACTTTGATCCACTCCATCACATTGGAACTGTGGACGGAGAGAAATACAAGCACCTGATAGACTTAGAAGATTTTTGGGCCAATGCGGCGGATGAATATGATGTGAGGAAAAGGTTGTGGTCAAGATTGCCACTAAGTATGATAAGGGCAACAGAACTTTTCAAAGTACCTAACTAGCTAGATGATGATGGAGTGTATGTACAGCCAGGCTTCGATGAAAAGGAGCCACTTCCTCCTGTAAGGTGGTATGAGCCTGAGATGGGTGACCTGGTGACATTCATGCGGCCTGTATTCAAATATTCTCAATGGTGGATAGATCAGCAAGTGCAAGTTTTGCGGCGGAGAAATGTGCAATTCACATATGAATTGATGGGTGATATAGAGTCATGTTCCTCAAATGTCGGTGCATCGAATGCTGCCAACTTGAGAAAGAGGAAGGAGATTGATGATCCTACAAAACAAAACAAGAATAAAGCAGTGGATGAAGGACCTTCTCAAAAGAAGCACAAATCCAGGCCCCTTCACTCAGCTACATCCAGGAATATAGATGAAATATTAGCCATGGATGAAGAGTCTTGGGAACATGTCAGAATTCCTTCTCCAGTTGGAGATGTTGAGCCAATGCAATCAGAAGATGATGATCAGCCTTCCCCTACAGGCACAGAAATTCTGGAATCAGACAATGACACAGACATTATGGATGGAGAATTTGAAGAGGGAATGATTTATGCCCTCAAAGGAATCCAGGAAGACACATCTGTGCAAGAAATTCTGGATATGCCAGAAATCCAATCTATGCAAGAAACTCCGGATATGCCAAAAATTCTAGACGTGCAAGAAGTTTAGGATATACAGGATGTCCAGGATCAACAAGAAGATGGAATTAAACAGTCAACCATCCCAGATTGGCTAAAAGAAAGATTAAAGAGAAAGGCGCCAGTAGAGGTTCTTGAAGAAGATGATGCCACGAATTTCTTGGCCAGGCCAGAGCAAGCTGCCACAAGAAAGAAAGCCAAAAAATTTTCTGCCATACAAAGGGATGAGGCTGGCAATCACACAATGCAAATAGCAGTGCCTACAGCCGATAAATTCCAAGATGAGATTGCCCCGAATGAATATGCCATCACGACCATTGATATGGGTCCAACGACAAAAGGGCAGGAAGTTGAGGATTTGGACAATTTTGTTGCCACCATCAAGTCTAGGCTGGAAAGGGAAGTGGCAAAGAAAAGAGAATATAAAAGAGAGATTGAGCATCTAAAAGATTATATCCAGCATCTAACTAGGCCACTCAATCAAGGTGACCAGGCAACACTTCCACCTCCAAATTCTTCACAAGAACTGGTTGGAAATTTTGAAGAAGAATTGACGACAGCCAAAGAAGCTAAGGACTGGATGGCTGGAAAGAAAGATGAGGCGTTGGCATTCGCAGGGAAGTTGGCATATGTGTATGAGCAAACTTCCTTCCTGTTGTCACGAGTTACAGAATTAGCGGAAGCGTAGGATGGCCTCCAGGATATTCAGAATATAATTATCCCATGTCTTCGAGAGTTAAAGGGCATCCCGAAGCAGAGGTTGATTGATGACAGGGTTATCGAAGCTGGAGCTGCATATGATTTCAGCGGTCGGTATTACGCACTGATTTCACGAGAAGTCCTGGAAAGGGTGAAGCAAGATGGCACCAAAGTTGAAGAGCAGGCAAAGGAGATTCGGAGTAAAATTTATTAGATGGCTGCAGATATGCTGGACCGAGATATTGTCCGAAAGAAACACTTGCAGCCACAAAATTTAAAAGAACAAGTTCAAAGAATTTTCTCCACCATCTCTGGGCCAATTTTTACTAAGGCATTTAGCTTCATGACCGTCAGAGATGCTTTCTTGCTGCATGAACCAAAATGGATGATCACTTTTGCAGAATGTGCTGAAAGTTTGGACTTGCTCGAATACAACGTCAATGCGCGGCCGGACATTGCCATGGAGGAAGTCAACCTGGACGTGTCAAGGTTCGCCGAACGTGGTGCTTTGCAAGAGGATAAGGATGCAACTCCAGATGCCTGAAGTTCTTTCTAGTTAACTGATGGATGTTTAGGAAACCCTAATTAGGGTTTAGTTGTGTTGAATCTAGGCCATTAATCTCATTTAAGTTCATCATGCATGAGGTGCTTTGAATCCTTTGATTGTCAAATGGTTGCATGGTTACATACTTCTCTTCCTCGTCTAGTAGACTAGAATTAGAATTTCATTTAAATGTATGTTAAAGAGAATGATAGATTGATAGCAAGGGTTAGCGAAACTTAGCTCATACTTTCTTTGAGTGGATGTTTTCCATTCAATGTGTAAAGTTAGACTGAGCTTTATCGTGGATGCTTCAACGTTTACTTCAAAAAATGTTCTATTGATGGTATTGTTTGTGGTAAAGAAATTTTAAGCACAAATCCCAGAAGATTGCACTTGCTTTGTGTAGTTGTCGTTTAGCGTGGCGAAGCAAAGTATTGTTTATTTGGTTTCACATAATCCTTGTCGTCTCTTGATTTCGTAGGAATAGCAAAGGATTTCTAAAACCCTTAATCTTTTTTCACTTTTTTTAATCTAAAAGTAGAAAAATCCAAAATGATACTGCATTTATGTCTTTGCTTTCCTGAGTAACTTGCAAAAGTAAATCCCCATTGTGCCCCCAGCAAATCACATCAAACCACAGAGCTTATCCACACTCATCTTAAACATTGGAATTACCATATGATCTTACTTGCAGTCTTAGCATATGAGGTAGTTTTTCAAGAGGGGATATAGCGTCTTTGACACTTTATTCTAGAATGTTTGTTGTGTCATAAAACACGCATCAACAGTGCTTCTTAGCATAAAGCCTTGCACTTGTCTCCATTGTAACAAGGCATAACTACCCATGATAACATAGCATCCACAAAAAGTCCTTGACAGGACTCCATAAATAACAACCAATGCAAATTAATGATTATCTGCCACCATTGCATGTGAGTCATTGTCATGTCCCCAAGATCTTAACACTAAAATAAAGCATCAAAATACAAATAATAAATAAAATAAATAGCCAAATACATATTACAAATATAAAAATAAATATTTAACAATTTAATATTTTTATAATTATAATTATCGTAAGATAACAATATAAATATAATTACCAAATATAATTAAAATAAACAAGATGAGATTATTATTATTATAATATAATAATACGAGATATATTAACATATCAATATAAATATAAATAATCATAAATACTATATATATATCACAAATGGTAGCGATCCTACTAATAATATGCAGCGATTATGTTACACTTCTAAAAGCAGCAGCGATGATTCAAGGGGTCAGCATAGCGATGCAGTAAATAAAGATTAATATAAAATAAACAACACGTAACAAGTTTAAAAAGGGCAGCAGATATTTTCAAAGGTGGCCACATGAGGACAAAAAGGTCCCACGTAAAGACAAGTTTTGTCCTTATATGGGTAGCTATGAAAAATACGATTAGTATAAGAATTGCAATTGCTAACAAAGAGGTGTGTGCTTTAAAAGAAGTCACCTTTCTTGGCAAAAGGCACCTCCATTCATGGAAGAATGGAAGATATAAAAGATATTTGAAAAGCATCGAATAGAAAAGATATAGAATATTCCTTGGAGTAGAACAATAAGTAAAAACTACAGATGTGTCCACAACTAAGGAGGAGATTAGAAGATGTATTTTATGTACACCAGCAGCTTTGTATGAATGAAAGAATTAATACATATAGTCAAAGCAGATTTGTGAGGAAGATATCCCCAAGCATAGCAGCAGACACTTGAATATAATACACTCAGATCATGGGAAAGAGGAACAGAACATTATGATCAGCCAAACAATAAAACTCAGTCTGAAATGATTATCTAAGATCATCAATTGGAAGGAATGATTGCTGAGTTAAAGAGGGAAGTATTCAAGGAGACCTACAGCAGAAAATAGGTAGTGTAAACCAGATTTATTTTAAAAAGAAATACATGTGAAGAAGAAGATGGATCAATGAAAGATATATGAAGATAAACAATCAATCCGCGATAAGGGGAGTAACTTTAATATAATTATATACAAGTAGACATATATAAGTGTATATGTTCATTGGGAAATTGAAATCAATTAGATAGATATATGTAGATATAGATATCACACGATTATGTAATAATGATGCTTGCAGCAATTATTATCCCTATTAAATTATTAATCATTATTCAATTGAAACTAATCTGTATGAAATATTCCGAGCCAAAATTTTTATTTTTTTAAAATTTTCAATAACAGTTTACAAACAAACGCACCCATTAAGGTTACATCTAAACCAAAACGATGCTGACGCAACTCTAACCAGAATGTACACCAGGATCCCGATGTGGGCAAGGTGTGAGCATTGGTCAGAGGATCTGAGTGCAGAAACAGAACTGGAAGGAACTCTAACCAAGAATGGCACCGATGATGGCGAGCATATGGTCAGAGGATCTTCTACACTACAAATACTGAAAGAAAACTCAACACCAAGTATGTGCTACCCAATCCAGTATGGAGTTGAGGCGACCATATGGCGGAGTGCTAAGAATTACAATGCTTTGAAGGGAATAAGCTAGAATGCTGAAAGTAACTCGACACCCAAAATGTGCTTTCTAACCCGGAGTGGGAAAGGAGCTACCATAGGGCGGAGATAAAGAAATTACAATTGCAATTACTGAATGTAAAGTTGAGCATTACAAAATCAAGATAAGCAAGAATAACAACTGCTGTCAGTACTACTGTCAGCTTACAATATAAAAGATAATGCCTTGCTATCAATGTGAATCAACATGTAAATAGAGCTGCAACAATATATATTGAGTTTCCTTCACTGAATAATAAGGCTTGGATCAAAAACTCAATTATTAAAGCCAACCTGACAATCTGATTTGTGACAGTCCTGTTTCCCACGTGCATGAACAGCAGCCCTAAAACTCACAAATTCACTCACAACTTGCTCCAAACTTAACCAAATTTCATGAGACGAATTGCAAAATGATCCCAAGAAGATGGCGACCAAATTAGAACACTGAAACTCACTCAAAAGACCTTAAGTTATTTATGCACAGAAATCAATGCAAGGACAGATGGTACGGCCAGCAAGAAGTTCGACCTGCCTTTAAAAATCCAAAACTTCACTAAAAAATCTACAAACTGGAGAAAACGGTCGCCCCTACCAAACAGAGAGAAATAGACAGTACCCAGAAGGATCTTTTTGGTATTTTTTGACTTATGAATAAAAAGGACAATCTGCTATACTAAAAATGCAATTTCCAGAATTTCTCTAACATGCATAAATCTGAACTAGAAAGCCCCAAGCTGATCACAATGCACAAATCCCAATGCAAGACTCTCAAACTATACTGTCTCACCACTAGTCGCTATCTTTCAAGCGAGAAGCAATGCCAAGCTAGGAGGCGTACATTCCTCGAAGCAATCCCAAAGCCAATCCGGCAACATAACATTCCTGTAGACAAAAGAAGCTGAAATGAGAACCAAAGGCTTCCTTTTATAATTTGCCGTTGACCTTCTCGAAACCCTAATCTTCCTTTCAGAGTCAAACCCTAATCCCCAAAAGATGGCGTCCCTTTCTTCAAAGCTTCAATTTTGACTTCTTTTAATTAAATCCATCACTTTAATAATGGCGTCCAACTTAAGGCTTAATTCAACCTTAATAATTATAAAATCATCTCAATGATGGCGCCACCCTTAAAAGGCCACTTTTAAAAACAACATTAAGTTAAGAGACTAGGCCAAGGGGAAATATAACATTAAAATATAATGTTATTTAAGTGAAATGAACTTATCTCTCTGAAATTGCATCCCGAGACCAAAATCTAAATAAACCAATTGAGTCAACTGAAGAGGAAAGTCAACTGTGCCGAAACCAGAAGGACCACTGCCAGAAATAGAATTTACTAAAAATAGTAAATTCCAGAAAGTGCTCAAAATGCCAAGAGAACCATATCACTGCGAAGCCCACAGAAAACCCAGAAGGATTCCACAGTTCAATCACCAATTCACGAGCAATCGCAACCTCCACACAAGAAACCCTAATCAAACCGTCCGAGTAGCCTACGGGTCTCCAGAATAGGCCAACAGTCATCTGAGAAGATCATGCTCGAGAAGGGGACATTACACTGTATATTTCTCTTTAAGCAATATCCTTCTAAATATTGAGAACAGGTCAATCGGAGAGGGTAAAGGAAAGAAGAATAGATTCCATCATCAACCGAACAGAGATATGCTATTCATTTAATATTTTGTAAATGTAATTCAATCTGTAGGTGAGCAGATTATGTCTTTAATTATTGTATATAGAGTATGTTTGCAGAGAATCCAATATTTATTCGTTATGATAATAGCAGTCTGTATATAATTCTGAGTTATCAATTATTGCTGAATATGAATATCTGTGACATTGATTTAATATGTTAGAACAGACTATATTATGGAAGGATGTTCATATTTTCTGACTGTAACAACCAGCCATGATGATAGGGAAGATTGAGGGCCTACTGAAGGGGAAACAGCATGTGGGTCACCCTCTAAGTACACCACCCATCTGGATGGCAAGGGCCACATGGGCCAAGAGGGGTGTGCTGCTCTTGGGCTTAGAGGAAATGACTATCCAGGACACCCTGCTGTAGCTGCACCCTCAACCTCTCAATATGATTGAGCAATGATGCCCCATATGGATGGCAAGGCCACATGGGGCCAAGAGGGACGTATTGCTCTTGGGCCTAGGGTTTCTTGGGCACCCTATCAGACTAACATACTCAAGAAAGAATGAATTAGGAAAATCCAAAGAAGATTCATTATGCTTATAAAATGATGATGTCTTGTTTTATAAATGTCTACTAACATATTTGCAGGTCAACAAGTAGTTGTATCCCTAACCACGTTCTCTTTGATTTCCTTACATGCATGCTAATTAATGTTGTCTTGTAAATATTCTCTAACTCTGTTTTGCAGAAACCTATCCATTCTATAAACATTCCCAAAACCAAGGTAATCACTTGGAATTGATAAATTAGGGCAGATTTAGGGTTATCCTAAAAAGGGGACATTATAGTCATGTATCGACGAGAGCGACTCGACATGAAATAAAGTTGATCACCAATCCAACTACAACTTTAAGTCAGTCCCAAATATATGCCCTTTAAAATGGTCAACACTAAAGTTAGCAAGTTCATCTACATGCTTGTCCCCTTCTCAAAGTATGTTTAACAGAGAATTCCTCAAAATTAATTAATATTAGTCAAACTTGACTTAGAAAACTATTTAATTTCCAATTTTGAGTCCCCTTCTTCCCAAGAGCATTAATGATAATTTGTGAATCACCTTCAATTTCCAAATCCTTTATCCCCAACTGTGAATTGGTTTGAAGACCTAAAAGAATCACTAAAGCCTCAACTTATTGTTCGTCCCATACTCCAAACCTTTAGAAGCAGCACCAACCAAGCAACCTTCATGATTCTTTACCATACATCCCATTCCAAAGATGCCAAATTACCCCTAGAAGCCCATCAAAATTTAATTTGCACCAACCAATGGGTGGAGGATTCCATTTGACATCCTTTCTGCATACTTTAGGCGGGTTAATCATTCCAAACTCTTGAACTGGGGGAAGCCTTGAGAATTTTTACAAACTGCAGATGTAATGAAATAAAACTAGTAGATAAAGTTGTTGTCTATATCAAACTTGCATCCTATAATAGCAAGAACTTAACGCCAATGGTTTTAGAGATAAATAGCTAATTTTACGCCTGCAAGCTAATTCACAAGGTTTGTGTTCAGCAAGGAGAAAAAGGGAGCACAAGCTTGTCTGCTGATAAAAATCAGGAAAAAATCATGATTAAGTTCAAAAAAGATAAATATACATTTTTATTATTTTTATTTTAAAAAGACCATAAAATATGACAAGTTATGATATTAAACAAGACATTTAACTCACTGATAATCATAGTATCTAATCAATAATTAAATTAAATCAAGAACTAAACTATTAATATTTGTAACTATAAATTATATTTATATTTAATATTTTTTTTAAAACATTTAAATTCATAACAGAAATGAAATTTCCACAGTCCAAGTAAATGAAATTAAGAATGCTTCTCATAAAAATTTGTGAGAGTCTGTATCATGCTCATCCTGATAATGGATCATGGAGTATGATCCAAAACATTGATACAAGTACTCTCACACAATTTTTACTAGAAGCATTTTTAATGTCATTTGAATTTTAAATAAAATCTGATGAAATTTTTAAAACCTAAAACCTAGAAGAATTTATACCATATTAATATAAAGTCATAATATATTAAATTTAATTTTTAACGTGTCAACTAATGGAATCAGTTTTTCAATTCTTCTACCTAATTTTTATATTATAATGTGCCACACTATATTATACTTAATTTTATACTGTAATGCACCACACAATATTATACCTGATTTTTATAACATGTTACCTAATGGGTCAATGTATACTCGGATTGATTTCTCAGTGCCATTAATGCCAGTGTTTTGCAAATTCATAGTATTGAATTGGAAATATTATTTGAAATTCCAATTAACAATTCTCCCTAAAATGAAGACTGAAAAGCCCAACACTGAGACTCAAAGAAATGCAACCAATGGCAGTCACAAGCTCATTTCACGCACAGCAATGGAAAAGCACCAAGAATGAGATCAGAGAGAGAAGATCAGATAGACAGTGTTGAGTGCGTGTAGAGTTCTTTGCAAAAAGAAGTGGTTCAGTAGCACAGCAGCAGTCATTTTGCATGTTCAGGAATGAAAAATAAAAAACCATAAATTGAAAAATGCAATTTTCTAATAATTTCTAAACTGCTTTCCCAAAATAACATATGCATTCGTACAGCCAAATTCGCAGGTGAATTAGAACAATTTTTCAGGGCTGCTGTGAACTAGAACTGTTTTTTGGGGCTGCTGGGACATAGCCTGCAACCACTACCACTTTGTTCAACTAACCCAAAAGCTTTAACAAATAAAGGATTTATGACACTTTTATTTACTTCAACAATCAAATCAGTTTTCTTAAAAGTTCAAGCAACAGACAAGACCTCTACAAACTATCCATCGCACAAAACAACTATTGCACAGATAATCCCAGTCATAGGTATCATTTCATACACATGATCTCTTATACAACAAAATAGGGATATATAGATGGAATCTAAACACAAGTAAAAAATGGTGCACTTTAACAATCATTACCTTTTTAATACAAGGGCTTGAAAATATGTCTTTCAAACAAGGACCAATGTGATTGCGCAATATCAAGGTATCCACAACAAAGTCCTCCAATCTTGTAGAAATTTGCATCAAGCAAGTTAAACCCTGAAAGGATCTATACTGATTGTGCTCCAAATCAACCTGTCAGCATGTCAGACAATAAAAATGAAAAAACAAATAACTCCCTTCAAAAGATTAAATATAAACTTTCTGCAAAAACATATATCATTTACATTAATCCTAAATACAGGCCACATAGAATCTCATACAAACATAGATGGCTGATACAAAGGAAAAATGAGAAAAGAAAAAAAAAGCTTCAGAAACAATTCAAAACATTAGGAGTATACATAAACATGCTTGGATCTTTTATTCGCAGACTTGTGAATCCAATGGCTTATACATTCTACTATCTATAATTTCATATAGACTCATATAAACTCAATAGCTTGTACATTCTACTATCTTAATCATCACATTCTCATTAACTTTTATGATCAGATTTAATAACTATGTTAATTAAACTAAATATATATTATATTTTCAATTGCTAATCCACAGCTAAAATGGTTCTTATCAACAGGTGCTTGCTGCTGATTGGAGATGCATCCCCAAAACCATACTGGCTAGAATGTCTTCATTTGATTGTAGAAAGTCAATCAAATCTCTCATGTACATGCATATTGATATTAACATTCAACCTGCTGACAATATTAAATTTGGCACATAGCAACATGAAACCTGTTGACCTAAAGTTCAAAGATTTATCAAAAACTAACCAAATTAATTTGTCATAAGAAAAATTTTAAACAAGGTTGGCATCCCCATGCTATAAAAATTTTATCTCTTTGAACTTCATACTTACTGCAGTTTAAACCAGTATAAGCCAGTTATGGTTCATGAATAAAGATATGGTGATCAAGAATTAATCTACAACTTTTACATAACAGTAATTCACATTCTTGGTGTTTTGCAAATTGGGCACAAGCTTGTTGATAGTTAAAAAAATTCTTAGTAGTTCTATGTAAAGATACTTAAAGCACCTTCTGTAAAAATTGAGCATGCAATTTGACAAAGATATCTCACTGTGGATGCATCTGGAAAATTTGCATTCCTTGGAAGTGACTCATACATTTACAAAAGTAACACACAAAAGTGCATATCACATTAGATACCCATGCATCTGAAGAATGTTACATTCTTCAGATAATTTTACAGCTTTAAAAGGGCGCCATTTGAATATTATCTTCCTTCTCAATTTTGAACATCTCTCAATCAGAACATTTAACGCGCAGCATCACAAAAAGTTTATTTTAGTATTTTTTAGTATTGCCATAAATAGGGGCATTGATTGCTCACTTACAAACAGTTTCACAAGGAGGAAGGCATGTGTTAGTAACATGGGGATTACAGTCCTTCAGGGATGACACAAGGGGAAGCATTCAAAAAAGTATGCATTAACATATAACACAACACATAGGCTAAATAGTTGACTAACATTGATATAGATAGGGCAAAGTTGCATGAACATGGATATGGATATAGCTATTTTCCAATTTCCAATGCCTCCTAATATGTATAAAACTAGAAACAACATTTATAAAAAACAAACACATACATATATCACAATTTTCTAAACTATTAGAGGAGATTTTTGTGACTTTAGAAGCAATATAGACACATAATTACTACTATATTCAAATTGTTCATGTTTCGTTATAATTTCATCATCAAAACAAATACATCAATAGAATCACATGTGATCAAAAATATCATTGCATTATAATATTATAAAAATAATAAATTAAAAACTAACTTTAAAAAATATGCCAATAGTGGCATAGTAAAATGGTAAAGTTGTTGTGGTGTTGTTCTTTCCATAAAGGTTCAAACCCCACTGGGTGTTATTGTTGAATGTTTAAAATGGGGATGAGGTCCCCAGTTTGTGACCTCACCGGTTCATAGCTCTGGGTCAAAAGCGTTTACCCCTTAAAAAAAAGAACATTATAAAAAAAACTATGTTCCACAACGTTTTGAGGTTGGTAGCGGCCGCATTTCAAAGACAACATATTGCAATGTCCCTAATAGGAATTATATTATTTTTACTCTAAATTATAAATTTCCAAGCAAATAACGGATTTAGAGAGTACCTTGGCTCGATTTAATCCCTACAGACAAGTTAGAAATCAATTACAATAATAACTTAACAAATAGGATATCATGATTTAACATTAGTAATTCTAAAGTAAATTTGTTAATCCAATTATTACTCCACCTTGAGGATGCTTAATCATGGGAGAGCATGGAAGAGGGTGGTTTGACGGGGTGTCTTAGCCTCCTTGACCTCATGTGGTGCATGCCATTCATATGAGGTGGCCTACTTGTCCTCACATGGCACATGCCATTCATATGAGGTGGCCTAGTGAAGATCCCTCATCCTTCCGTCCTTTTCCACTCCCTCATGATTGATCTCCTTATATTGCTACACCATGATAGGGGGAGTGAGATTGGGAAGGGTGTCCTGGTAGCCAGCTCTCTAGGCCCAAAGGCAATACCCCTTTGGCCCATGTGGGCTCATCTTGTCCCCCTCGAGTGGCATACCTAGAAGAGGGCCCACTCACCATTCCCCTTATGGTGAAAACATGAACATAGCAAGTTTAACCAAACTCATATATTTGCAAACAAGTACATCAAAAATACATAATGAATTATGAGTGTACCATCATAAGAAATAATAATATACATGATTGATTGATCCTATTAAACAATGCATTATATCATAAATATTCTATCATAAATACATTAACTTACAATACAAACTGAATATCTGATTTGTTGGCAAAGCTCTTACTTCTTCTTCCCCAAGTCGATGATGTATCCTCCTAAGATTTTGTTCTTAACTCTCAAAAGATATCGTTAGTGTGAAACAAGAATTTATTATTCCTACTTTATATTAAAGCATAAGGTTCAATAATTGCTGCAAGCATCATTATTGCATAATCGTACAATATATATATAGAGACCCGATGAACTGTGCCTTTAAGCACGCTTCTGCGAGTTGTTCCCAGTCGGCTCGGTGCGACTGGGCTAGCATATTTTAGACTGGCGCACTAATCTTCACACCCCCACACACAGGGGAGACCCCCGACTCGACATTTTTTGTAATGTCCCCACTCTAGTCGGTTTTAGGAGCAGATGGGTTAGCCTATTATTTGGATCCTCGTAGGCCAACATGTGTGGATAGGGGATCTTAGTGGCAGGTGTTGGTGGATATTGTTGTTTCCACTCCTTCAATTCAGTGTTGGGCTCAGTGTAGGCCTTTGTAGTTCAGTGTTCCCCAACTTCTGATGGCACGTCAAAACACTAAGAATTGAGGGAGTTATGAATATTTTAGTGGTTAAGTCATTTAATATTATAAAGTTATAATTTGACTTTATAATAATTAAAAGCCACTTAAAATATTATAAAATAATGACTTAAAAGTTATGAAGTGAAAATCAAAATCACTTAAGTCATTTAAAAGGTGCGCCCACTTGGTAAAGTGAATTATAAGACTATTGAAGTGACTTTATTTCATTTAAATGTATTTTAAATGACAAAGTGTGTGACTTCTTGAAATGTGTGCCTTTTTGGGGATATAAGGAGAAAAGAAAGAATTCAACCTCATTCTTGATGATCATTTGAAATTGCTTCTTTTTTATCTTCTCTGTGTATTTGTCTGAGACAAGGGTTACAGTAATTTACCACCATTGGAGAGCGACAATTCTTCAGTGATTTGCATTCTTGAGGCTGTGAAAGATCAGCTGAATTTGTGCTATAGTGAGGGCTTCAATCTAGGAGTCCATTTGAGCTTCACCAGAGTATATATGTTCAGTATTTCATCAGATTTGCAAAAAGGGAAAAGGCTTTATCATCTGGACGCCTTCATTCATCATCTGACTGCATCTACACAAAGATCGTACCATTCACCTTGGGAGGCGTGTTTCTCTAGGAGAGGTGTGTGAAGGAAAAGGCAAAAACGCCTTCCCTTTTGGCCATTCTTCAGTTCCATCTTGATTGCCTCGTGTTCACCAGTCCATTTCCACAGCTACCGGCATGGAGAAATCACATCCAGGCAGTTGGCGTTGGATTTCTTCAATTTTCAGGGTTCTTGACTAGCAAGCTCCAGAATTTCTTATTTAAATAATCTAAGGACCCCCGGGTACGTTTGTTGTTTGAAATCTCTTTGTTGCAATTGTTTAAGAATTAATACAATGGCAGTTCCTCAGTTTTAGCTTTAGATTCCATTTTATCACCATTTTATGCATGGCGCACTTCCCAAAAATTGCTTTAAAAGTCATAAAAACACAAGAAAACGCACTACAACTTCACAGTTTAGCAGTTGGTAGATTTGGAACCAACTGGGTTCATTTCATTTTCAGTGAATAAATATGCAAAAATCCGTTGCCCTTTGTTTACTATATGGAATGGCGACGCGACGGAGGGGTCGGGTGGGTGGGAACTATAGGGCGTTCTACCGATCAGTTGGGTGGGTGCCCATTTTAGAGTTGACGGTTCGAAATTCAATACATAACATGGTAGGGCAACCAACTATATGCAGCAACTATATCCTCCATGGCTAAACAACCCCACCACCTCGGGCACCAACCCCACCAACCAAGCTTTGCCATTCCTGACCAAGCTTCGCCATTCCCGACCAAGCTTCGCTACCAACCATAAGGCCCTGACCCCATCGACCATATATTCCTTAGGGCCCATATATCTCAGACCCCCCCACTGGGGTTGGGACCAACCTGTAGAGGCGTATCTATATCCTCCCACCCAACAATTCGCAACCGACCTGAGGCAAGTAGGTCGGCCACGAAGCTCCAACCCCACCGACCATACCCGCCTTAGGTGGGGTTTATGGTGGCGAAGCCTAGTTCATTGGTGGGGTTGGGACCGTCCTATTCGCCCTTGGGACCGGGGGGTGGGAAGATATAGGGATAGGCCTTGGGTGGAAGGGGGGCATTGTGGAGTAGGGATAGCGTCATCTCATAGGCTGTTTAGCCTCCTTTCCTGTGGGAGTTGTAGTGGTAGCATTTTCAGGGTTGGCTTGTTCAATGGACGCGTTCTCTCGGTCAATTTCCACTCTTGCATCTCGATACCACCAAGCCCTGAGAAAAAGAATTATTCTTCATTATAATCCTTCTTCTTCTTCATGAACGAGTCAAGAAGGTAAAGTTCCCGAGCGGCCTCCTTTGGGATGGGGTCCGGGTTTTTTCGGGGCGGATTGCCCTTCTATCTTTGTCGTCGTAGTTGCTCATTGATCATATCTTGCCACTAATCATCGAGCATCCACTGCAGCTGTTGATCTCTTATTATAGTTGTGGGGATTATAGTTCCCCTGTAGGGTGGGTGGTTTGAAGAACAAACTATAGATCCCGGGGGTTCTAGAAAAACCCCTGAAATGATAAAGCGTCGTCGAGACCTAACTGGATTCGATTCATAGTCGGGTGGGAGGGCCCCTACTATTCTAAGGGCAGTTGTGGGAGAGAGGCATTGTAGATGGGGAACTCAACCAATCCAATAGGTTGAGCGTAGGAGTGGAAGGGGGAGGAGAGAGAGGAGAGACTCGACTGATAGCCTACTCTATTTTCTATATTCCATACAGTTGGGAGAGGAGGGCCCTATATAGATAGGCCAACGAAGCATGCATGAAAGCCGTGGGATCCCACCAACTGGATATTGTATTATATACCAACCCTAATCCCGGAGTAGAGATGGCGGTCCCATGTAAATATATAGGGCTCTCCCGTTGGTCTGCCTATATAGATGGGGTAGGGCAGGCTAGATAGTCGATAGTTGAGCGGCTAGGCTATATAGACAGACAATAGTTCCTCCTCATCTTCCAGCTAAATTGAATCTAGAACAGTAATCTGGGGCGGCCTATACATCAACCACCCGCGCAAGTTTTCCAAGGCACTCTATCGACTAGTGCTCTTTCTCTGTTGTCACATCACTTATCATCTAGAAGTCATAAGAACATATATAGAGGATCAAGGTGAAGTCCACAAAGTTGCCGCCTCAATGCCCCCTATATAGGTCCTATATGCCTTCTATGAAAGAACAGAAATATTTGCAAAAGTAGATGTGCTTCGTGTGCGATCAGATAATTATAGTTTTGAGGCCCTCGAACAAGAATTGCTTGCCAAGGGGGCTTGTCCCCGTAGCAGATACGCTACATATAATAGAGTTCAAGGGGGAGGGGGGTGGGCAGTGGACCCCTTTCATTTGGACTTTTTCGATCAGATCGGTCGTTCCATAGTTGCATCAAGATCAGACTTCCAAAATGGAAATCTGCCCGTCCAGAAAATAGCAATAATATGAAAGAAGGGCGGGGCCCCTCCTAACATGGCGAACCCCTAGGAATTTGAGTTCCCATTGTAGTCAGTCAGTCAGTTAGTTAGTTGGTTAGTTAGTTGGTTCTAGAGAGAAGCATTTAGTTTAGTAGCTTAGTGTAGTGGTGCCAATAAGCTAGAATTATGGTTGCGAATAAGCTAGAATAAGCTAGAATAACCCTTTAGCCCCCTACCCTACTACCCCACACACGCAGATAGATAATACCCTTTGTAAATTAATCAACCTGCCCTGCCCTCCAATTATAGTTGCTAGAATAAGCTAGAATAAGGAACTATAGTTTCCCACCCTGCTTCTCGAATTATAGCGGCCCTTAGAATAGTAGGGTTAATTTATCAGTTCATTAATGCGCTCATAACAACTGATGATTCCCTTGTCACCCCCAGTTCTCCCATAATTCGCTTGTTCATTAATTTTAATGGCATTAGCTCATTAAGTAGGCAGATTAATCAGCTTGCTACCCCATTAAAATAGTAGGGGGGCTAGCCCTTCAAATAGCAGGGGGCTAGGAAACTATTTAGGGAAACAGGGTGTTCATGCCCCTACTATTCGGCTGGCCCCTACGGGGCGGATTTAATGCTGCTTGTAATCCCTTAAAATGGTAGGGGGCTAGAATACGCTAGAAAAAGTTAATTAATCAATGAAAAGGAGAATGGGACGATGGGGTTTGTTAATTAATAAACCCCCTTCGAATAACCTCCTCCCACCCTAATTAATTAGCCTGCTTTCCCTAACTAGCAAGTTAATTAATCCTAACTAGCTACCCCAATTAATCAGCTTGCCCCTTTTGTCCTCCCACCCACCCTATATGATAATTAATCAGTTCATTAATTAGCTTGCTAGAATACGCTAGAATAACCCTCCTCTAATTATAGTTGCTAGAATAAGCTAGAATAAGCGAACTCCCACCCAACCCTACATAGCCCTATATCCTCCCACCCACCCTGACCTATAATTCCCCCCCACCCGGTCTAACTAGAATTGCCCCTACTATTCGCCAGGGTAGTTCCAGGAGGAGATAGTTGGGGTGGCATCAGCCCAATCACTTCCATAAGCTTTTAAGGATACAACATGAGAGGCAAGGGATGGACTAGCCAACCTGTAATGAAATCCCCTACCAGCTGGCTAGGAATCTAGAAACGAATTGTCAACTGCGGCCGCTTTAGAACTAGAATTCTCGGGGGTTCTAGCCATTTATCTATAGGGGATCTAGTCGAACCCCCGGAATAGTGCCGAACACCACTAACCCTATAATCCCCCCCACCCGAGGGGGAATAGTATAGTTCTGAATATAAACCAACCCCACCATCCTATTTCCCTCAAGCGGGTGGGCCCCCTGAGAGGTAGATTAGTTGGATAAGTCCTCCCAAGGAACTATATTCCAAGACCCACCACCCAAGGCCTATATGGATGGTGGGGTTGGCAAATATGGATGGTGGGGTCCACCTTGGGTGGGAAACTCTAGTTCTGGATATAGTTCCCCGGGGAACCCCATAGATTCAATACACCCAGCCAATATGTCTATGCCAGTATAGAGGTAGGGCTCACCCAGCAGGAACTAAAGTGCTCGAACTAAACACCTTGAAATAGTATTCATTTGTCAAGCAGTTAAAGATATTTTGTTCTCCTTCCCTAACTCACTTTATTGAATGAGAATTAGGTGCTGCTAACCCAACCAACAGTAGGTAATTGACTTTCTGTTCTGGGGTGGGAACTTAGGAGGAGGCCCCTATCTATCCTTGGTTGAAATCACTTTGTTCAACTATAGTTGAGGGAGGGGGGGGGCCTATTGAACTATATCGGGGTAAACCAGTTCAAGGGTTCACTTGCGAAGACATGAAACGTTCACACCTCAATTGAGCCAAACCCAAGTTTCGTTGTATACATATATATATATATATATATATATACGTGTGTGTGTGTGTGTGTGTGTGTGTGTGTGTGTGTGTGTGTGAATTTATGCTTAGCTTACTTCCCTTGTTACTGCTTTCTCATTTGCCTTCATATATTTCCCATTGAGCCATCTTCTTATTCGCCATACTCCTTCCTCCAAATCTGAGTATATCCTATTAATGTTCTACTGCTATGCTCAGGATATACTTCTCCTATTTCTCCCTTATTCGCTATTTATATCTTTGTGTTCTTATCTTTTTATTTGCTTCTTCATAAATCTGAGATTCTTAATCTATCTCATTAGTATAAATCATTTATTTCATCATGCACAAGTCTTTACTATACATCGGATTTATTCTTCATTTTTTCTGCTCTTATTCTTCTTTTAGATCTGCTTTTAAAATTCAGAAAAATATCCCATTAACTTCCTGCATTTGATTCTCCTTTCAACCTTTATTTATATCGTTGTATTTTGTCAAAGAGTATGTCTTTAGATGTGTCTTATTTAAATGGATGTATCCCCTTTTAAAAGACATCACTGCCTTAATAAATTCTTTTGTTAGGGCTGACTTTTGTTAATTAATCAATCGATGCTTATTCAAGGATCGCTGCCTTATAAATAGCTCATAGGTAAGTCGCAGCTTTTTGTTCATGTTATTTGCTGCCTTAAAGATTATGTATGTGGTCGGCCAAATATAGTTTAAATTTAATTTGATGCCTTTGTTGCTTACCTTTATAGTAATCGGGCTTTGATATTATTTGATGTTTATTATTAATTTGTTTATTATATCATAATAATTATAATTATAATAGTACCAAATTATTTGATAATTGTAATTATAATATTATCTCATGATAATTATAATCATAATATTAAATTGATAATATTTCCTTTTATAATTTTAATATGTATTTTGTTTGCCCTGCGTTACTTAAATCGCTTATTATTTTGTATGTATATTATTTTATATTTACAAGTAATATAGTATATATCTATTTTTTATATTAATATTTATCGCATTATATTATAATAATTATTATAATATGTAAGAGAGAGGGACCACCATGTGCTAGGCCCCAGGTAATGGAGGGCCAAGATGCGAAAGGCTGCCCTAACTTACCTGAGCTAAACGGGGTGTTAGGATATGAGGATGAGAATGATGAGGATTATAAAGTCCTACAACCACTCTACAATCCCGAGATTCAGAATGAGGCTAGGCGAGCTTGTTTTTGAGCTCAACACTGTATCTTGGATAGTTTTTTGTCTGAGGACGGAAGTGCGGTTCCTAGACGACAGCGCAGTGCATTGGCGTCTCTCAAGTGCACTAGCGTCCGTACAGCCAGGGGACCGAAAAGACAATGCGAACTAGCAGAAAACAAGCTAGCAGCCTAGCTAGCAACTTCTAAAAGAGCAAAACAACACTATGAAATACGAAAAGTACAACCCAAGGTGATAAAGCAAATATACCAAAGCTAAGGTGACGAAGATGATTTCAAAGAAGAGTCTATTCACCAGCTAGCTCCTCGAAAGCACGTACTCCTACACACAGAAAGAGAGGAAAATGTTGGGTGGTTGTATAGGGGCTTGCCTCAATCAGACCCGCGTTTAGGTGTTTCCACCTCCACGGACAGCCAAGAAAGCGAGATAAAGAAAGCAACGTAGTGAAGAGCACTAAAGCACTACAAAACAGTAAGTGTGCTAACTCAACCAAGTGATAAGAGGAGAGGAGAGGGAAGCTTACCACCTCCACCAAGAGCAGTCAAGGCTGCTTGAGGGAGAAAATGAGAGTACTTGAGCCTCTGTTGCAATGGTGTGGTCCCAAACATGTTCTACCGAAGTGATGGAGTGGAGCTTTTGCTACAATGAGGTGCAGAGGTGCTACTAGAATGCTTAAGAGTGAGCACAAGAGTGTGAGAATGGCTATTTGAATGCTTAGAGGAATGTCAAGAAGATTGCTTAGAAGATGAAATGCTTGATAAAGGGATGAATTTGAATAAGGGATGGAGCAAAACGGCCATATTCGGGTCGATCGGCCGAAGGGGGCGTTACAACTTGACTCCCAATGGGAAGTGTAACGCCTCTACAGGTTCAGCCGTAGGAATTTGCGCGCCGTGCAGGTGTCCCCGACAGAAACGCCTCCACCGACACTCAAAACAGGCGCCAAGTAGGATGAAAGCATCAGGCTTAGTTGGAATTAAGCCCCCGAACTTGGTCTTCTAAGGTGGATAAAGGCAAAAATGGGATTTGCACATGGGGTGCAAATTTAATCCTATACATTTTGCCCCCACTTTAGCGACCACAAATACTGATGAGGACTCGGTAAAGTAGATCAAGAAAGAGGTAAGGTTTAGAAATGTATACTTGGATCGTCGAGGAAGCAGACCACGATCTGGCGAACCTAATGGTATAGGGAAGGCGAAGGACTCCATAGCTACTCAGAACTATGAAGTTGGAAAAAAAGCGTCTTACAGACCCGTGGACCTATAAGGAGGCAACCCCCAAGATCTCACGCATGAAGGAAGCCCTGTGAAGTAAGTGACTTACAGGCCCGCAGACCTGCAAGGAAGGTATCCCCCAAAAACTCTAGCATGGAGGAAACCTCGTCAAGCAAGCGCCTTACAGGCCCGCAAACTTGCAAGGAAAGTGTCCCCCAAAAACTCTAGCATGGAGGAAACCCCAAAGAAGTGGACTCCGCAGAGTCAAGAAGCGGCCACGTAGGCAAGTAAGCGGACAATCACGCAGACCGTCGATGATTTGGAAGTCTTTCAAAGGGGTCCCTCGGGAACCCTTCAAAAGAAGAAGGGTCCACTCAAGGGGCGCGTTGTTTGAAAAGCAAGGTCTAGTCAGGCTGCCCCCAAGCTAGACGCAAAAGAAATGAAATAGGTCTAGTTGGACTGCCCCCGAGCTAGATGCGAAGATATGAAATAGGTTTAGTCGGGCTGTCCCAAAGCTAGACGCGAAAGGAATTCAAAAGACTTTCAAAGGGGATCCCTGAGGAACCCACCGTGAAGAAAGGGGGTCCACTCAAGGGACGCACAATTTGAAAGCAGATGTTTCTTTTCTCAGAGCAATTTGTCATCAAGGGATCCTTTCGAAAGATGTTCACTTCATCAAGGAATTCGAAAGGAAGGATGTGCCCCCTATTGTACCCAAACCAAATTTTTTGCTTCATTAAGGCGTTTTGCTTAAACGAGTCTAAACCTTGCTAAATGATGTCAAAATACAATTTTTGGGCAAATCAAATATGGACTTTGGTCAGTGTCATGTCAGTCATAAGCAGCAACTGAGCAACACCTGAAGCTCAAAACTTGAACCTGGGACTCAAAACGAGACATATCACGATGGAGAAGCGTTTCACGACAAAGTTATACTCCTGCATAGTCATTTCAGTGGCCAAAACAGTGATTACAGAGATCAAACAAATGAAGATTTTTAGCAAAAAAGCAGATTTGAGCCCTTGTAGCCCAAGGGCAACCTTGAATATGGCTCATCAGATAATGGTATTTGCAAAAATGGTCTTCCTAAGATCTATGTTAATCTAGTCTGGTTTCGCAACGCACCAGTCAGCGAGTCAATCCGACATTCTGAGTAATCATGGCAGACATTCTACTAGACACGTAAATCAAAGGGTGGAGAAATGTAATATTTCCCTTGTAGACCAGGGGTGCCTAGCCTTTAGGCCTGTCAGATGGGGTTTTTAGCATTCGCAGTCTTCACGAGACTTGTGAGGAATTACTCCAACTATCCAACGAGCCCAACCATCAGCTTCCGGAATTGGCAAATGCTCGTACGTGTGAGGTCTTTGTAGAACGCTGAAAAGTGAAGACATCCAGAAAATGGCTAAGTATGGAGCGTATATTTTATTTTGAAAAGGCTATCTTCTTTTTGAGGTCTTAGAAGCAGTTTTTTTGCTTCGTCGCCTCCAAAGACATCTCTCATAAGTTGTTCAAGCTACGCAACGAGACAAACGATGCGCGAATCGGAGCACTCCAACTCCCGGTCTCAAGGGTCAAAGTAGGCTATTTGGTTGAAAGTTGTACTTTTGATAAAATGGTGTTTGAGCCTTCACAGGCCAGGGGCGCCCTTGCTTTTGGGGTCCCTAATGCAGTCTTATGGTGCCATACATATAGTCATTGGATGCAGAATACTTCCAATCACACAGTGAGCCTACCATTCAGTCAGCAGGGTACATCGTTCGTCATCAGTGGCAATTTGAAGTGTCAAATGGCAGAATGAAGAAATGGTTAAGTTCGGTGCCTGAAAATCAATTTAATCAAAGGCGCCTAATTATTTGAGGTGTCAAACGTTGATATTAGCAGTTGCAGCTCCCAGTAGACATTTCATCCTTGTTCTGCAGGTTTTGCAGTGGATATCTCAACTCAGTCACAGCCTCACTCAATCATCCGGAAATCAATGTTGACTATGGTCAACTTGTGCAAACGGACGCCTGGAGAGTTAATTTTTGACTTTTTGGAATCAGTATGCTGAGATTTTTCCTAATTTGCCAAAATAATATTAAAATTTGACTTTTCCATGTCAGCATCAAAAGTGGCAATTTTCTTCAATAAGTCATTAATGACGCCCTTTTTAATATTAAATATTAAAAATCGCATGTGAAAGCAAACTGAATATTTTATTATTATTTTGTAATCCGTACTCCAAGTCAATATCAGTTCAACTGAAGGGGATCCAATCAGAATCTTTCTTTTGTTAGTCAAGGTTTAAAGCTGAGAGTGGCGCCATTATGCAAAGAATTCTTCCATTTATTCAAGATGGCGTCCATTCTTCTCACACAGTTGAAGACCAAAACGAATTTTCTCACATGTGAGGGCGAATTCTTCAACATTCAACATTCGAAGGCATCGAAGATATCAATTTACAGATTCTCTTGTAGGTACAAGTCCAGATTAATCGGCAGACATCAAGACAAGATGGCGATTTTAGTAGAAGAAAAGCATTAAAAACTCCTATCTTTTGTCTTAAATTCTTCTATTTCTCATCTTAATTTCTTTCGCATGTTCGAGAATTTGGCGACTTTTGACAAAACAAATCATTTGGGTTGGTTTAGCATAGCTTCCTCTACAAAACCCATGTGTTAGAATTTTTCAGGAAAATTTACTCCAAAGCATCGATTCTCAAAGCTTTGATTTTCTCAACTAAAATTCCTTTGCATGGTGGAGTGGAAGTCAATATTTTTCGAATCTGACGTTATGGGTTGTCTTAGAATCATCTTCTGGACAAAACCCATATTTCAAATTTTCTCGGGAAAATTGCCCCCCGCAGCCCCTGCTGCCCCCAGTTGCTTTTTTCAGAAAAGCTCTTCCATGTCAAGCTAAATGACACTTTTTCACAATTCTGATGTTGTGGGTTGTCTTAGAATCATTTTCTGGGCAAAACCCACGTTTCAAAATTTTTGGCGAAAATTGCCCTCCAATAGGGCTATTTATAGCTTCAACAGGCTATTTTTAGTTTTCCAGAAAAGTTATCAAAATATAGTCGAGTTCACAATCAACAGGCGAGTTTTTCATAATGCAATTCATGTAGACTAAATTCAAGACCAAATCGGTCTTAATTCATGACTTCATAAGAAAAGCTAACTCCGATTTGTATTAAGTGCATTCAGAGGGTTAATAGGTGTGGTCACTCAAGTCCATGCGGCTGCATGCCTCGTATAGCTGATTATCTTCCAAGGCCAGTTTAGAGGGTTGATACCGTTGGAATTTTGCGTGTGTAGCAAGTTCGTTTGCATTTCTCACAACCAGAAGGTTCGCAATCAGACTTCGCGATTTCCTTATGCAACACTCTTCCATAGAGAAAAGCGTGAGAAGCGTCAAGCTGCAGAAGAAACAGTGGCCATCACTTCAGTTACGGAGCCGCCAAAGTTACCAATCAGTGAGGTGCTCGTTTGAGTGTGTAAAGATTTCCAAGATTGCTCAAGTTGCTGACAAGCAGTAAATTGACAGTTGTGATGTATAGGTGCTTTAGATGTTGATGCCATCAATAACCTCGTGGAGGGGTTGGTTGCTCGAGATAACAGCCAGTGATCAATCAGTTAGAACCTGCAGTTGTCTACGAGGATAGGATCAAAAGCATGCAATTAGAACTCGACTTTCATCTTCAGTTCTCTTTGTTGGGACCATGCACGCATGTCTATTCTCGGAGTTATTCTGCAAGACTTGGAGTTTCATTAGGGTTTTCGTTAACTGATGGTAGTATTCCAGTTAACTTGCTTTCAATAAGGACGTGCATGCTTGCACATTGTCCATTTAGATTAGATGTATCGGTTAACTAATGGTAGCTTTCCAGTTAACTGTATAGTTTGCTTTATTAGGGTTAGCAATAAATCTTGCATGCATTGCAAGACTGTAGTTGACTCAAGGTGATTTTAGGGTTCCCTACACCTTTCAATTTCTATAAATAAGAGCTTTTGCTCATTTGTAAATAACTTTGGCACAAGAGAGAAATATATATTGCGCCTACCTTGCCTGTAATATTGCTTGTTTTGTATCTGTTCATGAGTATTTACTGTTATGATGAATTGTTATGCCACTTGGGTTTCATGCAATTATGATGGTGAATGCTTGCCTTAGATATAGTGGCTAGTTCGATCGTAGATTGTATGCATGTCTCGCCTACGCAATTTATTGTCCTAGTTGGCTATCCTTTATGTTTCGTGTTCAATAAACTCGTTCAAATTGAGCTGATAGTTGCACCACCTTACCTTCAAGTTGAAAAATTGTACTTGGTTATCGTATGATGTCTGTGAATAATAAACCTATTCAAATTGAGCTGATAGTTGCGCCACCTTGCCTTCAAGTTGAGAGTCTGTACCTGGTTTATCGTGTGATGTGTGTCAATAATAAGCCTATTCAAACAAGCAGATAGTCGCACCACCTTACCTTCACGTTGTGAGCCTGTACCCGGTTTATTGTCTAATAATCATTCTCGCTCCATTTCCTCATGCTCTGAATTCTTGAGGGGATTGGATAGTTTAAAGTTACTTAGTTTTGTGTGTTGTAGTTAAGTCTTGCGAAACCAAAAAATACTTAGCTGCAACGTATAGAGTTTTTCTTAAACCTTGTGCCTCTTACAGCTTAGACAAAAAGACAGGATACAATTTACTTTACTTTTCAAAACTTTTTGTCCTTGGCAGGAGCTTTTATCTCTAATTTGAAGGCACTCATCGTAGTGTATGGTTGTGACAAAGGGTCATCCAAGCGCATAGCGAACTGCGGGGAAGACATTACAAAACACACATAGCACCAACAGGAGTGACAAGGGTCATCCAAACGCACATAGCACGAACACGAGGGAAGACATCACAAAACACACACACACACACACACAAGATCAAGAAGGGGTCTCCTCCTAACATTGATCGACCAAAGAGATTAGATCCGGCTTCCCAATCTAAATCCTCTTAAGCTTGCAATGAAGGTGGGATGTTAAGAGGGCGTCCGAACCCTTAGCAACAAGGCTGAGGAAGAAGCGCCCACAAGGTTTTCTTCACCCGGACTTTCTTGGCTGGAGCTAAGATTAGCGATTTGGTGAAGATCGTGACAAGGCCGAACTTCATCCCACAAGTTAAACATGCACTTGCTGGGCGTCATGTCTAACCCGATTAGACCCGGAGACTGAGTTAAGCCTAAGATTCACGCTAGAGCTCGCCCGAATGATTCGGGAGCGGTGACAAACTCAGGGGAAGCTAGGACTGGTTTTGTCACCAAGTCAGAACAAGTCAACGCGGGGCCACCTTGCGAAGAAGGTGGACTCCTCTTTTATCCTTGGTTGCCGAAAGGACCATACTCCACCCCTTGTCTCATCGGAGGAGATGAACTCCCCACAGTCGAGGCTAGAGGCACAGAGGAAGAGGAGGAAAGAACCACAACAGATACAACCGAGGTATTAACCATATCTACGGGCTTCGAGAAATTTTGGATATCGAGGAATGGACATGTGAGTGGCTCCAGAGCGAAGGTGCTGTACCCGCAGGGTTAAGGTGCATTCGTGCACCTTCTGAGGCCCAGGGGCAGTCTGGGACCAAACTAAAAAGAGAGTAGGAAAGGGGAGAAAAAGACGTGCGGGAGGCCTTGGAAGCGGGGACTATTTCTTACTCCTTCAACTGCGGGGAGTGACCTACTGAGCCCAAGAGCCTTTGCTTGGCTTGCACTTTCGAGCACAAGGTGGTTCTATGACTCTTGGGTAGGAAGCCCGAGAGGTTCTTGAAGGAGCGAAGGTTCTGCTCAACCAGCTAAGGGCGTCCACCACAGTCGTTTTTCGGCAGAGGGACAGGTTCCTACATGAGAGCAGGATAAACGGGCCGAGAAGAGGCAGAAGGAGTCGACCTGAGAGCCTCGGCAGCGAGCCTCTTCCCGTTCACTACCTTAAGAGCAGGAGCGGTAGGAGGCCTCGGAGGTCGAGACAAAGAGGACTCTCCTTGGTGGACCTTCTTCTTGTTATACCGAACGAGTCTAGGCTCCGTCGATAGAACAGGAAGTTCGAAAGCAAGACGCTTAGGCTTTCACCAAGCGGGCACCATAGGATTCTCCTGCAAACGAGGAGCAAAATCCAATGATACCACAACAAAGCAAGAAGAAGCACCAAACTAACCAGCGAGAGAGGAAGAAGGAGGATCACAGGACCGCTTCTCATCTTCCTTCTTTCGTGCCTTAGCGACATCGCTTTCAGCTTTTAAGCAAGTGAAGAGCACAAAGATTTACTAAGAGGGGGGGTGAATCAGTAAATCAACACAAACTTTCAATTTTATTCTTTTTGAAACTTATTACAATCAACTTTTGATATGAACCAATTTCCACAAGTTGACACAACTTTACTGAAATTATTTTTTACAAAAGTAGGCACCAACCTACAGATTTACAAGAAGATGATTTAGTAGAATGTAGCCTACAAGGAACACCTAGACCTTTACAAATTTAGTAGGCTCCTACCTACAAGGAGCACCAACCCCTAGTGCAAGGCACCAAACCTTGTCTTGATGGATGTATGACAGCCTTCAATCTGATCTGCACATTCCCAACTCTCCAATCTGCTCTATGTGATAAATGATATCACCCTAAGCCCACACAAGGAGATGGGTCTTTAGACTGAACTGCTTATCTTATAACAACCAAACCATAAAACTTGAAATGAATGCCAAATATATATCTTGTTCAAGACTTGCATCCCTTGTAGTGAGAGAAAACAACTCTTGACTAATCGCACCTCTTCATTTGAGTGTGAACTAGTCTTAATTAATTTTTCAGATTTAAAATACCTTTAATAAACTCTCTCCTTAATTTTCTTTTCAGCCGCACTTGTGAAATATTGAGGATCACGTCTTTTTGAAATTACTAATGACTACTGGCTGAACCTGTTTATTTTTAAGGAATAAATGCATTTCCTTAGAAATGCATCTCTTCAAGTAACTTATGAATGGTACCGCACTTAGTGGTGTTAACACACTGGTTAGATATATTAACTCGTATCCTTTCAAGAATACGTCTTTTACAAACTTGCGTCTGTAATACTCATGCCGTTTGATGAAGATCTGTCCGTGGAAAACAATTCTAACGAATTCCTTAATCAATACGTATCAAAAGGAAATTACGCGTCCTTGAAAAATAATTTCTAATATAGTCTTTTACTAATACGTATTTAAAAGAAAATACGCGTCATTATTTAACCCGTGCTTTGATAAAAACGCATTTCTTTGAAATCCAATTAGATACACTAATCATCTCATCAATCTGTAATACAAATTTATCACAAACTATAGTCATATCGAACTGTCCAGGTCTGAACAAATTTCTTCAAACTTATTCGTTCCATTATTATTTCTTCAGCGCCAAACTTGTTTGTCTCAGGTCTGAATAAATTTCTTCAAACTCATTCGTTCCATTATTATTTCTTCAGCTCCAAACTTGTTTGTCTCAGATCTGAATATGAAGATGGTGCCATCTTTCTTCTAACAAGATGGCATAATCCATTGCTCAACAATATTTTGACATCAATGACAAATCTTCTTAACAGCAAGCCCTATGTGAAACGGCATAAGGCAAGGGAGGATATCTCACCTTCGGCCTCAGGCGCCCTTTCTTATAATTCTGATATGTTAGGTGCAGAAGGTCCGTCCTGGGCGGAAAAGGACCAACGAGTGCAAACCAAGAGTGGTCCAAGGAGTAGCTAACACGAGCAACTGTTGATCTATAACCGGTGTCGTGAATTACATGTATGGACCCCCCGTGGATAAATTTCAAACATTTTTGCACGACCGAGGGGACCACATTCATAGCCACATGGCGTTCATAGCCACCAACAAAGGGATACCCAACTTCACCCTAAAGAGTTCAAACCCAAGGAAGATGTCAAGCAAGAGTTTCACGGATTTAGGTCCAACCAAGACCAATAGGACAATACTATCCAAAGGGGGCACGGAAAGCTCGTCATGTGTGCGGATAGTACTCACAGGTGCATCGTACCCATCTGTGTGTAGGAAGTTGATCAACATAATCCCCTCTATTATTATGTTTACTTATGACGTCGAATCAACGAGAACACCCGCTACAATGTTTCCATTGATCCGCACAGGAATGTAAAGAGGAGATGGTTCCTTGTTAAAACCCATCAGCAGTTCCTACGAAGTGAAAGTTATACCAGTACCACTATCCACAGGCTGCGCAGAGGGGATAGGTTGGTGCAAAGAGGCCATTACGCACACTAGATGATGCTTCCACAGAGTCCCTAAAGGTTGAAGGATAAGACAGTGACCCAATTAAGGTTTCGTTATGCAATACCTTTGGAACCTTCCAACTACACCAACTAGGGGTCGTAGGTTGGCCAGCGTGATAGCCTTTACAACACTCACACCCCATACACTCCGGAGCGCACGAGGAAAGGAATCAGGATCACAAGAACGAACTAAAAATGGTTCACGCTGGTTCACCAAAATAAAGAGAGGGGACTACCACGCGTAAGGCCCTCTGCGTCGAGGACTAAAATGGAAGCCTCTAACTTACCCCTACTAAAATGGGGTACAGAAGGCGGAGATTAACGATGAGGATTATAAAGTCCTACAACCACTTTGCAATCCCGAGATTCGGAATGAGGCTAGGTGAGCTAGTTTTTGAGCTCAACACTGTATCTCGGATAGCTCTCTGCCCAAGGACAGAAGCGCGGTTTTGGCGCATTGGTGTCTCTCAGGTGCACTGGTGTGCGTACGGCCAGGGGACCGAAAAGACAATGCGAACTAGCAAAAAACAAGCTAGTAGCCTAGCTATCGACTTCTAAAAGTGCAAAACAACACTGAAATACGAAAAGTACAACCGAAGGTGATAAAGCAAATATACCAAAGCTAAGGTGACAAAGATGATTTCATAGAAGAGTCTATTCGCCAGCTAGCTCCTCAAAAGCACGTACTCCTACACACCGAAAGAGAGGTAAATGTTGGGTGGCTATATAGGGGCTTGCCTCAGTCAGACTCACATTTAGGTGTTTCCACCTCCACGGGCAGCCAAGAAAGCGAGATAAAGAAAGCAACGTAGTGAAGAGCACTAAAGCACTACAAAACAATAAGTGTGCTAACTCAACCAGGTGATAGAGGAGAGGAGAGGGAAGCTTACCACCTCCATCAAGTATAACTCCAAGGTTGCTTGGGATAAATGAGAGCACTCAAGCCTCTAATCGCGAATGATGTGTGGTCCCAAACTTGTTCTCTCACCGTTACGGATGGAGCGTCGCAAATGAGGCAGCGCAGGAATGCTGATATATGCGTAAAGAGCGTGAGAATGGTCGCTGAATGCTTGGAGCATCGTCAAAAAGATTGTTTAGAAGATGAAATGCTTGGCGCCGAAGAATGAACGAAGAAGGATGGAGCAAACGCCATATTCAGTCGCCTCTACCGGCGGCATTACAACTTGATTCCAATGAGAAGTGTAACGCCTCCGGCAGGTTCAACTGCAAAGGAATCTTACCAGCATGCCGCCAGAAGCTGCCCCCGGGCGAAAATGCCTCCACCGACGGTCAAAACAAGCGCTAAGTGGGATGAAAGCAGCAGGCTTATTTGAAATTAAGCCTCTGAACTTGGTTTTCTAAGGTGGATAAAGGAAAAAATGGGATTTGCACATAGGGTGCAAATTTACTCCTATACATAACAATATTTAAATCATTAATATCTATATATTTATTTATATTGTTATTTCTTTTATTTATTTATTTGCATTTCAATGCTCGGGTTTTCAGCGTTGCTATTTTGGGGCCATGACACATATTGAGGGCCATATTTCGTGGAAGGCAGGGGGATGGCAACATTATATATATAAAACAGCATGAGAGAGAGATAGAGAGTCAAACTTCTACAAGTACAAGATCAAACGCAACATTATAACTATTAAATTATTAATGACAGCATTGTAAAATTAGTCTGAGTATAATTGCTAACAACTTAATAGTAGTATATTGTATAATAGAACAACAGCCATAAAATTTCTGATTTCAATTTCATTGTTCAAATGTTACAAGTTAAGATTTTAAACTCAAAAGTCTCAAACATCAAAATACAACTACGCTTCATTTGGGCTATCACTATCAAATAAGCTATATGTGTCACTTTCTAGCTGAAGCACTGGTTCGTCCAATGGAAGCCTGACACCCAAACCCTCTCCAAGAGCAGCAAGAGTAGCAAAAAATTTTACACAAAATATTATTCTGATGATTTACATCAGATAAGGAGGAAGATTTGTGGAACCCCCATGCCCCTTTTAAAACCAAATACTTTTTGGAAGATGTAATAATTTTTTTTAAACATTACAAACAATCATTTTTACATCAAGGATGTCTAATTGTCCTCAAGACAATCAAGGGACATCTCAAACATCAATGACCGCCTTAGGGAATAATGAACAAAGATTTAGAGGGCTGTGAATCAACAACGAAAAATGAAAATAATATGCTTTGATACCAATATCAAAGCCAAAAAATGTGATGCAAAAAAAGATTGACAAATGAAATAAATGAGATTCAAACAACTAGAAAAAAATTCAAAGAAAGCTTCACCATTCATCCATTCAGGCATAGAAAAAATAAGATACAATGTACATATTTAACAATATGAAAATGACTGTTCAGTTCATCTTCAAGATGACTATTCAGCTTCTAATGTAGCTATGGAAATATAAAATAGAAAATATTATCCTATTACTCCTAGGATTATGTACATTAGTATTACACACTCCTCAAGCAACTCAATGTAATATTTAATAATCACCGGTTACAATACACCCAAGCTTTTAGAGGAGTGTCACCAACAAGAGATCCAGAACAATTCTAGCAACATTAACAAGAGATCTAGAAGAATTCTAGGTGTTGATGTTATTGTAGCAGCGAGAGATGTCTTTCTCCTTTCGAATTCAAATATAAAATAAACAATATTAAATGCTGAAGCAGTCATGATAACTTATTTATTTCTTATAGCCGACTTGATGAGAAGTCACATCATTTTGTGTAAGGGTGTCTCTTTTATGGAAGTAGCCGACTCTTCACGAAAAGGCATCTTGGTATCTATATATTGAAGGGTGACTCACGTTCATTGTTAGTTTTATGATCAGATTTAAATGTACAGAAATTAATTCAAAAACTCAAACACACAACACAGCAAATACCTTGGGAAAACCCTCCTCCCGAGGGAGAAAAAACCCAGCAATAATATATCTCTTATATATTAAATCTCAATGAATTCTTCTTTACAATGAAGGCCGATATGAAGGCCACAGACAAGGCACCATAAATTGATGCAATCACCAAAACTGAGTGAAGCAATCTGCTAACAAAGATTTCTGCCTTCTACACAAATGCTGATCTATACTCGAGACAATTCGCACTTTGATGAACCTTTGCACTTGATATCATGTAATGAATATGAGTGAATGGATGATCAACAATGAAACTTCATCGGATATATACACACAAGGAGATGGGAGACATGACCTTTCATAAACAACATGTCGGCCACAACAAAGAGGTATGTCTCTATCAAAAGGAAGGTCAGCCACATAGAGGATCGCACTCCTTAATAAATTCGTGACCCTTCAAAAAACAAATATTAAATATAAATACGAATTGTCTTCAATAAGATCGCGCCATAAGAGATTTGAGCCTTCATTAAAAATCGAGCCTTCTTTACAATTCAAATAGCAGTTAGGCTATCATTTGAATTGCCTCCAAATGCAATCGCGTGGGTCTAGAAGAAGTAGCTCGACGCTACTAAATATCAACACTCCCTCTCAGCTAGGGATGATACTTCCAGCTGCATAAGACATATCTCCTCATCGAGATGTCTTACCACTGTGGCTACAACCATAAGTGGAAAGAAGAATATCACCTCATCGTGATATTAGATATCACCTCAACATGATATCAACCATAATGGCTACAACCATGTATGGTATGTACAAGTGTTCATCACTTGAGCGATGTTGTCACCTCAACATGACTTTCACCATGGCTCTCCCAGGGGGTGAAACACAAGTACAAGAAAATCATCACGGACTCTCTCACGTGACGCTGTCATGGAGTCACACACATGACATCCACCATAGCTCTCCCAGAGGGTGGAATCAAGGGATTTCACCTCGAGCTTCTCTTTAAGAGGACTCATTACCAAGGGATTTCACCTCGAACTTCTCTCACAGAGAAGAACTCATTATAGAGGATCATTGATACCTAGATCTTCTCGCTTAGTCGGATCTCCACCACGCTTATCTCGAAGTAATAATAAACTTTGCCCTCCAGAGTCAAGGAGAATGTTCGCTGCCCCGCCATCATCAAGTACGGGAGAGCAATTAATTAGAAGTTAGCTTCTGCAACAGTCTCTGGAGAGTAGTGGTAATGGATCTCAAATGCCGGGCTCGGCCCGTTACAAGATTGACAAAAGTCACACAACTCTAGTTATCACAATGGATATAGGCTCCATTGATTGGCGTCCAAACAATTCCGCAAGGAGCTTTCATTAAGCCACACCGCTTTTCCCGAGCCGCTACAAGCCGCAGATATTTCACTCACGCACCTTAATGTTCTACACTTTTTCCCACGGATATCATAGACCAAACCGCAACATCTGTGGTGCTCTTTTTCGACAAGTAACACTTCCTTCCCAATCGAACGTATAACCTCATGTACTAAGTTCACATCCTAAGAATATCTCAACCTATGTTCAACTGTATCACGCATATCTTAGGATTTGTTTTGCTAAAATAAAAGATGTACCTTCCTCGGCTACATGAACTCACTAAGTGCACTCACTACATAGCAGAGCATCGGGCCTGTGGTTAACTAAATACATCAAAGAACCAATCAACCGCCTTTACATCAACCACCGTGCCCAAACCTGTACCTCTTTCTCAACTTACAGTTGGTTCCATAGGTGGTATTACACTGCAATCCATCATACCAAAACTCCCAAGTATACTTCCCATCTTCTCTTTGTGTGGGGTTCGTGACTCCTCCCACCCCTAAACAGCATCAACCTTCTAACCTCTTTCTGCCTAAGACTGCCCTCAACACTCTCTCCTTTTTAAGGCAAAATGCTCTCTCAACAAGACACTCCTCTACTATAGAGAGTTCAGGATTGTCCTCCTCGACCTCATCCCATATCACATTATTTTGAATAGGTTTGCGGAGCTACCAATATCAAATCCATATGACTGTCTTAAGCAATTCTGATCTCAGCAACTGAAGGGATCCTCTAAGGATTTAGCACCTAGCCTTGCAATACAGTAATCTTCACTTCTTCTCAGTGAGTTACAAAGCTCCCTCTTGATCCCTACTTCAGAGATTGCAAAGACGACTTTTGGAAGTGAACTCCCTCTAGACACTAACTCAGTCTCATGGCTGCAAGTTGTGACTTCACGCTTGATCATTTCTTTGGTTGGCATGACTTCCTCACAAGATGCCTCAAGCTTTTCATCACTAAGCAATCTCTCATCACCTTCTTGCTTCTAGAACTGTCCTAAAAGCATTTTAGAGAGAGATTACTAGTAGTTTATAACTATCCAAAAAAATATCAAGGCTAGAATCATACAAGGTTTACTATCTCAAGATATAGCATGAATACATAAGAGTTTATGAACAATAAATAAAGAAATCAACCTATAAGTAAAATAAGAGCAAATATCAAAAGATTAGAATGAAGGGATAAAGAACTTATCTTTAATTGAATTCAGATATAACTCTTTCTTCCATCTTTTACTCCCCTCGAGAGTGCTAAACTCAGCACAACAAAAGATAATCTGCACAACTACAGATTTCTTGAATGCATTATGCAATTAGCATGTAGAACCAACTCTCTCCTAGAGTTCAAGGCGCTATCACAATTCATGCATTAGAGAATGATATCGATGTGACCAACTAATCATCATCAAAGTTGCAATTCTCTTTTTATTTCAGAGTCACACTCAAAAATCTTCACAACTAGCATGAAATAACTTGCAATGAATGAAATCTTCAAAGGATCTTAAGCTAGTGAACACAATTCAAGAGAAACCACTATCTCTCTTTACTAATTACAAGATCCAACTAAATGATATAGCTCAGCAAACAAAGAATACTTATCTCTTTAAATATTCTGAAGGATGCAAATACTGGACGTAGTAAGATACGCTGCTCTTGCGCACAGATCAGCACACAACCTTCACGGCTTGAACACAAGCCCATGATTTAGAATAGAAATTCCCTAGAATCCATCTGAGGAGAGATCTCATCCACATCCGCAAATGAAGCATGTTGATTAGGCCTAGTAGGGCAATCTTTTGCATAGTGACCAAACTTGTCACAACAAAAGCATTGGACTTTGGAGAGGTCCCACTTCTTCTTGAATACAGGAGCACCATCAGCTCCTTTATCTCTATTCCTCTTGAAATATCCTTTCTTTCCACCTTTCTCTTTCTTCTTCGAGGATTGAGCGGAAAGAACATGAATGTCTTCATTTGTAGAGCTTCGACCAATACCTCTCGCAGCCAACCTAGACTCTTCTTGAATACAATCTGCCCTCAAACAATCAAGCTTGGGAAGTTTCGATCTTGCACTGATTCCTTGAATGTAAGATTCCCGAGATGAAGGAAGACCATTAAGGGCAAGCATGGTCAAATCCTTCACATCAACAAAATGATCAATAGAAGAGAGTTGATCTCTCAATTCGGAAATCTTCATGAAGTAAGCGATGATAGATTCTCCTTCCGCCATCTTCACATGATGAAGTTGTTGCTTCAATGGAAGTGCATGGTTTGTGTTGTTGATTTCGTACATCTCCTCCAAAGTAATAAACATCTCTCTTGCTGTCTTCAACTTGGAGACAATAGGAACAATATGATCCTTCACAGAATCAACTAACATCTTCTTTGCCTTGATATCTTTCTTCCTCCACGGCAACTTCTCTTCTTCCTCCGCTGGTTCGGGAACTTTGGTCTCCACAAACTCAGCCAAATCATTCTCTTCCAAGGTGAGCATGATTTTGAACCTCCATGATGTAAAATTGGATGCTGCCTCGAGTGTATCCTCAATTTTAAGACCATTCACCATCTTGACTAAGATAGAGATAGACAAAGATATGAAAAAGAGAATAGAGAGTATCGCTGCAATAACAAATCTGATCACGATCTTCTTCAAACACACGACACAGCAGATACCTTGGGAAAACCCTCCTCCTGAGGGAGAAAAAACCCAGCAATAATATCTCTTTTATATTAAATCTCAGTGAATTCTTCTTTACAATGAAGGCTGATATGAAGGCCAAAGATAAGGCACCATAAACTAATGCAATCACCGAAACTGAGTGAAGCAATCTGCTAACAAAGATTTCTGCCTTGTACACAAATGTTGATCTGTACTTGAGACAATTCGCACTTTGATGAACCTTCGCACTTGATATCATGTAATGAATATGAGTGAATGGATGATCAACAATGAAACTTCATCAGATATATATACACAAGGAGATGGGAGACGTGACCTTTCATAAACAACATGTCGGCCACAGCAAAGAGGTATGTCTCTATCAAAAGGAAGGTTGGCCACATAGAGGATCGCACTCCTTAATAAATTTGTGACCCTTCAAAAAACAAATATTAAATATAAATATGAATTGTCTTCAATAAGATCGCGCCATAAGAGATTTGAGCCTTCATTAAAAATCGAGCCTTCTTTACAATTCAAATAGCCGTTAGGCTATCATTTGATTTGCCTCCAAATGCAATCGCGTGGTTCTAGAAGAAGCAGCCCGACACTGCTAAACACAACATTCATTTGGTATCTAATTATTATCAAGTGAAGTTCACACATTTTTCTTAGTGAAGATTATCTTTATCAGCAGATCGATTATTATTCTCAAGGAATTTGCATTCTTCAAGAGGAGGTTGCTTATCTATAGCAGATTGATATATATTCATGGAGATCGATATTGCTTGTGCATTTGCATCTTGAGAGGTGCTATCTTTATTGCTTCAAATCGGCCTAGTGTGTGGCCAGTTGTAAAGCAGATTTGCTGCTCTTTTATTCTATATATAAGTGATATATTGTTGTTGGGTTTTTCTCCCTTGAGGAGGAGGATTTTCCTAGGGTAAAAGTGATGTGTTCATTTGTCTTATGTGTTGCATTTTCTGTTTGCTTAAACCTAATCCCAAAACTAACATGGTATCAGAGCGGGTTTAAGAAGGAATCCGATCAAATTTGGTGAGTAGTCAAGACAACTCTTCAAGCATCATTCTAGAAAATGAAACATTAATAGTTCTCTGAAGTGTCGTGATCAATGGTGGACATCGTGAGCATTCAATTGCTTGCTTTCATTTATCTCTAGCTAAGGCAGTGTTTGGTATCGTGTCTCAAAATAGATTAATGAGATCTTCGTCTTGTTGAATCTTTTTTTTTTACAGACCGAACTATGGAGAAGTCGTGCTGAATTATAATGGCAAACAGTCATCCATTGTAGTATCTTTAACAAAAATTGTTTCTTCGGCAACTGACTCTATTTTTTGATTTGCATGGAGAGTGTGGGTGATGTGTTTCGATTGTCACTATGGTGTGAATAATTGCCTTTGTCGTATTTCCTGAGTGCAACAACTTTATATACAATTACATTTTTGTGTGTCGATTCAAGCTATAGACATGTTGAAGAAATAGTGGTTGACTATAGAAATGTGTATTGATGGACTATACTATAAGCAGTGTAGATATTACATTGTCTACATACTCTGAGAATGGGCTTTTTAATGTATTAGCCATGAGAGATATTTTGTGCCTATGTTGAGTAAAGAAAAGTGTTTGATTGTGAGAGTATGGAGACGCGTCTCTCCTTGTGGGTGCTAATGTCACTTAAGGAAAAGTATTTTCAGCAGTACATCATCGGGCGAAGATGATGGTTGTCAGGAAGAGTAAAATGACTGCAACAGAATCATTAAAGAGATAAGTATTTCATACCCTCGAATAATGTTCATGAATCTTTTATTAATTCATGCATTGGAATAGTGAATCTTGTATGCTTCTAGCATTGGTAATTCTCTTCGGGATAGTTTAATTCTATGAACTATTAGTAATCTCTCTAAAATGCTTCCAAGACGGATCGAGGAGCAAAAGGATGATGAGAGATTGCATAAGGAATTCATAGAGAGGAAGAGCTTGAAGCATCCTGTGAGGAAGTCATGCCAACTGGAGAAACAATCAAGCATGGAGTCATAGCTTGCAGCCATGGGTTTGAGTTGGTGGCACTTAACATCTCTCGAAGAGGACGAACCTATACTAATTGCGACCAGTTTCTTCGAAGAGGAGGAAATAACATTCAGAGGGACTCTGACAAACCATCAGAGGCAACCTTGGACGAGGAGGTCAGGAGGTTGATGCAAGTACTTGGAGCTTCAAAGGGAGTCGCATCATCA
This sequence comes from Sequoia sempervirens, assembly GCA_007258455.2. Classification (NCBI taxonomy): domain Eukaryota; kingdom Viridiplantae; phylum Streptophyta; class Pinopsida; order Cupressales; family Cupressaceae; genus Sequoia; species Sequoia sempervirens. The sequence continues at coordinate 497,492,990 of VDFB02281492.1, read as the reverse complement.
TGAAGATTTATTGTTAATGCATTTTTCTCTGAAATGGAGAAATTTGAGGTGGAAGCCCTTGTTAATGCATTTTTCTCTGAGACGAAGAAATTTGAGGTGGAAGCCCTTGTTAATGCATTTTTCTCTGAGACGGAGAAATTTGAGGTGGAAGCCCTTGTTAATGCATTTTTCTCTGAGACGGAGAAATTTGAGATGGAAGCCCTTGTTAATGCATTTTTCTCTGAGACAGAGAAATTTGAGGTGGAAGCCCTTGTTAATGTATTTTTTCTCTGACACGAAGAAATTTGAGGTGGAAGCTCTTGTTAATGCATTTTTCTCTGAGACGGAGAAATTTGAGGTGGAAGCCCTTGTTAATGCATTTTTCTCTGAGATGGAGAAATTTGAGGTGGAAGCCCTTGTTAATGCATTTTTCTCTGAGACGGAGAAATTTGAAATGAAAGCCCTTGTCCATCTCTGAGACAGAGATGTGGTTCTTTCCACCCTCTAGGAGTAGCCATCGTGGATGTCATGTTGAGAGACTCCATGACATCACGTTGAGAGACTCCGTGATGTATTCTTTGTACTTGTGTTTATCCCACACATGGGAGTAGCCATGGTGGACGTCATGTTGAGAGACTTCATAACGACATCGCGTTGAGTGACTCCGTGATGGGTACTTGTGCACATGTTCCTTTCCACACATGGGAGTAGCCATGGTGGACATCATGTTGAGTGACTCCATGACGATATCACGTTGAGAGACTCTGTGATGATTTCTTTTCCACAAATGGATGTGGCCATTGTGGGTGTCATGTTGAGAGATTCCATGACATGGATATCTCGAAAGATATCTCCCTAGCTAAGAGGGAGTGTTGATGTTATTGTAGCAACGGGAAATTTCTTTCTCCTGTCGAATTCAAATATAAAATAAACAATATTAAATGTTGAGGCAGTCATGATAACTTATTTATTTCTTATAGCCAACTTGATCAGAAGTCGCATCATTTTGTGTATTGGTGTCTCTTTTATGGAAGTAGTCGACTCTTCATGAAAAGGCATCTTGGTATCTATATATTGAAGGGTGACTCACATTCATTTGGTATCCAATTATTATCAAGTGAAGTTTGCACATTTTTTTGAGTGAAGATTATTTTTATCAGCGGATCAATTATTATTCTCAAGGAATTTGCATTCTTCAAGAGGAGGTTGCTTATCTACAGCAGATTGATATATATGAAACAGTTTTAGGCTAAAAATTGCTTGTATTAACAAAAGGAGCAAATTACAATATATAGAGGAGGTAGATCACTATAGACATTAAAATGTCTAACTACCTCAACTACTAACTACTGTAGATATAATTGACCATTATATAATATCAGAATATAATATTCTAACAATATATTCATGGAGATCGATATTGCATGTGTATTTGCATCTTGAGAGGTGTTATCTTTATTGCTTCAGATCGGCCTAGTGTGTGGCCAGTTGTAAAGCAGATTTGTTGCTCTTTTATTCTATATATAAGTGATATATTGTTGTTGGGTTTTTCTCCCTCAAGGAGGGTTTTCCCAAGGTAAAAGTGTTGTGTTCATTTGTCTTATGTGTTGCATTTTCTCTTTGCTTAAATCTAATCCCAAAACTAACACTAGGAACATAATGGTACCTACAAAACTCACTTTGAAACCTCCATCTCAAGCACCCAATAAATTGGGGAAGTAATGCATGAAACCATAAAATGATAATTAGAAAACCATAAGCTAAATCCACCCAAAAAGTAGTACCCTGATCCTTAGTTAAATTGTCAACTTCCAAATTCCAAGATCAGTCCACAAGCTTAAAATTGCATATTCCTTTCAACTGCTATAAGCTCATCATCATCCACTCACAAACTTAGGTGCTACATTTTAGCTCCATTATCTCCATTCAAATATGTCTTCTAACATGTCATAACATGCGTCATAAGTTGGTTAACAAGTGTAACTCCTTACAACTCTCTTATGTGTCATTGATGCTTGTACATTTCCAATGTGAGAGGCTACAACTTTTAATCCATGACGCTGATTAAGCTCAATTTTGTTTTTAGTGTGGAGCTCAAAGAGATCCATGTCACCATAACCTATTTGCTTTGATTAAGGATCATTTTGACAACTTTTTGAGGCCAAAATCAACTTCCATAGCCTTGAAAATAGAATTTTTATGCTGTTTAGGCTGAAAATTGCTTTTTTTTGTTCTCAATATTAGGATGCAAGGTTGAGACACCTTTCCTAACAATACGTTTTGATCTTGATACATATTTCAGGCCAAAATATACTTTCAATGATGGATTAACATGCAATTATAGTTAATGGTTTGTGGGACTCCTGAGATATGCTAACCAATTTTTTGCCACAATTTTTACACAATAACCCACACTTGGCCAATTTGATTAGCGTTAGCACCAAAACCAAATCTCTATCAAAGCAACTCTAAACAAGAATGCGCCCTAAAACCACTAAAGGAAGAGGGGTGGGCATATATGGTCAGAGGATCCCTAGGATCAATTAACTCAACAATTGAGAATTGCTTACAACTGGAAGTGTAAAATTAACTCAACGCCAAGAATGTGCACACAAGATCCCTTTGAAGGCGAGGTGCTAACATATGGTGGAGTAATTATTACAAACTGAAATAAGTAGGCGGATAACCAACCATGAAGATTTTCAATAACCAACCATGAAGATTTTCAAACTAAACTAATTCACCCGCTGTGGCGGGCATCCACTTGAGAGTGGGGATTCACCACTTGAAAGTGGGTGAGAAAAGTACAAAGTAATTTTCCTCCTCACTAGCGGTAAACCATCCAGGGGTTATTGTATGTGAATTAGAAGCACAAGTAAATGCAGAATTAATAATGGTTGGATTAGTACTACTAATTCTCAACCTTACAATAAAGGAAATCTGCAAATTACAATGTGTTACAATGATAGAATGAAGCAAGGATAGAGGAATGATTCTTGTAAGCTCTAAACAACTCAAATACTGAAAACTGAAGCCAAAAACTGAACTTATAACAATCTGATTACAAAAACCAGCAAAACTGAAACTGTAAACCAGCAACTGTGAAATCAATGAAATGTTCATAACTCATTCAATATACCTCTGAACGTGATGAAACGAAGTGCAAATACTCTTTGGAGGATGGGCGCCCAAGTTGCAATGAAGAAACAGCTTCAAAACACCTCCATTTATTTGGCACGAATTCCAATGCCCATCATGAGAGGTACGGCCTACTGGGAGGTACGATTTTGCAAGATAAAATCAAAGACTTGGAAATAAATTCCAATCTCTTGTGGAAGGGGTCGCCTTGAGTCTAGAACCACTTTGCAAACATACCCAGAATGATATTTAATTTGCTCAAAAAACTGTTAACAAAAAACACTTTCAGCTGTAATAATATCAGCAACACCAAAACTGAGAAAAACTCCAAAATCTTCAACAATTGAGCTCCATCTGCTAATCTAAATGAGAAGCAGCAATAAAAACCAACTAGGTGTTGTATTTCAAACACGAAATTGGATTGAAACTAGGAGGTAAGCATCCCTCGAAGTAAAAACTAAGTTGTCATTTCAATAGCATAACATTAGCATAAGTTCATGGATGGTAAATGCTAAAGCAAACTCTCTCTTTTAAAGAAATTGCGGTGACTGTTGATTTTCCACCTTTTCTCTTCAAGGGACACCCAAAGAATTTGAATCATTTAATTTTTAAAAGATAAATAATTCCTCCTCAACTTTGGCGTCCAACTCCAAAGCACATTTTAAACATAATAAAATATTAAATATTTCCTCATAAAGCGTCCTCCCTTCATGAACACCTTTTAAAACAACTTCAAGTTATCATATTAGGCCAAGGGGGGAGTCAACTTAAAATTAAAAAATTAATAACTTGAAAACTCATTCTCCCGTTTTCACCTCAATAGCCAAATTCAACAATATTCAACTGCTCCAACTAAAATGGAAAACTTACTGAAGAGCTGCCAACTAGACCACTGCCAAAATTAGAACTTACTAAAAATAGTAAATTCTGAGAAATGCCAAAAAACCTCCAAACAAGGAAACCCTGATTTTACCTTTGACAAGCTTACGGTTTCCGGAAATAGGCTATCAATCACCAAAGAGCGTATGGCTAAAATGGGGACATTACAACTCCTTTCTAAAGAAGCAATGATTTATTGGTAGATTTTAACCTCTTTCACATTCTTAATTTAAAAAGGCTATTTTCTCATAAAGAAATATATATTAAGATTAAGTAAAATAAATGCTGCACTGAAAAAAGTTGAATATAAGTAGACTCACACAAAAACACAAAGATATAAATTTTATTTTTCGAGGCCAAAGTTGACCTCTAGAGCTTTGAAAATTGCATTTTTATGTTCTATAGCTTGAAAATTGCATTTTTAAGTTCTATTTCCTGAAAATTGCATTTTTTTGGTTCTATAGCCTGAAAATTGTTTTTTTTTTTTCTGTTCTTAACATTAGGGTGCAGGGTTGAAACACCTTTCCTAACTATACATTTTGATTTTAATACATATTTCCTGACAGTATATATTTTCAATTATATATTAATATGCAATTACAGATAATGATTTGTTGGACTACTTTCTAAGTAGGCTACAATTTGCTTCTAAAAATGCAAGGATTTACTGTTAGATTTTAACCTCTTTCACATTCTTAATTTAAAAAGGCAATCTTCTCATAGTGGAAAACATTTTTTTAAGATTAAGTATAAAAAATGCTGCACTGCAAGAAATTAAATATAAATAGACTCACACAGAAAGACACCTAAAGATATAAATTTTATTTTAGGCACAAAATAAAAAAATGATAACAAATATTGAAAACGTAACAGAAGAAAAGAAATATTACAGCTATCTCACTTGCAGATTGCAATTTGATGGCCATTTCTTTCAAATCTTGAACTTTCTCCACATATTTAAATGGTGTGCTCTCCAATAGGCAAGGCTTAAGCGGTACAGGTGCTTCAGTCTGAATGTCTGCAAATTCCAGTTTATTGAGCTCCACCTGCACATAGGAATGCCAAAACCAAATGACGGAAATGAAAATAAGAATATAAATTCAAAACAAACAAACAAAGCATCTCAATTCTCTATCAAGATACACAAAAACTGCATCTATATTCCTTTGTTAAATAAGTCATCTAAATTTGTACTGCATCACTACCAACATGTTGTCCTTTACATGCTACTGAAAACCAATATTCCTAACATTTGACATTAATTATTACCCCACCATCCTCTTGTAATATACTTTTAAAAATATTAGCAAAACTATCAATAACAATACAGAGGCATAAAGTCTACACCTGTCACTTCTCTGACCAACTGAGCAAAAGAATGGTCAATTACAAACATAAATGTTTAAAATCAATAGTTCTTTATACATTATACAACAATAATATGTAATTACTATTAGCATAGATATTCCAAAGCTACCTCATTATACTAACCCATCAATACTTGTAAATTAGGATTTGATAGCACATAAAATTCCAAAACAATGGAAATCCCCATCATAAAGATAAAGTCCAACAAAATCTGCTTTTGATTTTTCTTTACAACTCCTTTGCATATACTTTGCAAACTGGTGAAATGATAAATTATATTACAGCTAAAGATGTATTCATGCTTAAATTTAATCAGCTGCCATAAATTGAATGGTGCCTTAGATAATCGATGAGAGTCTAAATTCTAAATAAAATGTAAATAGGACTCCATATCTTAACCTGAGAAGTTAGATATATCCATATTCCAAGTAAAGTGTGTTTGAAAGTATTTTATGTTGATTAGCTAAGTTGTCGGTCGCAGTACATGAGGTGTGTGTGTGTGTAATTTTATATATATTAAAATACTAAAACAGTGATACTCATAATTGCCAATAAACAAAATATTATATACCTCATAATTTGCAAAAAAGAAAATACTCATGAATTCATAATTCAGTGATTTGTGTGTGTGTGTAAGTTTATATATATTAAAATACTAAAAATAGTGATGCTCATAATTGCCAATAAAAAAATTATTTATATACCTCATAATTTGCAAAAAAGAAAATACTTATAAATTCATAATTCATTGATTGTGATTTGTCAAATGTCAATACACAATGAAAATTACAATCAATATTCAATAATCTTCATATTGATCTTCATCGAGAGCATCAAAGTCCACTTTTCAATTTCATTTGAACCACAATGAGTTACAATGCCACTTCCACTAGCCATGTCATATGTAGAAGCTGCCTCATCTAAAGAGATTTTGGCAAGTTGTGCAACAATAACATCGAAGTCAGCAAACTCAAGAGTTTAAATCCCAATTCCTTCTCACCCCTTCATTGTAATCAAGTTTCTTATGTGACAAAGATGCAAGTTGAAGTGCACAAAGGCCAAATCCTCAGCTTGTTTTGCACCCAATCGGCTGCACTTTAACTAATTGGATAGAGAAGTAAGTGCTCCAATTCCTCTCAATTGAAGAAGAACTCACAACCTATAGAAATGTGTAACTTTGGGTAAAATCGGCTATATTCCACGAAATCTTAGGATGAAGGGAAGGGGGGATGGGTCCCAAGGATGAGGTATCAAGGGCCTAGATTTGGGGATGGCAACTAGTGGGGGTCTAAAAGTGGAGACCCCAATGGAGTTGAGATGAATGCTCCTTGCAATGTTCCCTATCATGATACAGGGTGGGGTTGAAGGGCAAAGCCCCCACCGCCCAAATTAAACCCTTTAAAACCACACAAACCTTCATGGCACACACCATTTTCACAATTTTATCACTTAAGAGAGGAATCAGGTATTTGGCAATATTATGTTTATAAAAATATTCTAAAATAAAATCTTTTGGCGGCCCTTTAGTCTCACCCAATTCCATCCCAAGTTCCCTAAGGGTCCTTCTGCAAGAAAATTGAGGCAAATACTAGGTGAAACCCAAGCCATCCCATCCCCAAGCCAACACACGATTAGCGGGGTGAGGGAGTTCTATTGAACCTTGCAACATAGTTGATTAGATATGAAATGCACATTAATAGTTTCACCTCTTAAATTTGTTATCTTTGATTACTTTCCAAATTCGTCACATTTTGTCCAGAAACTCAACCGACTCTAGGTACAAGTCAAAAATTGGCTTGCTCAATCCAAGTCTCAAAATTATCATTATAACTAATTTACTTTACAGCTGCAAATAATTGAAGATTAGTTGCATGCATAGAAAGAAACAAGTAAAGAAGTTAAGATCTGAAAAGCAAATAGAAACAAACCTCAAACAACCGCAAAGAACCCCAATGTACAAAGCTTTAGGAGTAAAGACTGCCTTCTCTTGCTATTATCTCTCGCAATATAACAAAACAACTTTCTTGGAGAGCCTCCAAAAACATCAAAAATGTGTTCTTGGCCTACCTTGCTTTACAACTTGCTCCATACATGCTCCTACACTACACTAGATTGCTACAACTACAAAGCACTCTACCAAGATGAATTACATAACCTCAAAGGGTATAAATATGCATAACTCAACAACTAGAATGAACAAAGATTCCAAACAATAATAATGTTTGAAGTTATAGAATTTGATGTGCTCAAGCTTCCATGTGGGTCTATTATTTTGTCTTTTTTGTATAGGTGGCAATGGCAATGTTAGCATTGGACCTAGAGTTCATAAATCTAAGACGGATCCATATCTTTTTTGCCATGCACTACTCCAAGTTCCCAATCGTCGATTGAGAGCATAAGTTGGAACAAGGACATAAATGATGCAACTACATGTGCAATTGGAGACTTTTGGTACTATTGCACCATTCCATTCCATGCAACCAAGTAATTATTTTTTGTTGTATTGTTTAAAAATTTATAGCTTAATTCTTTGCCTCTTATGTCGAATTCAAATTTAAACTCTCCATTTTACAATACTTATTTTATTTAACTTATTTGTGACATGTGTTAAGTCTCCTTACTGGCAAAATATGATTGATGCCATTGCTGTTTGTGGGGTGGGCTTCAAAGCCCCTAGTGAAGATGACATAAAGGGCCCAATTTTGACACAAAAGGTGGCTAATGTAAAAGCCACAATAGAGGAGCAACAACTGATATGGAGGAGGAATGGTTGCACCATCATGACTGATGGTTGGACTGATAGAAGAAATAAGACATTGCTGAATTTTTGTTTCTTCCTCGGGTGATTGTACTTCCTACAATGCATTGACTTAGTGATTAATATTTTTAATTTATGCTTTATTGAATCATTGACTTTGTTTCTTTTTTAGGTGGCACCGTATTCATCAAATCAATTGATGCTTCATGACATACCAAAAATGCCACATTCCTTTGTGAAGCTTTAGAGGAAGTTCTAGCTGAGGTGGTGAGGAGAATGTGGTGCAAGTGGTGACGGATAATGCAGCAAATTATATTGTTGCAGGTAGACTATTGATGGAGAGGCACCCATCATTATTTTGGACTCCATGTGTTGCCCATTGCCTTGACCTCATATTGGAGGATTTTTCCACGCTTCCATGGATCGAAACATGCGTGGAGCCGGCCAAATACATTTGTAAATTCGTATACACTCACACATGGGTCCTCAACCTAATGAGGCAATACACACGGTAAAAGGAGTTATCTCGTCCTGGCATAACCTGATTTGCAACAAATTTCATCACATTACAATCCTTGCTTCGATCAAAGGGAGCTTTGGGGCGCATGTTTGTTAGTGAGGAGTGGACTTCCTCATCCTATGCTAAGACCACTACAAGGGTTGATGTGGCAAATTGCATGTTTGATGAGCTAAGCTTTTGGATACCTGCTATGGAGATTGTAAAGGTAAATGAAAATCTAATTCTACATTATGTTTTAATGTTTATTCATTTTTCTTTTATTTGCTTATTTTTGTTCAAACTTAAGTTAATGTTTCACAATAATTGCAGTTCACTGAGCCTTTGGTAGTTCTCCTACGAGTTGTTGATGGGGAGAAGCCCGCAATGGGCTACATATATGAGGGCATGGATAGGGCCAAGGAGGTTATTAGATCAATCTATGCAGGAGTTGAGGGCAAGTATCGTCCCATTTGGGAGATCATTGATAGGCGATGGCACCTCCAGCTTCACAAGCCCATACACGCAACTACTTATTACCTCAATTCAGCATTCCAATACTGCCCTGATTTCAAGACAGATGAGAAGGTTCTGAATGGGCTCCACTCAGTGATAGAGCGGATGTCGCCTAGTGTTACAACCAGTGTTACAAGACTCGGACTCAGCAAGCCAATTTTTTACTCAGACTCGGACTTAAAGCCTAGACTCAGAAAGACTCAGCAAATAGAAAAACCCAAGAAATTCAAAGATTTTTAAGGATTTAAAACTTGTTTCATGCACCCTTTAATAAATAAACCTTAAAGACACAATAACATCATCAAATAGAAATTACTATGATCCCATACACAAACATACATCGATCACATAAGTATAAACGCAAATTTTAGCTAAAAGAAATAACACATTCAAATATATAAATATAGTCAAATGTATACAAAACTCATGGAATATGAAATCCATGGCATCAAAACAAGTATCAAAACTAAAAAAATAAGTCTATGGCTCAGAAGAGCTTGCATTACTCATCCCAACATCACGACAAGTCATGCGCTAGTGTCTAAGATAGGTCCTAGATGATGATGTAGCCATGATATTTGCTTGTGTCTCAATGATTGGTGTGTATATTCAAATGAGGGATTTATTATTAAAATTTTATTGAAGCCTTCAAGACTGCATGTTTTGTTGTCTAATGTATGAAACAAGATAATCCTTGATTATGGCTTTTAACAATGAAAGATGTTGAGAATCGCAAAAGGGGATATGTATTTCATAGGTTTTATGATCATGATTCATCATTGGCCTATAAAATGCTTAGACCTATAGTTTGATGAGGGTTTGGGGGACTCGTTTAGGGTCACCCGCCTCGCAACTCGCTGAGTCTAGGCAAGTTTCCGCGAGTCTTGTAACACTGGTTACAACACATATAGTCCACAAGGTCAAGACCTTTAGACTTGCACAAGGAGAGCTCTTTTCCCATGACGTGCAAAGATAATCAAACTGAAGAGCACACAAGAAATACTGAGGGGGGGGGGGTGAATCAGTATTTCAAAACTTTAAACCATATAAATCAGAAATTAGAATATTATCAGCAACATAGAACCACATGAACCAGTTGAACACCAGGATTACATGGAAAACCCTCTCAGGTAAAAAACCACAACAAAATATTGCTTTTATTAATCTCCAAACGGCACCAACCCTGATTACATTTAGTGAGCACCAACCCACCGAGAGCACCAACTCTCCTTCGAAGCACCAACTTCGAAGACACCAAAGCACCAACTCCAAACTATATCTAGTGAGCACCAACCCACCGAGAGCACCAACTACAGTGGCTGAAGCACCAACTCCAGACTTCAAATAAAAATCTGCAAAAATCACTGCCTTCACATGAACTGTGAGGCCCTCAAATACATACACACTGTCCTGAATCAAAAATTGAAATACCACGTCCTTTATCTTGCACCCCCAAGATCACATACTCCACACTCAAACTGAAAACTCCCTTCTTCATCCAAGTCTTCACACATATGTTCAGCATATTCTAATGTTCAGCATATTCTAACGTTCAGCATGTCTTGAAACTCTATCCACTGATACACCCAGATTCATGAATTTATGAGACCTTAGAATGGCATTTCACAGAAAAAGAGCAGAACACTGGAAATCAATTCAAATCACTTTATCCTTCATTTTCAGATTTTAGGACTTCACAGAAGACGGACTTTATCAAATAATAGCAGATAATATTGAGTAGGCAAACGTCTTTGATTGCACACCTGTCCTTCACAAGATCATCCTTAGCACATGTGGAGACTCTAAATTTTGCCTGATACACACAGCCAATGATCAACACAACCTCCAAAACATGATTCAGCAATAGCATAAGAATCAAAGCTCGCACAAGTATTTGCATCAACATACTTCAAGAGCACTATATGAATAAAAACAAAGTGCCTTGCAATCTCCTCTCTCAAAAACCGTCTCCAACACCAAATTAGTCACAATAAAATGAACCCATTGCTACACACACAGAAAATGTGATAGCATCTTCATACGATTTGACCACAATCAACACATAAGTCCAACAGTATCCTTTTTATGCCTTTTCAGTAGCAAACACACACACACACTTTCTTTCGTCAGGAGCAGATATCTCATATATTATTTACGCCACACTTTGTAGACTCACGACTTCACCCATGGCGAAAACAACTCTAGAATATCAACAAAATCATCTCAAAAAGCATGGTCGATAATCCAACCTCACTAATTCTTAACACAGAAAGAACATAACCTAGCAGACAGTCAATGCCATTACTTCAAAAGCTGCACTTATTCTACAATGAACATTATTGAATGAAGATGGCAATTCAACCCTTCACGCATAAAGCCACTAAATACTTCAAACACAGCCCACGTATATAAAAAATTAGCGATGCGATCTCTTGAGTATACAATATATTATTTTTTTCTTTTTTGAGCACTCTTCATCTCCAGGCGTCACATTTAATTATTCACTATAACCCAATCAAAATAAAGCCCATCTACAAATAGAGTCGTCGCATAAATAAATGAAATCGCCCCAAAAGAGAATCTTCATGAATGAATTCAAATGTAGCCTCCCACTTTTATTCTGCCAAAGATATTTTTAGACTTTTAAATTAAATTAGCCTTCACAACCTGAGGAAGCCACCTTGACAAATATTCGATGCCACTCTTTGATAATAAGCTTGCTCTATACCAAATATTTACCTTCACCCCAACAATGAAACCGACGCTATATAGAATTCTGAAGTCACCACAGTAAAAGGAGTTAATGAATGAAATCTGGAACCGTTACCTTCAAAGAATACAATCAAGTCCTAAAAACAAAATATATTCTGAAGCAGAAGTCAACATAAAAAGGATGGAAGCTGTCAGAAATCCATTTACTCATAGAGTCGCCCATTAGCCATCACTAATAATAGAACATGCAAATTTTAAAAGACCACGATCTGGAAAATTTTATTAATGTTTCCTCCAGAAAGATTTAATACCACCGCTCCATACTTTGACAAATCTGAAGCAGCCCTTCAATACTTTTCAAAGTCTCATTTGAATGGACACGTCTAAGCAAGAACAAAGGAAACCGATTACAATTAAAACTCTTAGCCACATAGAAGAGAAACTGCCAACACATCATAACCACATATCTATCGCTCATTTTTAATCAAAGACCTTCTGAAACAGCTCAGAGACGATGACAATAGTAATGAGACAGCAATCAGGTAATCAGAATATGCGACTCCATCCAAAAAAACGTCTTCAAAACATTGTAAACTATTTTCAACAACCCGCACTTAGGAATAATGAACAACCAAAAAAAGAAAGAGTTGCTGCAAACTTTGAAGATCTTAACTTCTTCACCACAACTCCTAGCAAAGCATTTGAAATTCACCAGACACTTATACCATAAACAACTGCCCAAAAATGAAAGCGATACTTTCATAATAAAAGATAAGTAAACAAGCCTCCAACATCGCCACATGTAATGTATGTGCCACCTCAACCATTCTACCGCCTCAAATTAAAATAGGCCCTTTAAAAATATTCACGATTTTATCTGAAACTATCCCTACACAAAATTTCTGATAAAAATAGATTTTTCATTTGAAATATGAGCCGCCCAATAAAATAATATCCTTCAGTATATCCGCCCAGTAGCCATTGAATATCTGCCACAAAGAAAACAAATCCACTCTAGTCACCATATGAAATATGATTTGATATTAACTTGAAACATCGCCTCTATGCATTTGAATATTTTTGGGAAAAATATGTCTTAGATGCAATAAAGCCACGTCCAAATGAATTCTTTAAAGGCCATGTGTCATATAAAATATAAGCCACTCCATATAAAGAATCGAACCTCAAAGAGAGCATCCGTTGTCTTATAAAGAATGACTTTTCAAACTGACACAAAGTTGACATAGAATAGTTGACTAAGCACACAACCAAATAGCTGATGCAGACAACCAGACAGCTCAAGCAAGCAAACAGACAGCTTAAGCACTTAAGCACAAAGCTCAACCAGACACACAGATAGCTCAACCAAGCAAGCACATAGCTCATGCAGGTCAAGCAAGCAGGTACCTAACTCAAACTTGACATCAATGACAAACTTATTCCAACACAAACGACATTGCAGCCAAGTAAAAATATATTAAGGGCATAATTTAAGTATAAAAATGTAATAAACTTTTCCTCTTTTTATATTATTATTAAATGCTGAAACTTAAAGTTGGATAATGAGATTGATTTTTTTCTTTTTCTCATCTCAGATAGATGGTGGGAAATGTTTGGTGCTAAGATACCAATCTTCAGAGGATTGCAATTCGCATATTGAGCCAACCATGCAATGCTTTAGGTTGTGAGCGCAATTGAAGTATGTTTGAGCACATACACTCCAAGAGCGCAATAGACTGTTCATCGAGAGGTTGAATGATCTAGTCTAAGTTCATTACAACCTTCGTCTTCGCCACAGACACATTTTGGGCACTGACTCCACCCCCATCACACTAGAGCCTAAATGAAGACCTTCAAAACCACACAAACCTTCATGGCGCACACCATTTAATTAAAAAAATTGTAAATGAAAGATTGCAAATTTTTTTAAAAAATTTAATTAAAATGGCCAAGTCTGAGGCACAAGACTCGCCGGTTTTGGAAAATTTGGCAAGTCTAGCGAGTCTCGGCGAGTACTTGGCTGTCGAGTCTCTAGGACTCGTTTAGGTCACCTACCTCGCAACTCATCGAGTCTAGGCAAGTTTTTGCGAGTCTTGTAACACTAGTTACAACACATATAGTCCACAAGGTTGAGACCTTTAGACTTGCACAAGGAGAGCTCTTTTCTCGTGACATGTGCAAAGATAATCGGAAGACATTGCGGCTAGGTAAAAATATATTAAGGGCATAATTTAAGTATAAAAATGTAATAAACTTTTCCTCTTTTTATGTTATTATTAAATGTTGAAAGTTGGATAATGAGATTGATTTCTTTCTTTTTCTCATCTCAAATAGATGGTGCGAAATATTTAGTGCTAAGGTAGCAAATCTTCAAAGGATTACAATTCGCATATTAAGCCAACCATGCAGTGCTTCAGGTTGTGAGCGCAATTGAAGTATGTTTCAGCACATACACTCCAAGAGTGCAATAGACTGTTCATCAAGAGGTTGAATGATCTAGTCTAAAGTTCATTACAACCTTCGTCTTCGCCACAGACACATTTTGGACACTGACTCCACCCCCATCACACTAGAGGAGGTTGATCCACAATCTGAGTGGATCACTAAGGCTGAGGATCCTATCTTTAGTGATGAGGACCTCGATTGGGTTGACCAAGCGGATAGAGAGGTTGAGGCTATAGCCATGCCAGAGGAGGATGGATGTAATGTCCCATATCTAATCTGACCCGATTACTATGATTGTTACAGTTTAACAGAGCAATCTTTTGTCAAACAATTCACTGGCTAGTTGTTAGTCTTTATTCCATGCTATATCTACACGTATGGAATCCTTTTTGGACTCAAACTACATAAGATATTCTCATGGCATAACACAAATTCTAAGGGCCTTAGATAATTAGATACTCATGTTTTAACTCAGATCGATACTAACTGGATCAGGAATTTCAATTTGCAGATTGTATATATGTTCTTTGATATAGCAATACAGTAACAGTAGGGGTCAGGCCTTTTTTCCTATATCGACTGGATGAGTGTAACCTTCAATAACGCTTTGGTAATATATGTAACTGTTGTAGCACCCCTATCTTCCTTACCGTGGCTCCCTGTTGATTGCCTTGGACTTCGAGAAGAGGACAATGATGACCTCCATGTCAGGATTGCAATCCACCAATTAGTGGCTCGATGATAGAAGATTCTAAAAGTATCGACAAACTCTAGATATGAGTCTCAGTAATTATCTATTGGAGTCTACGAACCCTCCCCTTCAAGCTTTAACATATGATGGCGGCAATAATAATGAATGTAGAGTATTGATAATTCCTCGCCCAATAGCTATAAGGAACAGCGCCTTGATTTCTTACGTCGTCCAAATATAGGATATTGGCTAATGATCAAATGCTTAGTTCTGAAATCTATTAGTAAATGGTGCGCCAATTCTTCATCCTGGTCATAGGTTCTACAAGAGCACTCAATCAATGTTTATCAATATACAAAGTCTCCCAAAGGTTCCACCATGATCTCTAACTCACATTCCATTCTCTATAAATCATGTTCCAAAGTACCCCTTCATTTAGGAGAGACGACCTCCCTAAAGTGAAACAACTTTAAAATTATTTAACTAATTGTATTTCTTAATGAATTTTGTATTCCCTGCATTACTGTCACTTGGCAATTGTAATTGTTGCTTTATGGGTGTTAATCACTCTTTTTAGTATCTTCTTTAATCACCACTTTAATGCCCATTTGGGCTCTCCATAATAAATTCATTGTCTTTGCATTGATACTTGATGCTCATCAATGTAATGTCTCCTTTTATTATATTTTATATTAAGATATTATGTCTCTGTTTATTTATTATAATGATCCATTTTCTTTTTGATAGTTATATTATTTTATGTTTATGTTCTTATATTAATTATATGCTTTACTTTAGTATTATAACTATAAATTGATTTTATTGATTTATATTCATTTTAAAATTTATATATATTTTAATATTGTATCATAATGGTTATAATATTTAAATTGTGTATTTGTATTTTGGTATTTATATAGTGTCATATATGATAATTACAATTATAATATTGTCCTTTTATAAAGATATTGAATAGTTGAAAATATGTGTTTCATTATTTTATTGTTACGATTTTGGGGACATGGCAGTGGAGCATGAGCAAACATAGCTAATGTTGATGTGGGTGGCACAGAGATAGAGGCAAAGATTATGGCTGCAACATCAGCCAAGACCTACCTTAGACGCCTTCGTAGGAAGGATGCAAGCTCCTCTGAGCCATAGACTTCTAGTTTTACTTTTAATATTTGTTTGGAACTTTTGATGCCATGGATTTCATATTCCATGATAACAATATTTGTAATTTTATATATCTAAGTGTGTTATTAATATTTCCTTCAGCTACAATTTGTGTTTATACTTATGTGATCGATATATACTTGTGTGTGTGATCAAAATAGCTTTTATTTGATGATGTTATTGTGTCTTTAAGGTTTATTTAATAAAGGGTGCATGAAACAAGTATTAAACCCTTAAAAAACTCTGAATTTCTTGAGTTTTTCAATTTGTCAAGTTTTTGTTGAGTTTATGCACCGAGTCTGAGTCCGAGTCCAAAATCAGCTTGCCAAGTCTAAGCTGAGTCCAAGTCTCATAACTATGCATCCAACACAAATAACAAAGCAAGAAAACCTTGGAGAAGCCAAAGATCATTGACAAAGAAGTCAAATCTTTCCATGACATCAACAAAGCCCATCCATCTATTATTCCAAGTAATCATATTTTGAGGATCCCAACATCCAAGACATTCCATTAGTACAAAAATTTCTCCAAAATATTAGAAAAGGGGTCAAAACACTTAGTCCCTCCTCTCTTCTTAATGAGAGAGATAACAATATTGAAGTCTCCACCCCTGATTAAAGGGGACCTATTGTTGAATAAAAGGATTGCTTTCCATTGGAAAACTTTTAACCTAATATCTATAAAAGCACGAGCATTTAAGTCAAAAAGATTGAGGACTGAAATACAAACCAAAGGGTAGCAATGTGGCTCAAATCCCCAAAGGTTGATTGGCCAATGAAATTGAAGTTGGCCTTGGTTTCCTAGAGAAAAGCTAAGGAAGGTAGCTCATTGAGAAGTAACCTACACCTAGGATTTTACCAAAGATTGCCACCCACAACCCTTACATTACAAAATGTCACAATCAATTCTAAAAGTTAGAAAAGTAGAAGTTAATTGTTTCAATCATTCCCATGAGCAATTCTCCAACTCTCTTAATTCTTGCCCGATTCAAATTTCTACCAACTTTTGTTCATCATATCCTTGGGACTTTTCCCATGGTGTTTGTTTGAACCCTAAGCCTGGAAGCTCAAAACAAAAGATAAGATTTCAACAAATGAAATGCAAACATTAAATTGAATCACATAATCGCTTCCAATAGAGCAAAAAGATGAATTGCATAAACATCATGAATTGAAGGCATGATTTAAACCAAAATGCAATACCTCTTAACAACAAATGGATATGCTCTGCAAATGATGAATGTTTGTTGCTCACCTTGACAACATCTGCTTGCTCCAAATTGGGATAAAGAAATGATGGATTTGATCTCAATTTATAGAATTTTGATGAGATGTTTGAATGCCTAATATTTGATCTTGAATCATGAGTTTACCCCATTGATGGTGCAATGGATGTGGCGGCGTGGCATCTATTACCCATTTTCATGGAGGTATATAATGTCCCCTTTTTCTTGCCCTAAATCCACCCTATTTTAATAGTGTTTTTAAACACTAGTACATATATTATATAACATTAACATATAAATAATATAATAATAAATAAAATAAAATAAGATTACAGAGCGGTGGGCCTAGCTCGATTGGCTAAAGATTCCTATTATAGGCAAGAGGTCACGAGGTCTAGTCTCCCCACCGTCCCTATGGTATCGGAGGGCGTGTCGCACCAGCATCACCGATCACCTAAAAAAAGTTTACCAAGCGCACTGCAGTTTATAGGGGGACGAATACCCGACCGATTCCTGCAATCTAAAAAAAAATATAAGATTACTTTATTGTGGTCAACAAAATTTGAAGGAAAAAAATAAGATAAATCCAAATAAATTTCCCTTGAGGTGGACGACCTAGTGAGAGGTCAAGAAATGAAATATTTAATGCCTCAAGTGATTTTCCCTACTTGGTACTTGTGCTTTTGGGCGCTTAGCATGCATTGCTTGGGGTCGGCCCTAAGGAGGAGGGAAAAAAAGGAAATAAAATAAGAATATATTACTTAAGGAGATCAATCTTGATAAGGTGATTTTGGGAGGGCTATAAAAGAAATTAAAGTGCAAGACATTTGGGATCGATTCATATCTAATTTCATTTTTGGAGATTCTTCTCTTTGGCTGCAACTTTGGTTGGGCTTCATTCCAAGGACGAAAACCCTTGTGAATGTGGTAAGTTGAACGAAACCCTAGCTCACAGTGTGGAGAACTCATGATGGAGTTCTAATTGCACTTCATTGGAGACAATTGGAGGTTTGGAGCATCACTGCAAATCAGAATTGAAGATCAGACTTAGAGCAGAATTATTGTGGCATTTTGTGAGTAGATTGCATTAGGGTTTTGCCCTAATTTGGAGCGCCTCTTGGAACAAACGTGAGCCCCCACCTTTGGAGGGTGATTTTGCATATTTGAAGCAACAAACCCTAAGCACTCACCAAGGAGGAATTTCGCCCACCTAGGGTTTGATATTTGAAAACTATTTTGCATATATTTGGTATGTATAATCATAGTTTTAGATCTGATTTGTAGAGCAGAAATTTGGGCATATGTTTGGCATGTTTGAGCCCATGGATTCATTGTAAAATCAGTCCAGAATATTCAGTTTGTAACAGCAGAAACTATCTACAGAAAATCAGATTTGTATGTTGCATTTGGATGCCCTATCTTGGGGTTTTTATGGTGGATTTCATGTTTGATACGAATATCAATTGGTAGCATCATTTGGCATGTTTATTTGTCATGCTTGGGCACTTGTATGTTCGCTATGATATTTTGTTTGAAATCAGAAAATAAATATCAGAATTAGAGCAGATCCCATTGGGGATATTACAGAGGTAACATCATTTGGCATGTTTATTTGTCATGTTTGGGCACTTGTATGTTCGCTGAGATATTCTGTTTGAAATTAAAAAATAAAAATCAGAAATCAGAATTAGGGCAGATTCCATTGGGGATATTACAGAGGTAACATCATTTGGCATGTTTATTTGTCATGTTTGGGGCACTCGTATGTTTGCTGCGATATTCTGTTTGAAATCAAAAAATAAAAATCAGAAATCAGAATTAGGACAGATCCCATTGGGGATATTACAGTGGTAACAAAGTAGTTGTCCTGCCAACCTAAGGGTATTTTTCTTCGTTGATGCAATGGAGTCAAAGGGATCAGCGAGCTCTTGAGAGAAAACGAAGAAAATTGAAACTGAATCATCTAGGATAGGGGGCAGAGGTAAGAAGATGTCTGACAGGGGTAAACAATGGACAATGGGATGCTTTCATGAGGGTCTAGCAGCAAATTCCTCAAACACAAGAGCAAATGGCCAAACAGCAGGAGCAAACAACACAGATGATGAACATGTTGATGCAGACCATAAATAATGTGAATAACACTCTCAGATTTGCACAAACTAATGGTACAAAAGGCAATCACTCCAAGCAGAATTGACCTGAAATTCAGGGCAATAGGGGTACCAGGCCCACACAACCATCATTCTTGCCCAGAAATGGAACCACAAATGAGGAAGAAGAGTTGAATCATGTTGGGGGTGATGTTAATTCAAGCATAGATGCCTACGCACAGCTTGATCTGGATGTGAGATGCCAAATCCGATTTATACAGTTTCACAATGCAAGGAGTGGATCAAGAGGGAGACAACCAGTGCAACAATCCAACAGAGATCTGCAACATAGGGTGAGCAAGTTGACACGCCCAACTTTTGATGGCTCGGGGAAGGCCAGTGCACAAGCTTGGGTACAAAAACTGGATACACACCTCTCACTTAGCTCTATGATAGAAGAGGATGATTTAGAAATTGCTAAGGAGGAGATCAAAGGGGAGGAGCCAAAAGAATCATTCTTGAAAGAAGAAGAGCCCAAGAGGATGGAACTTGAAATAGTGAGGGGTGCATCAAAGCTAGACTCACGAGAGGAGGAAGTCATAGAGCAAGAAGAAAAATCGAAGCTACAAAACATCACAGAGCAAGAACAAGAGGTCCACAATCACCAATTTGAAGGTGAAGATTCCTTGTTGATTTCTAATGTTTGTGCATTTTGTTCGCAGCCAAAGGTATTAAGATGTTTCAGATTTGTTGCTTCCTATGTCATTGCAAAATTCTTGTCATCATGTAAAGCATGCAAAAAAAGTGATAGAATAAGAGATACAACTTGCAATATAAGGCATGTGGACTCTTTGTTTCAAGTTCCAAATGTTCCATATCCAGGTGACCCCTTGAGGGTCAAAGAGGATAGACGCATTGGTGCTACATTACAATCCTCCCTTGAGGGTCAATTTTTTTATGCTTATTTGGGAATGCATGAAGATGGGAATCCAAGAAAGATAGATCTATATAACTACATCAGAAAATTGAGAAGAGAAGAAGAAAAATCAGAAGTTATCCAAAAGAGCATTGAGAAAAAAGAAAAGAAAGAAGAATTGCTTCCTTGTGATTTGCA
This sequence comes from Sequoia sempervirens, assembly GCA_007258455.2. Lineage (NCBI taxonomy): Eukaryota > Viridiplantae > Streptophyta > Pinopsida > Cupressales > Cupressaceae > Sequoia > Sequoia sempervirens. Next base: position 497,472,403 of record VDFB02281492.1, on the reverse strand, counting down.
GCCTATGGGTGATCCTAAGAAGAGGAGAGAACAACACTGCTTCACTTGCTTAGAAGCTCAGACACCTAGTCATACATGTGGAACCCTTAAAGAAGATGAAGCCATGCTCACAATTCCACTCCAGCAAAATGATGATATGGACAAAGAAGAATCACTTCATGCATCCACAAGTAAGGGGCACATGAGTTTTCATTACAACAATAAGGTTGAAGGATATGGTGTTATATAGTTTGGCAAGCCCGCAATGACTGATCAGCCACATGAAGGTATGAATTCATTTGATGATCCATTATTTGAGCATAACATTGTCTCACCATCTCTACATAGTAGTCACAAAGGATCAAATTGTGAGTTGGGTGACCTTGAAGGTGATATTGTTAATACATATGAAGGCAATTTGTTATGTGATGAGCAAAATGACTTGGATAAATTGGATCAAAGACATTCAGCATGGCAAGGGTTGAAATTCAATGAAGGTACAACTTGCAGCCATAGGATAGAAGTTATGACAAGTAATATACTTGGTTTTCAGCTGGATACATCCCTTGGACCAACACTTGATGATGAACATTCAACAATCAAGGATTCCATGAAGGCACCACAAAAAGGTACGATGAAAGTTCTGATTTTCTGATTATGAACAGCAGTCCATTATCTTCACATAATCATGAGGTGATAGACAAATCATACGAGGATGATAGTGGTAAGAAACCCTAATTTGTTGATACTCAAGATTTAATGGCTAAGCATGAGGTAACGGTTGTGGATCCAAGCCACAAACAATCTGATTTTGTGCATCATAGCATAGAAGATGTAAAGAGGACTCAAAGCATGTGTGAAGATGTAAAGAGGACTCAAAGCATGTGTGATGAGGGCTAGGGAAGCCAAGTTGTTGGCTGTTCAAGAAAAACAACACCTATAGAATATTAGGGAACAATTCAGTCACATGGATCATGAGACAGCAGCAAGATACACTTCTTCATCAATCTCTAATACTTCCAAGGGAAGAAACTATGATGGTTGAACCTCTACAGGATGAACCCTTTATGATGGTAGAAAATGAAGACCAATCAGATTCACATGAATTTGTTGAGAGGTATAATTTTGAAAACAAATCAAAAAATTTATTTTGTCTAAATGACTTTAATCATAGGGTTCACGAAACACATCATTTGGAGAGCCAATTGAAGGCTCAAGTCAAGGTTAAGGAGGTGGAAGTTGTGCACATACTTTTTGGACCAGCAAATAATGATTGTTATGCATATGTAGAGAAGAACATTTGTGTTTCAGATTTTGTTAAGAGTTTTACCCTTCTTGGAGAGCTCCATGAGCCCACCTATGTTTCAACACCATGCTATCATGATAATGATCCTCTGAGTGAACACAATGCTGTCCCAGTTCAAAACTTGAAGGAGATGTCATGGAGCTATCCGATTTGGAGTTGTATGTTCATGGGGATGTTGAGTTTCAGCTGGACTATAGTCCAAGACATGGAAATGAGTATGAGAGCAGAAAATTTTCAGACCCAATCCATTGGTTTTCAGCTCGCTCTTTGATGATTGATGGTTGTTCTATATTGTTGATCATGGAGTTTTCAAACTATACATTGATGTTGCAGCTGTTTGAACTTTGGATGGATTGGTGTGCATGGGATTGTTACTAACTTACTACAGCTTTGGGGGATTGCATGATGATGAGACCCTATCATCTTACGACAATAGAAACATTTTTAAAATGATCATAGGTCTGATTTTCAGTTTTCCTAGTGCTGTTCTGATTTATACCAGCAGCCTAGAGTGGGTATACATGCTTAATTATACACATATGATAGATATTTTTCATGTCCATATGGGGCAACTCAAATTTAGATGGATTGTTGGTGATGACAACATGCTGAAAGATACTTATCTCTTCATTTTCAGTTGGTGTGATGGTGTAATAACTTGGGATCCTGGTATTGGTGTGGTTGATACAACACTTCACAGGGATCTTGGTAAATTGCTTCACAATTTTTGGTTCAGTGATATTTGTATCAGAGTGGAGCAGTGGAAGCTTTGGTGCAGGTGGTTGTGCTTCCGAGGTCATGATTATGATATCACCTATCACATGTTGCTACACTAACAGATTACATGGAAGAGAAGCATAATTTCAGAGGTTGAGGGATGGAGCAGATTTGAGTTTGAGTGTGTATGGACAGTATTGTTTCATTTTTGGCCATCGAAACTCACTTTGATTTGGAGGAGTAGCCACAAGTTGAGGAGCAGGGTGATCATGGAGTAATGGACTAGTTGGAGAAACTTGCCACTTGAGGATATTTTGCAGTATCCAGCCTTGCAATTGCTTGTGGGCAAGCAATTCCAAGAAGGGAGGATGTAATGTCCTTTTTTTCGGGTTCCCTTGCTTTGCAGTTGACGCTAACTTTCTGGGTTTTTTCCAATGGTGACGGCTATTTTTAGTAACTTACTATTTATAGTAAGTTCCAATCAAGCTTCGTTTGGGACCAATTTGGTATTCTGACTCACTTACTATTTTTAGTATCTGGTCTCGGCTCCATTCATCCAACAACTCCGTGCAAAGTTTCTATTTTTGGCAATGGTGAGTTCTCTCAGTGGTTGGAATTAATATTTGTTTATTTGCCACTTAAGTTTATAATGTTGTTATTTTAACTTAAGTGAGAGGGGGTGTGGGTTATAAGAGCCCCCCTTGGCCTAGTAAGTAAAGTTGTTTTTAAAGAGGGGACAATGTTATCTCATGTTGACGCCTAGAAAGAAGGCTTTATCTCATATTTTTAAGGCTTAATATTTGCCTCAAAAGGTGGGTGCCCTCTTTGGAGAGAATTTCATGAAATTTCAAAAAGGTTAAGTTTAATGTAATTTTTGGAGAGCTAGAAAAGGACATGGGCTTTTGGAGGGAAAAGGTGAGTTTGAAATTGTGTTGCCCTAATTTCCCCCCCTTTCTCTATTTATTCCCTTTGGAGTTCTCATTTGGACATTGCAGACTTTGACGACACAAGGAGACTTTGCTGGATTGTTTCCAGAATTCGTACATTGCTGGTTGAGGACAAAAACCCTCATCTCTAGTTGCTGGTTTCAGTGGTGAAAGACCCACCCTAGAGGTTGGCACTCGGATTGAAGATTTACAATGATTTTTGGCTTGAATTGGTTTCCAGGGTTTCAAAAAATAAAACTATATGAGGATTTTTGGAGTATTTTGGATTGATTTATTTTTGGCATGTGATTTTGATTGATTGTTTAAGGGTTTTTGGTCGAGTTTATTTTGCTTCAGATGCGTCTCTTCAGGCCATACAGTTTGTGCAGTTGGGCAATGCCCTAGCTGGCCGTACCATATATTTGGGGCAAAGCTGGTGTTTGATTGTATGAAATCCATGGGAGCAGGTTTGGAAGTGTTATTTTAAGCTGAGCGTTTAGTTTTGAAAGTATTTTTAACCCCTTTTGTAGAGACACAAATTCCAAAGCATGTCGTACCATATTGCAGACTGCCAGGACAGGGGATGTGAAGACCTCCAGACTGAAATGCTTGAATTTGGAGGTTGTTTTCATTGCAAAAGAGGGCGCCTAGGCATGAATGACTAGTTGCAGGTAATTTGGGCGTGGTTCATCATAATTTGGAGAAGATTCGAAGGCTTTTACCCAGCCGCCCCTGCCTTCAGCACTCAGAAATTTGGAACTGTACATGACTGTTATCAATCTGCAGTCTTATCTTCCGTTATTCTGCCATATCTGTGGTGTTCAAAGGTTGCTGAAATTAGGGATGATCGAAAAGAAGCTCTGCTTACTTCAACCCAGCACCTAGTAACAGGTCTGATGCCATTTCCAGGGAGTTTGCTGACTATCTGGCTCTGTAGCAGCAACAACAGTCCTGTAATCTATCTATCTGATCAGCTACTTCACTCTTCTATCCTCATTATGAGGTCTTCCAATATGGTAGTTTCGTGAGTTCAAAGAGCCTATGAGAGCTTGCTTTGGAGCTGTAGGAGAAGTATTGATTATTGGGAGGTGTTTTCTCACTGTTGAAAGACAATTTATAAGTGTTTGCTGATGTGGAGCTGACTGTAACAGGTCCCTATCAGAGTGTCTTTGACCCAGTTTGCATTTGCAGACCTCTAACAGCAGATTCCTGGGATTCTAATCAGATCTGGGTGGTATTGAGTGTCCTCATACCTGGCTGGAAGAGTGTAGATGCCTCTAATGTTGATTATGAAGGTGTTGGGTGATCCAAAGTCTGTAATCTGCTGCAGCAGCTCACAACTCTCTGTCTTTCTGTATTGAGGTACTTGTTTGTCATGTCTACACTTGATCATGTTAATGTGTAAGACTCCTAAGACAAGTGTGATCATTCAATGAAACATGAGCAATAGTTTGCCAAACTATATACATCTCATCATTTGTTATGACAGCCTGTTGTTCATTTGCAAACCATTTCAAGCTATGATTGTACTAAATATTATTGGCAATATCATTTATTGGAATTTGTTGTGAGTCACTTTGGTTAGAAAAATTCAAAAAAAAAATCAGGGGTAGACATTACAGAGGACTATAATGGCCCCTTTTTCTTGCCCTAAATCCACCCTATTTTAATAGTGTTTTTAAACACTAGTATATATATTATATAACATTAAAACATAAATAATATAATAATAAATAATAAACAATAAATAAAATAAAATAAGATTTATTGTGGTCAGCCAAATTTGAAGGAGAAAAATAAGATAAATCCAAATAAATTTCCATTGAGGTGGACGACCTAGTGAGAGGTCAAGAAATGAAATATTTAATGCCTTTAGTGATTCGCCCTACTTGAAGAAAGGAATGAAAAATAAAATAAAATATTTTATTTGTGTTTCTGGGCGCCTAGCATGCCTTGCTTGGGGTCGGCCCTAAGGAGGGACAAAAGGGGAATAAAATAAGAATATATTGCTTAAGGAGGTCAACCTTGATAAGGTGATTTTGGGAGGGCTATAAAAGAAAGTAAAGTGTAAGACACTTGGGATCGATTCATATCTAATTTCAGTTTTGGAGATTCTTCTCTTTGGCAGCAAGTTTGGTTGGGCTTCATTCCAAGGACGAAAACCCTTGTGAATGTGGTGAGTTGGACAAAACCCTAGCTCACCTTCTGGAGAACTCATGACGGAGTTCTAATTGCACTTCATTGGAGACAATTGGAGGTTTGGAGCATCATTGCAAATCAGAATTGAAGACCACACTTGGAGCAGAATTATTGTGGCATTTTGTGAGCAGATGGCATTAGAACTTTTCCCTAATTTGGCACGCCACTTGGAGCAGACCTGAGCACCCACCTTTGGAGGGCAATTTTGCATATTTGGAGAAGCAAAACCTAAGCACTCACCAAGGAGGAATTTCGCCCATCTAGGGTTTGATATTTGAAGACTATTTTGCATATATTTGGTATGTATAATCATAGTTATAGATCTAATTTGTAGAGGAGAAATCTGGGCATATGTCTGGCATATTTGAGTCCATGAATTCATTGTAAATTCAGTCCAGAATATTCAGTTTGTAACAGCAGAAGTTATCTACAGAAAATCAGGTTTCTATGTTGCATGTGGATGCCCTATCTTGTGTTTTTATGGTGGATTCCATGTTTGATATGAATATCAATTGGTAGCATCATTTGGCATGTTTATTTGTCATGTTTGGGCACTTGTATGTTCGCTGTGATATTTTGTTTGAAATCAGAAATCAAAATTAGGGCAGATCCCAATGGGGATATTACAGAGGTAGCATCATTTGGCATGTTTATTTGTCATGTTTGAGCACTTGTATGTTCGCTATAATGATTTGTTTGAAATCAAAAAAATAAAAATCAGAAATCAGAATTAGGGTAAATCCCATTGGATATATTACAAGGTAATTAGTTAGTTATCTCATGTTGATTGGTGAGTTGAATGATTTGATTGGATTGTTAACTAAATGGATTGATGAGTTAATTGAATTGATTGATTAGTTAACTATGTTGATTGATTTATTAAATGTATTGATCAATTAACTATGTTGATTGATTAGTTAACAATGTTAATTGATTAGTTCACTTTTGGGGTGGTGTAAATCATGCTTTTTATAAAATCATTTGTGGATAATAGATTTATTTGGATTTATTTGAATATTTGAGGGAAAATGATTTATTTAATCAATTTGATTTTGATGAAGTGAATTAATTAAGGGAAGATGAATTATTTTAAAGAGTGGATGAGTGATTATGTTATTAGGTGCTGAGATGGGGGCAATGGTATGGAGATGAGCATATAAGATTTTAATGTCTACAAAAACAATTAGGTGAGGCCTGAATTAGGCTTTTAATAGTCAGCATTTGTATTTTTGGATTGAAGCTCCTGTAGGAAAGGGATTAACAAGCTCACCAAGGACAAATCCTGCATCATTCCAGTGAAAACAGAGAAGGGACTAACTGTAAGCAAATGCAAAGGGCAGATCCTAAAGGCTGGCTGCACACTTAAAAGAAAGAAGAGTAGGTATATCCTGGCTCACTTCGGGGTCAGCCATGATGGAAAAGAGCATAGCAAACAGCACCAAACCCTAGAAGAATCACAGCCCTAAACCAACAATCAACTCATTGTAAATCAAAAGTTGGTGATTCAAGAAATTAAACAAAAATGCCAAAGGGGTCATCCATTTGAGTGTTCACTAATACAGCTTTATTTAATGATAAATACTCACACAGATTGACTTATAACAACCTCAATTCCTTGAACTAACACAATTTTACTTACAAAAATCTTAATTCAAAACACTTGTGCAAATTAACCTAAAATAAAAACTATATTCTGTCCAAAAGGTTGTAAGCTAGTGGTAATGGACAGTCTTGTAAAAGAATGACCCGGGCTCCCTCTACCTCAATAAGAAATCCCTCAATAGCAGCCAAGATATGGTTAGGCTGTAGTGTGATGATTATGAGGTACACTCCACTATTATCCATGTTTACAAATCTCAAGAATGTGATCCCGGCTTACAGCACAGTGCAGCAGTCACTGACCTTACTCAATATTTATCAAAAACATGTGGCGCCATTGTACCGTAAAGATTTACCTGACCAATGCAGAAGTATCTTAAGAACAAACCCTATTCACCGAAGATTTATCAAATATATGAGTCAATATTGCGGTGTAATGATTATGTGCTACATTTAGGTGTGATTCATGCTTACTACATTTGGCAACATTGTGGCGTCACGATTTAAGTAATCAATGCAAATATCTTAGGAACATAACCTAATTTCGTCCAAGACTTATCATGTATGTGATGCAATATTGTAGTGTAATGATTATGAGCTACATTTGAGTGCGGTCCATGTTTACAACTCTTAAGAATATGGTGCAGTCTAAACTTATCCCAGGATACGCCCAATATTTATCAAAGAGAAAGGGGAAAAAACACTAATATCAATCTTGAATCTGCAAGGCTTGAAATGAGGACTAATTTATGAAAGAAAACGAAAACAAAAAACATAAAACAATCTTGATTTTGCAAACTAATTAGACCAATTGACCTAAATGCAATCTTTATTCAGCTCACCGCAGTATCATACCTCTAAAGGATGAATATATTTGCTTCCATCTTCAGTGGTTTGCAAGCCCCGGTGCTTAAACGGCGTATTACTGTTATCCACAAAAATATTATACCTATCCTGCGGACGACTAATGTTTGGCAAATGAAATGGCACATGGCTGCGCCCGCCGGCAGTTTTCTTATCCCTGGAAACCACCTTCACGCCAGAAGAGCCACCTTCCGCCCTAGAAACCGCCGTCTTCGAAACCCCAACTTCCCTCCTATTATTCCCGTCCTTCTTTTTCTTACCATAAACCAACCGAAAACCGCTCTCCAGGTCATCCAAACTGCCTGGCTTGCCGCCTTTCTTTAACTTCTTGAATTCGTCCATTGACACGTCCACGCGCTCAAGAATATCGTCCTGGACATCGACAATCCATTCGTAGGCATCATCTGGATCCACCGGAATCCCGGCCACCCGCTTGCAGAGCGAAGGAGATGCTCCGATTTCATTTAAAAGACATTCCGAGCGGTTTTTGAGGTCTTCGATTGGGTGTTTGAAGTCAGGAAAATTGTTGTAGAAGTGGAAATCTGTTCCAAGCGGTATATTCCGGATAGAATTGCTGAGTTTTTCAATAGATGAAGCGAGAGGACCTCTTACGAGTTTCTGCAAGTTTTCAGCATGGTCCTTGACGGTTTCTTCATTTTCTAAGTCCATTTTTAAAAGACTTCTTAGCTGAACTATTTAAGTGTGAGAATCGATTACTTCATGCGGCCAAAAAGCGATCAGCGCCCTGGTGATGATTTCAGACCATTTGGCATAGGTGTTTTGTCCAGATTAAAAATAGATACAAAATTCCTTATTAGGGTTTCTTTTATAACCTGTGAAAACACTTAGCAGCGATTTAAAAACCTGTTGAGTTTCTGCGCTTTGCTTTGTTTGTCCGTTAGAGAACAGCTCTTATGTTTTCGTGAGGATGTGCTCGAAGTCTCTTTACTTTTTTTTAATTGAATTTCACGGGCGAATCTGTTTTCCCTCGACGGGGAAAAAGAACGAAGGGAAGATTTAAATTGGTGGCAAAGTATCGTCCTATTACTTAGTGTTATGGTGAAACTTACATTCCCATACCAATTCCCATTTAGTTTTGGCCCTACTTACGAATTTTTTATTTTGTATTGGATAGGAGGAATTATTGTTTTTCAAATCGGAATGATCTTGTACTTTTTAGGGAATGATGTGTGCGAATAATTTTGTAGGAGTGAAATTTGTGGGTTTGGTTATGTTTTGAGAGGCAAAGATGTAATTTTTTTAACAAAACATATTTTAAAGGGCATTTATTGAGGATGTGATTGGTTGTGAATGTTTGAGTCATTTTTGCAACTTTATGTAGTTTGAGAGGCATGTACTTTTCAATAATAAAAAAAGATTTTTTTAGTTGTATTATGCAGTATCGAGTGGTTTTTTAGTAATAATTTATTCAAGTCTTTAATGTTTTTTTTACTAGATTAGGGTTGTTTAGTATGTTTTAAGTACTATTTAAGGATGTATAATGATTACGAGGTATTAATGTAAAGTGGTTAAAAAGGGAGTTTGTAGGTGTTGTTTCAACCAATGGGATGTTATAATTTGTGAGTGGTAGGCATTATTTCTTTAGTTTGGATTAAAAAGATGCAAGGTTTTTAAGGTCGTGGTAGCTTTGTGCTTATTGACGTGGTGGCAGATCAAGATCTTTCTTGTTTGGGAAGCTTTCCTTTATTTATTCATTAGAATTATTTTTAATGTGAGACTTCCAAGGTCCTTTGTCGTAGGTGCTTGAATTGAAAAGTGAATTCTGCACATGTGGATTTATGGTTCTCTAAGTTGCTCATTGTGGAGTTGCGGAATATGTACAAGTGTCGCAAGCGGAGAGTTATTCTGGGGCATGAGAGAACTTTCGAAGAGTGTTGTGAATAGGGGACACAAAATGCTAGCATGTGGCAGAAGACTGAGCAATTCTGCAAGTTCGCGGGTCCATAGCAGAATCTTTTTTAGGGGTGAATAATATTAAGTTTTGAGAATATTATTATAGTATATATATTTTATTATTATATATAATAAGTTAATTAATATTAATATTCATGATATATTGTAGATTTATTATGAATGAATAATAAATAAGATTGGGAGCTTTTTTGTTTGGGAAAAACGAAGTCAATCCTTTTTGCTACATGTTTGCATAGCGCAAGATTTTGAGAATAATAGGTTTGTTAGGTTTTGTGCATTGTGTAATTGGTGAAGAGATGGTTGATGAGACTAATTTTAAACTTTGAAAACAATATTATATATAATAATAGAGTTGATTATTATTATTATTATTATTTATGATATTTTCAATAAAATTAATAATATACTATTGTTATTATGTTATATAATGAAACATAGAGTATGTATTTATTAATGATTCTGATATGCTGCTATACAAATGTAGATAATATATAATACATATATGCATATATATCTATATACCGGATAAAATTCATGACTATATTAATTTAACCATATCACATTTATTGTACGGTACATTTATTTAATGTTGGAGTGTGTGAAATTAGATTATGTCTTTTCTAATTATTACTTTACTAGTGTGCATAGGTTTAATAAATACTCTTTGAGAAGGGATATAATGTGTCTATGGTAAGGTGTTACACCCTATTTCATCATTACTAAGTTACTTTTACCTTCATGAGTGAAAATGTTGATAAATGCAAATTATGACTTTAATATGTTTACTAGGTGAAAGAAATATTGAAATATGCTTTAAGATGATATTGCTTTCAAATGAATGAGTATGTTTATATTGATGAAATGCGATGAAAGAAAATGTATGAATATTTTAATGTTTTATCAATACAGATGTTTTATGATGCAAATGAAATTATTGTTTTTGGCTAACTATTGTGTTGAGAAATGTGACTCAAATTTACCGGCTTGATTGACTTCCTAGAGTAGTTGTGATTTTCCCTTTATCAATGGGAGTTGGTCACTTCGGCAGGACTCTCTATGTCATCTCCCCGATACTCTGATGTGACTGTTTCAGCGTGACAATGTGTTATCGGTGGGACTCTACTTTGTGTCTCCCCAATAGATTGATGGGTTGTGGTGAGCATGTTGGTGGCTCTTGTCGATGTGACTTGGCTTTGTTGGTGGGAATCTATCCCAAGTCTCTCTGATGACCTGATAGCTATGGCAATATCACGAGATCATGAAAAACCAGAACTTTGGAACCTCATGTCACAAGTTGTGAGATTTTGGAAACCTCCAACTTAGCAACCAAAAAGACATGCCGATAGAGGTGGGGACCACATGGGACAAGCCGATAAGTTGTAAAGTGAACATTGACAAGACTTCCTTATATCGGTGAGAGACGAATTAGTGTCTCCTTGATATGGCGATGAGTGACCCAGGGTAGCTTGTGAAGAACATCTTGGTGGAACCCGAATGGTGTGATGGTCAACAACATTGCACAAGTGATGTGTCGACATGTGGCACAAATTCATTTGTTGATTCTACATCATTGTTGTGAATCAACGATCATTGGACCAAAGTTTTCAAACTGAAGTCAATTGTTGTATTTCCTTATAACAATGTAACTACATTGCAAAATTGATTGCTCGTTGGTTGGAAAATCGGTACTACAACATGGAGAGATTAGGCCAACCTAAAGAATGAGTGAGACAAAATGGGATGTTTGTATTGCATTGAGTTGGTGTTTTGTCGTTATCAGAGAGAGATGAAAAGAGTCTCTTCGATGGCCCAACACGGTTAGCGTCAGGTACCTGTAGAAGTTAAATCGATAGTTGGGAACTGAATCGATTGGTTTCTTGGTTGGTCTGGAATGAGAACGAATGGTATAAATCATTGAACGTTCTGCAATGTGATGGAGAGGAAAATAGAATAGGGGTTATGTTGTCAGATTCTCTTTAGATGGAACAAGATGTAAACTCTGTAAGAGCTTAGAGCCTAAATTGTATTATGTTGTTGAATAATACAATGGTGATTTGGGCTTTTGGAGTGTGGGATTTTTTACCCGAAAGGGTTTTCCCCACGAAAATTTGTGTGTTCATGTTTTATGTTCCATCTTTCATGTTTAATGGTTTTGCGTGATTGAAACTTTCTAATGGTGTTGTTTGGAATTGGTTTAATTAGCATTAACTTTTCTCTAAGGGTCAATGTGGGAAATAAACTGTCTGATTTCATTTTGTGACATAGTAGTTCATGTCTTTGAGGCAATCTAATGAAATAAAAGCTACCGAAGGCACTACTAATCTTGGATGTGTCTTTTTGAGATGATTTAAATTTCCCAACAAGTGGTATCAAAGCCATCTTCTGGGATTTGATTCTTCCTAGTGTGTTGTTGGTTTTAGGTATTCCTTCTGTGAAGATTTCTTAGTGTGGAAGGCTTGAGGAAATCTGAAGGAAGCGACCGATGAATTGATCCTTTGGTGAGTGGAAGTTGATTGCTCATTTGTTTTAGTTTCATGTAACAACACACAATTTGAAGGATCCTGAAGATGGAGAGAATGGAGTTGGTTTGATGTGACCTGAAGCTCATGACTTGGCAGTGAAATAATCCTGATGCATGGGGTGGAATATTTTTGCTCTATGGTTGTGTTGCAGCAAAGCTTTCATATTGGGTGTTTGTGTGAGGGGCTCCCTGGTGATATGGAAAAACTTAGGTTGTTATTCGATTATGGAGAAATGTGCTTGTGCTGGGTGTATTTCCCAATATTGAAAGGCATAGTTTTTTGTTATCTCGATTGCATGAAGGTTATGGAGTTGATCATTGGATGGTTTGGAAGCTCCTACAATAGCTTGTCTCTCTTGGATGCACGTACATTTTGGTGG
>VDFB02281492.1:497385521-497459877 GCA_007258455.2 Sequoia sempervirens | reverse complement strand
ATATTTTTTGATGATGGAGATTAAGTTATATACTTAAGAAAGTTTGGTTGATGATGGATTCATTCCAAGAAGTTCAAATTCCTCTCACATATAGGGAGGGAAACAAGCTAGCTGATAAACTTGAGAAATGGGTTGTGATGGACAAGAGTTTGAATTTTTAGGGGGTCATGACCTTGGTAGAGAATATCCTCAATTAATAAATCTAGTGGTTGAGGAGGGAAATTTTAAATATAAGCCATCAATTTGAAGTGTTGAAGATTGGGGAACACTAAGGAGTATGATAACTAAAGATAGGGGCTCAACTGTAAAGTTGGGGAAATGCTAAGGTGTACCACTGATCATCATACAAGTGTCAATAAAGGATGCCATTAAAAGGAAAATTTATGCAAGGGTTGGTTGGTGAAAGGAGGATGAGACTCATGCTTAAACAAGATCATTCACAACGACATGTGTCATACAAATGACAACAGAGGGCCGCCAAGTTTTAACACTAATAAGTTTGTTTCTTTTTGTAGGTACAATCTTTTTATTATTGGCACGAATTTTATGTGTGCGAATGCATAGAATCACCAGTGATTTAAACAAGATTATCCTGCTATCATTTCATCTGTACATGAAAATGAGAAGAACAAATTTAGCTATAAAATAGTTAGCACCCAGGTTATGTGTTAATTGAGTTAGCTATATCGCTAATTTGGCAAAGGTTAGTATGTTTGAGAAGAGCGTAATCCTCTATCTTATCAACTGGCATTTTCATTATGAAAATGAATGACATATCTCATGTTGTGTACCCAAATCAATCTCATATGGCTTGGGAGGGAGCAAAGGGGTTAAAGAAATAATTTCAAGGCACAAATTGCAGAGACAAATGTGTGAAAAAATGCATTTATTCATTTTCAATAAGGTTTTCACGTTCATTGCCATTTCTTTTGGAAAGAAGGTAATCAAAATTTCATTTTCTTCAAGAAGGTTCTTTCAAAGGCTTCCTGTATGTCGTAGGAGATTTCATCCGCCTATGGAGAAGGTTGTATCGATCAAAGAAGGTGCAAGGCTTGTCAGAAGATGCAAATGGAGTATGTGTCATAGAATTACAGAGTGATAATCCCAGTCAAAGAATGGGAATTTCTGTTTATAGAAGAAATCGATGGGATGGAATTTCAACTTGTGTTCAAAGGGCATTGCTAGCAATTTAAGAAGGTTGTGAAGAAGGTTATTGGGCAAGAAATTTTAGAACCAGAGACCAACAGGTTACTTTTTCCCTCCCAACTTGTTTCTATCTTCATTTCCAATTTTCTAGACCCTTTACAAAACTTTCAGACTATAGAATACATCGCAAATAAAGTAGTGAAAGAGACATATCTTCTGAATGATATCCTTTTGAGAGCATGCCAGAGTTATGATTTGTGGAAGGGGAAGGGATATGTAGGGGGGCTCTTCCCTAGGAATCTACTTTCACACATGCCCTCTTTCATGGAAATATTTTGTGCAATTAAGAAGATTGTGTCAACAAAAAGGTTAGATTTTTGTTGTTGGCTTTGAACAAATTTGTAGGGGAGATTGAGTATGAACTAGCCGAGAGGATACAGGTCCAAGTAAATGTAGTTCTATTTTTACTTACCCATGACCATGATCCCCCAGAAGCTACTATTCCAGAGGAGAATGTACCAGAGGTTAGTCCAGAAGATGTTGTTCCAGAAGGTTTTGATATGCAAGTTGTTGTTCCACAAAGGGATATTCTAGAAGATGATGATCAACAATTCATTGGTCAAGGTGTTGCACTAGATGATGATCATGCTTTCATTCACATGTTAATAATATGGACCTGAATTTGGACATAATGTATCCTCTGTAATCTATGGTGGGTAATTTTGAAGAACACCAGGATGAGAACAAGGTATTAGTTGACCAGATGGAGGAGTAATTGATCAAAGAAACTTTTTTTTTTTTGTAGAATGTGGGCTTCAAAGTGAATTTTTTTAACATAGATAGTAAGTTGATATGGTCAATAGTAATTGGGTTATGTAATACTTTTGGGAAAAGAAACACAGTGGTGTTAGATAATTTTTTGGGATTATGGGATAAAAGTAAAAATAGATATGTTAATGTCTACTCTGAATAGGAGGGTTAAGAGCTGAATTTGGCTGATGAGCACCAAAATATATCAATATATACTTTTTTACATCCTTTTTTAAATATATAAATATATATAGGCATCTTACCTTTTACTTATATATATATAATAACTATTTCTTGAATTCTAAATAAAAGGGTATTTTTATCATTTTTACTTATCTTTGTGTCACTAGGTCAACTATTTTTAGAGACATTTATTACTTTAAGTAATACATGTTAGGGTTATTGTGTCATTTAACTTGCAACCCAATGCATAATTCATGTATCTTCAACACTCTTGGAAAGTGTGCTTGGATGTTAAAGTGAAACTACAAATTATTTAATAATTTAGATTCTCTAGGAATATGGGTACTGGTTTCAATATGCATTCATGAAGAAGGTAGAGCATAATGGTGGTAGTTATATTCCACTTTTCATTCATTAAAAATACTTTCTTAATTCTAGGTGCTAGGATGGAGTGAGAATATTGTATGACAAGACAATGCTCATATAAGTTGACTACTCTGTTTTGGGTACTATACTTTGGGTTGGGTACGTTGTGAATTGTAGGTTAAAAAAAATGTGTTTGGAAACATAACACATTTTAAAACCTCCTATTTCTTATAATGACTTCATAACTATACATATCTAGGTCTCCATTTCAAATAACAACTTTATTTCATGGCAGTGTGTTTGGATATGAAATAATTCAGGTTTCAAAACACACCATGATTTGTAACCTACATTTCACATGGTACCTAAAGCACGCCATGTTTTATAACCTCTACTATGGAAAAGTATATCGAATTTTCCCAATAACATGAACAATGTTGTTATTTGAATTTTAGACCTAGATATACAAACTTTAAAAACACATGGGTTGGGTATGTTGTGAATTTTAGGTTAATAAATACAATGTGTTTTGAAACATAACACATATTGAAACCTCCTATTTCTCATAATGACCTAATAATAGGAACAATTGTGTTGTTTTTATTTCAATTGTAAACCTAGATATACATAATTTGAAATCACATGGGTTGGGTATGTTGTGAATTGTAAGTTAATAAACATAGTGTGTTTTGAAGCACAACTTTTGAAACCTCCTTTTTTTATAAGATATTCATAACTATACATATCTAAATCTCCATTTCAACAAACATCATTTTATAATAGTGTGTTTAGGTATGAAAATTTACAAGTTTCAAAACACACCAAGATTTGTAACTTGGACTTCAAATGGTACCCAAAAGACACCATGCTTTGTAACCTCTATCGTGGAAAAGTATATCCAAGTTACCTAATAATAGGAAAAATTATGTTATTTCTATTTCAAATGAAAACTTAGATATACACAATTTGAAAAACTCATGGGTTGGGTATGTTGTGAATTGAAATTTAATAAACATAGTGTGTTTTGAAACACAACTTTTGAAACATCTTATTTGTTGTATGATATAAGTAACTATACATAACTAGATCCCTATTTCAACTAACAACAACATTTCATGACAATGTTTTTGAATATGAAAATTTGTAGGTTTCAAAATGCAACATGATTTGTAACTTGCACTTCACATGGTACCCAAAACACACCATGTTTTGTAACCTCTACTGTGGAAAAGTATATCCAATTTACCCAATAATAGGAACAATTTTGTTGTTGCTATTTCAAATTTAAACCTAGATATACACAAATTAAAAACACATGGGTTGGGTACATTGTGAAGTGCAAGTTAATAAACAAACACATGGGTTGGGTACGTTGTGAATTGCAAGTTAATAAACACAATGTGTTTTAGAAATGGTCTAAAATTACAATTTAACCATCCATCCTCGTCCATATAGCAATGAACTGATAGCTTGCTTCAAAAATAATAAATACCCTACTTTAAACCAAATGCTCAATGACATTAACTATCAAGGTAAATTCTTAGGCATACATGAACAAGGTATATTGGAGCCCATCCAAATCAAAGAAAATCCACGATCACAAGGCCTTAACTACATGTCTCAAGGCTAAAAATCCAAAAACGTTGGTACAATCTTTGTGAAATCTAAGAGAACTTCTCCCAAGACCACAATAGGTGTTTCCCATCATTCCTCCAAACCATTTGTTACCATCTCCTCTCCATCATACCAACCAAAAAATATTATCCCTATCCCTCCTCCATCCTATAAATCCATTTTGGGTCCCTATTTCCCACAACCACCATCACATCTCCCCCACGTACTAAGTCCTTTTTGGGTTCTTATATCCCAAAATCCCATTGTCCATCTCATCCTACTCATCCCCTCATCTACCAATCCCCTATCCCTCTCACCCATCCTAAACATCCCACTCCTATAATTCCCAACCAAGATCAACAAAGGCACACCTCTATGAATATCCAACATGTATCCTACCTCCATACACCCCATCCATGCTCCTACATCTATCACTCCATTCATATTCCCTTCATATTGAATCCATCTCCTTCCACTCATAACATTGCTAGTAGAATAAATTTGGATCCTAATGAATAATGCATACAAATACACATCCAAAAAAAATCTAAAGATCACCATGTCCCCTCAAACCGACATGGTAAAACATAGAAAAATCCATTCGACAGGTGCAATCAATCCCAAAGGCCACATTGGCCCACTAAAGAAAAAGAAATAACAAAAACCATGTGGATCCCAAAGTAAAATGTAGCAATTCATCAAAAGGAAAAACCCATAATGGTATCCAAAAGCTAAGCATCCTCATCCTCCATCTCCTAAATCTATAGAGTAAAAAAAAACACTTGTGGATATCTAGCTATCCAAATATTTATCCTGGAGTCAAATCAATAATCCACCATATGTCCAACACCTTTCCCACATTATGAGTGGCATGATAAGAAAAATATTAGTTTAAAGTTCCTTTCAAGCACATAGAAAACATGTTCACCTACATCTAATTCTCTTTACAAATATTTGGCATGAGCCAAATTAGAAATCCCCTTGCTCAAGTAATGTTTAAGCCTGATACATATTAATGCATATATAGAGATATCAATTATAATTGCATAAGAAATATTTTTGATGTCCCTCAAAACCTCTATAGATTTAGGGCATTGTCTAGGCTCAACATAGTGGTTATTGGTAAAGGAATACTTATAGGATTATCATTGTGCATGTTGAACCATTATAGAATAGTCTCAAGATACTTCCTTTACTTTAACTCATCCCATTCATCATCCATCACTCCATTCTATGTTGATACAACTTAATCCCCTTATCCCATAATCCTTTGTCATTGGTACCTAGCTATAGGCTACTCCTCCATGCAATCTAATTCCATCTATCTCATTTTTCCATCACTCCTTGCAATCCAAAATCACAATAAAATCCCAATCCATGAAATCCAATAATAGAATCTACATGAAGTCATCAAATCACATTTGTAGTCTTGTTTGTAGCCTTCTTGCAAACCTTGATCCAAAACCAATCGCCATCATCGAGATGCATCCTTTCTAATCCGTGTGCTGTTTCAGGATATATCATTCTTATATCAACAACACCCAATTACCATCATCAAGATGTATCCTTCCCAATCCTTGTGGTTTTTCGAGATACATCCTTTCCATATCAATAAGACTCCATCTATCAAGGTAACATCATTTTAAGAGACTTTTATCACTTTAAGTAATACATGTTACCTGATTAAGGTGACATTTACCTTGCAACCCTATGCATAATTCATGTATCTTCAACACTCTTGGAAAGTGTCCTTGGATGGTTAGAGTGAAATTATAAATTATTTAATAATTTAGATTCTTTAGGAATATTGGTATTAGTTTTCATATGCATTCATGAAGAAGGTGGATGACAATGGTGGCAATTATAGTTCACTTTTTAGTCACTAAAAATACTTTTCCTAATTATAGGTGCTAGGATGGAGGAGTGAGAATATTGTATGACAAGACAATGCTCATATAAGTTGACCACTCCACCATCACATCTCCCCCACCTGCTAAGTTCACTTTGGGTCCTTATATCCCAAAATCCCATCCTCCATCTCAATCTACTCACCCATTCTAAACATCCCACTCCTATAATTCCCAACTAGGATCAATAAAGGTGCACCTCTATGAATGTCATCCAACATCCTCCCTCCATACACCCCATCCATGCTCCTATGTCTATCAGACCATTCATATTCCCTTCATATCCTCGATCTCCTAAATCCATAGAGTAAAAACATAACCACTTGTTGATATCTAGCTATCCAAATCCTTATCCCAATATAAATCAATAATCCCCCATACCTTCAAAACCTTTTCCACATTATTAGTGTCATGATACCAAAAATATTAGTTTATAGCTCCTTTCAAGTACATAGAAAATATGCTCACCTACATCTAATAATAATACAAATGTAATTACATTATAAAAATATATAATAATATAATAACAATAAAATAATTTAATAATTGTAATATTCTAAAACTAATATATAATAAATAATTTAATATAATATTAATTATAAAATAATAATACAATTACATTATAAGTATAAAAAAACAATACAATTACAATATGAACATATATAATAAATTTATAATAACATATAACTATTTTATTATAATATTAATTATAAAATAATAATATAAATTTAACTGCTTAGAGTGTGCCGGTTAATAACTCTAACTCATAAAGTAGTTATATTATTAATATTAATAATATATTATAACCGGGCTTAAGTGGTAATTGCATTAACTCCATATAACACTTCTCAAATACGTTTCTTTTGGATGGCCCCACCCACGTTAGTTGAAGTTCACGTTTGAACAGAGAAAGCGGCAAAACTCCAAAATTAAATAAATAACGGCGCTACCTTCCGTTATCCTTCCCGTCACTTCCACAGCCAGTCTGGTGGGCCCTCGGTTATCAATTTGTATGATGTTTTATGTATGGTATATGCATGTTATATGCCTCTGACATGCGTTTTTGTAGGTAGATTAGCAGTGTCTAGAGGGCATCGGGACTCCCTGAAAAGGTTACAACGGCAAATCCGTAAACGGAAAGCTACAAACAGGGAGGGTAAAGTTAAGAGTGGGTCAGAAATTGTACGAAGGGGAAAGGTGAGGTTAAGAGTGGGCCCGGCCACCTATGCAGTCAATGCTTAGAGTGTGCCGGTTAAGCCCGGCCAAAAAAAAGGCATTGCCAACAAAGACAACCCCAAAGCAAGCTTTAATCAAACCATGAAAACGCTTTTTATTATAATTATAGTGTATCAACATACATACATTTAGATCTCTTAACATGGTCTCAGAAAATACATTCGACTGACAAAGATCCCATCACACAGGTTGAGACTGAATTCTGAATTCGATCTCCTAACACAGCAATCTTAGCACACAAAACAAATACCAAAACTACTAACTAAATAAGCTAGGGGAAAGTTAAACCCTGAACGCTAATCGCAATGGTGATCCTGGTCAACGGATTCCACCCAAGTAGACAGACAAAAAATCTCTTTTTGCTCTTGAACTCTCGATGCTTCACCTCTGATCCTGGGCATGAAAGCTGGATCCTTCAGCTTACTTTTTACCGAATTTTTGGGGCGTCGATTGCCATTAAAAACGACTGGTACAGAACGAACACCCGCCTTTCTGATGGCAAGCAGGCGCCGGTTATTATCACACCACATACGGGCCTTTTTGTCTGTGGATACATGGAGATCGCCCGACACAGCAGGATCCAGCTCGCTACGCTTCATCAAAGAAGCCATCTCTCTAAAAGTGGGGAATGTGCGATCCTTGAATGTAGACTTAATGTCAGGCTGGGCGAACCTCAAATCCTGGGTATTCACCTTTGCGCGCTTTTCTGCGGAGGAGGTGGTATTGAAGGCCATTTTCTCCTATGCGTTGGTCACCAGTACTTTCGCGTTTTAATACTGCAGATTCGGTGATTGTTTCGCGTTTTAATACTGCAGACTGGAAACTTTTCTATTTGATGGTAAAGTCTTAGCTTATGAATTGTGCTCCATTATTTGCATTATCTTTGAACATAGTAATAAAAGTTATGTATGAAGGTCACACTATTTTAATTAGGAAAGTACATGCTTCTTGTCATTCTTTAAAGGATTAATGGTGATATTTTTCAAAAACAAGTACCAATATTTAATGGGCGGCCAATAGTTTATCCTCATCATGGCAAATAAAACTGCTTGGTCAACAAGATAAATCTTTGAAAATATGGATAACTTGCTATAAAAGAGAATACATATCAATCCAAGTGCTCGGCTTTTAGTTTGAGAAATAAAAATTTAATATTATAATTTAATAAAATTGTATTTCTTATTGTTTTTTAGATAGGAAAAATCTTCACATTATTTTGAAAGAAATAAAATAAAATAGCTTGCTAGATGTTGAGGCAATAGTCCCACAAATTGCATGGAAAGCTAGTGGTTGTATTATCTAGACTTATAACTTTCAGTTTTACTTTGGGAAAGAGCTGGAAGTTTAAAAACAAAAAATAATTGTTCAAGACATGAATTATTCTACATGCCAATGCTATATGCCTTTTCAGATGCCTGGGTATTGCAACAATCCAACAACAACACTGTTAGAATCAATTTGGTTGTTTGAAGGTCTTTGTTCTTGTCTAAATAATCATCTATTAAAGATATGCATGTGCATTCTATTTATGCTGATGTGAAGAGCATGGGGGTTCCCAATTTGCTGGTATGTGAAATATGTGAAGCCACTTTTATGCTTTACCAATATTTACATCACTTGTAATTATAGAACATTTATGTCATATTTTTTGAGTATGAGTTGTTTTATTTTTCTGTCCAGTTTGCTTATGCTAGTAACACATTCTATCATTAAAACATGTAAATATTCTAGTTGCTAAGAAATCATTAACAATAAAATTTTAAAAGAATTATTGACTTAAATTTGAACTTAAAGTAGTAAAAACACAAGACCATCTAATAGGTGATCACATGAGAATTTGTGCTACTAAGTTTGACATGTCAGGTAGACAATGCAATATTTACAACCTCCGCTTTGCTAAAAATGTGCATACCATCACAATCTGAGAAGAGTAGCATCACAATATATTGAAATGTGCAGTACCATATAATTGTGTAAACCATTATCAATATCATGAAATGAGCATAAAGCATATGACATTCTAGGAAAAGATAGTAGATATTGTTACATATCATTTTTATGTGAAATGATTTTTTTATGAACTAAAAGAAACAGACATTGACTGGTCAAACAGTTTCCTTGGCACTTGACTAATACACTATTAGCCAGTGTTCCACGGGGACGCGTCCCCCTCGAAAAACAACGCGTTTCAGAGACGGGGACGTTTCCGAGACGGGGAGACGCCTGGGAAACGTCCCTCCACCGTCTCGGCGTATCGCCGCCGTCCCCCCGCCGTCTCCTCCTGAAGGGAGACATTTCCTTGAATTTCACGCACAGGAAACGCCATGGAAACGCCATGGAAACGCTGGAATATGTTATGTTAAAAAATTGAAAAAGTTAAAAACATTTTAACCTAAGTTTTATTATACTTCATTTGATGAAATATCATTTTACAGTAGCAGCCGCAGGGTTTTTCGACTGGAGTCTGGTGCATTCGACTGCATTTGAGGTATTTCATTTTTCGAACCCTTCGTTTTGGCTCGCGATTTCATGTACATTGTATGCAAAATGTTGAAACCTGGTTTTTTGAGCGCCACAAAGATGTCCGCTCATGGAATGCAATGGTCGCGGGGTTTGCAGAAGCCGCACGACCATTGCATTCCATGAGCGGACATCTCTGTGAGTTAGCAAATAAATTAATAATAATTGCAACTGCAAGCTGCGCGACCATTGCATTCCATGAGCGGACATCTCTGTGAGTTAGCAAATAAATTAATAATAATTGCAACCATTGCATAATTTGCATTCCATGAGCGGACATCTCTATGAGCAAATAAATGGAATCAGAATGCAATGATTGCAGGATATGCAGTTGTTGTTGCACTGCAACAACAACTGCATATCCTGCAATCATTGCATTCCATTTGAATTTTGAATTGAGACTATAGAGGAATTTTGTTAGATGTTGTAGTTGCAACTGCCCTATAGACATGTATGCAAATTTGCAAAATGAAAATGCCAAAATGTGGAAGCATAGCCGAGACATGTTTAACTTTTTTACTCTCTGACAGTGTGCCTCAACTTCAAGGCTCAAAGAGATGTCAATATGTCATCTCAATTCAAATGGAATGCAATGATTGCAGGATATGCAATTGCTGTTGCACACTGCAACAGCAACTGCATATCCTGCAATCTCAATTCAAATGGAATGCAATGATTAAAGGATATGCAGTTGTTGTTGTACACTGCAACAACAACTGCATATCCTGCAATCATTGCATTCCATTTGAATTGAGATGACATCTCTTTGAGCCTTGAAGTTGAGGGCCTTGAGGCACACTGTCAAAAAGTAAAAAAGTTCACATGTTCGCAACGACAACTACATATCCTGCAATCATTGCATTCCATTTGAATTGAGATGACATCTCTTTGAGCCTTGAAGTTGAGGCACACTATCAAAAAATAAAAACTAAAAAAGTTCACATGTCTCGTCTATGCTTCCACATTTTGGCATTTTTGATTTTGCATACATGTCTACAAGGCAGTTGCAAGTTTGCAATTACAACATTTGACAAAATTCCTCTATAGTCTCAATTTGAAAAAGTAAACCCTGCGGCTGCCACTGTAAAATAATAATTCATCAAATGAAGTATAAAACTTCACACTCACAAACAAAATTCCTCCAATCATTGCATTCCATTAGATGACATCTCTTTGAGGCACACTATCAATTTAAAATTTAAAAGTTAAAAACTTTGAAATGGAAAGTTGGAAACATGATAACATTGATAAATGATAAGTGATAACATCATATTGTTTTTTTATTTTCATGATTTCATCTTTTGCAATAAATTATAGAGGTCTGATTTTGTTTTTAAATCTTTTTTGCAGCCTCATTTGACATTATCATAATGAGTTCAATCAATAGAAGTGGCGATGAGGTTGAGCGTGAGGAGGTTGAAGCAGAAATTGGAAGTGGAAGTGGAAGTGAAAATGAATTTGATGATTCAGAATTTCAAATAGAAGTAGAAGAGGGTGAACATGACTCAAATACTCAGACTCAAGCTGAAGCAGGTTCTATTGAGAGTAGAAAAGTCAAAGATAAATGCCCTTCAAGAATCCTCCAAAGATATGCCAAGGGCCCCTTTGATCCAAAATCACCATTAAAACAATTTGCAACTAAGATGCCGAAACAGCCTGGGTCACGTGGGGGCACTAGAAAGTGGGTGTGCCACCTTTGTCATCTTGACTGGTTTGGGAGCATTACTAGAACTAATTCTCACTTTCTTCTTATTCGAGGCAAAGGTGTAGATGTTTGTAAGAAGGTGGAAAACAATGCAAAGTATAGAGCTGAAATTTTAAAATTATGGGGTTCGTATGAGGAAGCAACACCTATGACAGCTACATTGGCACATAGGAGTAAGGCTGATCAGATTGCAGAAGTTTCTACTTCTACTTTGCAGAGTCAAAGGCCACCAAATCCATTCAGTTCATGTGTAGGAGAGCCTAAGGGGAAACGTAAAGTGGCATCTTCAAGTTCACATCCATTGGCAGATTTATTCAATGCACAAGCAAAGGATGAGGCAGATGATGCTATTGGAAAATTCTTCTTTGCCAATGGCATTCCATTCCATGTGGCTCGCTCTCCTTATTACAAGGAAGCTATGTCAAAGGTAATAAGGGCGGGACCATCATATGTGCCACCAGGGGAAACTAAGTTGAGGACAACAATCTTGGATCAGAACTATTCCAAGATTAATATTTTGATGGAGAAGATGAAGAGAACCTGGGTCTCAAGTGGATGCAGCATAGTCATGGATGGGTGGTCGGACATTAGGCATCGTCCACTCATCAACATCATGGTCACATCTACAGCGGGCCCTTATTTCCTTAGGGCTATTGATTGTTTAGGGCATAGCAAGGATGCTCATTATCAATTCCAGATTCTCAAGGATGCCATAGAGGAGGTTGGGCCATAGAATGTGGTGCAGGTAGTGACAGATGCGGCCCATGTGTGTAGAGCTGTAGGGAAGTTGGTTGAGGCAGCCTATAGACACATTTGGTGGACTCCTTGCTGTGTGCATGCTATGAATAATGCACTTAAGGACATGGGTAAAATCAGCTGGATCAAATCAATTGTGAGTGATGCTAGAGATGTGCAGATGTTTATCTGCAACCACCATACTTCACATGCACTTTTCAGAACCTTCTCCAAGAAGGAATTCCTGAAACCTATAGAGACTCGGTATGCATCATACTTTATTCTCTTGGAGAGGATGCTTGAGTTGCAAGAGCCATTGCAAGTAATGGTAATGACAGCAGAGTGGAACCGATGGCCTGAGTCGAAGACAGAGCAGGGGTTGAGGGTTAAGGAGGTGGTGAAGAATGATGTCTTTTGGGCTGGTGCCACATATATTGTCTCCATCATTGATCCAGTCTTCAAGGTTATTAGATTTGGGGACTCTAATGCACCTTCCCTTGGAGAGGTATACGAGTGCATTGATTCCATGCTTGATCAAATGAAGGCTAAAGTGTGAGAGAAGGACCCCACAATGCAATTCTACACCGAGCACATTTATCCAATCATTCAGCATAGATGGGAGAAGCTCAACACTCCCTTACACATGGCTGCCTATGCATTGAACCCGAAGTGGTATGTGCCACGTCCCGGCAGAATAACACCTATAGAGGATGCTGAGGTGAAGGAAGGGTTCATGAAGGCCATTGACAGAATGTATGATCCTACAGAGGCCAGCTTGCTTCGTACCGAGTGGACAAAATTTGCCACTCTTTGGGGATATTCAGAGGCGGCCAAGGTAGATTTGGAGACTATGTCAGAGGAGGACCCCAAGTTGTGGTGGACTATGCATGGGCCTAGATCTTTGATTACTACTCTAGCCATTCGTTTGCTGTCCCAAGTTTCTAGTTCTTCTGCTGCTGAGAGGAACTGGTCCACTTATAGCTTCATCCACTCTGTTAAGAGGAACAGGCTTACTTCTAGGAGGGCAGAGAAGCTTGTGGCTGTACATAGTGCCCTACGTCTAGTTGACCGCAACACAACTACATACAAGGAGAGTCCAGCAGCCAGATGGGATGTAGAGCCAGAAGAGCCATCACAGATAGATGATGATCCTACAGAGACAGGGCTGGTTGGTATTGGTTTAGATGAGCTTCAGCATGCGGAGTCTAGCAGTTCTAGTGATGAGGAGATTGGCATGGAGCTTGGAGATGATTAGATCATTAGCAGCATCAGGCCATTAGCCTGGAGCCATTTTGATTTACTATTAGTCTATTAGTATTTACTATTTTCAGTATTTTGTTACTTGTACTCTGTTTTGGAAGTTTGAAGTTTGAACATTGATAATACAGTGATACTTGATTGTAATTATCAAATTATGATTCATGAATCATGATTATGAAACTCAAATTATGAAACATATTGATATAGTTCTTGTTGCATTTCCAATGTCAATGAAATGATATATTATTGCAATGTGTTATTGTGTTTAGAGTTTAGACAATTAAATTATTAATCTTTTAAGTTTTAATTTTCAAGTACTATATGTATTTTAGCGCCACCCCGTAGCCCCAGCCTTGCGTCCCCGCCGTCCCCAATTTTAGGCCATCTCGGAAACCGTTACGCCGTCCCAGATCCCACAGATCCCAGAGGCTTCAGGTGGAACATTATTGATGTTATTGTAGCGGTGGGAGATTTCTTTCTCCTTTCGAATTCAAATATAAAATAAACAATATTAAATGTTGAGGCAGACATGATAATTTATTTTGTTTCTTATAGCTGACTTGATGAGAAGTCGCATCATTTTGTGTAAGGGTGTCTCTTTTATGGAAGTAGCCGACTCTTCATGAAAAGGCATCTTAGTATCTATATATTGAAGGGTGACTCACATTCATTTGGTATCCAATTATTATCAAGTGAAGTTTGCACATTTTTTTGAGTGAAGATTATTTTTATCAGCGGATCAATTATTATTCTCAAGGAATTTGCATTCTTCAAGAGGAGGTTGCTTATCTACAGCAGATTGATATATATTCATGGAGATCGATATTGCATGTGTATTTGCATCTTGAGAGGTGTTATCTTTATTGCTTCAGATCGGCCTAGTGTGTGGCCAGTTGTAAAGCAGATTTGTTGCTCTTTTATTCTATATATAAGTGATATATTGTTGTTGGGTTTTTCTCCCTCAAGGAGGGTTTTCCCAAGGTAAAAGTGTTGTGTTCATTTGTCTTATGTGTTGCATTTTCTCTTTGCTTAAATCTAATCCCAAAACTAACACTAGGAACATAATGGTACCTACAAAACTCACTTTGAAACCTCCATCTCAAGCACCCAATAAATTGGGGAAGTAATGCATGAAACCATAAAATGATAATTAGAAAACCATAAGCTAAATCCACCCAAAAAGTAGTACCCTGATCCTTAGTTAAATTGTCAACTTCCAAATTCCAAGATCAGTCCACAAGCTTAAAATTGCATATTCCTTTCAACTGCTATAAGCTCATCATCATCCACTCACAAACTTAGGTGCTACATTTTAGCTCCATTATCTCCATTCAAATATGTCTTCTAACATGTCATAACATGCGTCATAAGTTGGTTAACAAGTGTAACTCCTTACAACTCTCTTATGTGTCATTGATGCTTGTACATTTCCGATGTGAGAGGCTACAACTTTTAATCCATGACGCTGATTAAGCTCAATTTTGTTTTTAGTGTGGAGCTCAAAGAGATCCATGTCACCATAACCTATTTGCTTTGATTAAGGATCATTTTGACATTTTTTTGAGGCCAAAATCAACTTCCATAGCCTTGAAAATAGCATTTTTATGCTGTTTAGGCTGAAAATTGCTTTTTTTTGTTCTCAATATTAGGATGCAAGGTTGAGACACCTTTCCTAACAATACGTTTTGATCTTGATACATATTTCAGGCCAAAATATACTTTCAATGATGGATTAACATGCAATTATAGTTAATGGTTTGTGGGAGACTCCCTTTCTGAGTAGAGAGTACAACTCCTTTCTAAAGAAGCAATGATTTATTGGTAGATTTTAACCTCTTTCACATTCTTAATTTAAAAAGGCTATTTTCTCATAAAGAAATATATATTAAGATTAAGTAAAATAAATGCTGCACTGAAAAAAGTTGAATATAAGTAGACTCACACAAAAACACAAAGATATAAATTTTATTTTTCGAGGCCAAAGTTGACCCTCTAGAGCTTTGAAAATTGCATTTTTATGTTCTATAGCTTGAAAATTGCATTTTTAAGTTCTATTTCCTGAAAATTGCATTTTTTTTGTTCTATAGCCTGAAAATTGTTTTTTTTTTCTGTTCTTAACATTAGGGTGCAAGGTTGAAACACCTTTCCTAACTATACATTTTGATTTTAATACATATTTCCTGACAGTATATATTTTCAATTATATATTAATATGCAATTACAGATAATGATTTGTTGGACTACTTTCTAAGTAGGCTACAATTTGCTTCTAAAAATGCAAAGATTTACTGTTAGATTTTAACCTCTTTCACATTCTTAATTTAAAAAGGCAATCTTCTCATAGGGGAAAACATTTTTTTACGATTAAGTATAAAAAATGCTGCACTGCAAGAAATTAAATATAAATAGACTCACACAGAAAGACACCTAAAGATATAAATTTTATTTTAGGCAGAAAATAAAAAAATGATAACAAATATTGAAAACGTAACAGAAGAAAAGAAATATTACAGCTATCTCACTTGCAGATTGCAATTTGATGGCCATTTCTTTCAAATCTTGAACTTTCTCCACATATTTAAATGGTGTGCTCTCCAATAGGCAAGGCTTAAGCGGTACAGGTGCTTCAGTCTGAATGTCTGCAAATTCCAGTTTATTGAGCTCCACCTGCACATAGGAATGCCAAAACCAAATGACGGAAATGAAAATAAGAATATAAATTCAAAACAAACAAACAAAGCATCTCAATTCTCTATCAAGATACACACAAAAACTGCATCTATATTCCTTTGTTAAATAAGTCATCTAAATTTGTACTGCATCACTACCAACATGTTGTCCTTTACATGCTACTGAAAACCAATATTCCTAACATTTGACATTAATTATTACCCCACCGTCCTCTTGTAATATACTTTTAAAAATATTAGCAAAACTATCAATAACAATACAGAGGCATAAAGTCTACACATGTCACTTCTCTGACCAACTGAGCAAAAGAATGGTCAATTACAAACATAAATGTTTAAAATCAATAGTTCTTTATACATTATACAACAATAATATGTAATTAGCATAGATATTCCAAAGCTACCTCATTATACTAACCCATCAATACTTGTAAATTAGGATTTGATAGCACATTAAATTCCAAAACAATGGAAATCCCCATCATAAAGATAAAGTCCAACAAAATCTGCTTTTGATTTTTCTTTACAACTCCTTTGCATATACTTTGCAAACTGGTGAAATGATAAATTATATTACAGCTAAAGATGTATTCATGTTTAAATTTAATCAGCTGCCATAAATTGAATGGTGCCTTAGATAATCGATGAGAGTCTAAATTCTAAATAAAATGTAAATAGGACTCCATATCTTAACCTGAGAAGTTAGATATATCCATATTCCAAGTAAAGTGTGTTCGAAAGTATTTTATGTTGATTAGCTAAGTTGCCGGTCGCAGTACATGAGGTGTGTGTGTGTGTAATTTTATATATATTAAAATACTAAAACAGTGATACTCATAATTGCCAATAAACAAAATATTATATACCTCATAATTTGCAAAAAAGAAAATACTCATGAATTCATAATTCAGTGATTTGTGTGTGTGTGTAAGTTTATATATATTAAAATACTAAAAATAGTGATGCTCATAATTGCCAATAAAAAAATTATTTATATACCTCATAATTTGCAAAAAAGAAAATACTTATAAATTCATAATTCATTGATTGTGATTTGTCAAATGTCAATACACAATGAAAATTACAATCAATATTCAATAATCTTCATATTGATCTTCATCGAGAGCATCAAAGTCCACTTTTCAATTTCATTTGAACCACAATGAGTTACAATGCCACTTCCACTAGCCATGTCATATGTAGAAGCTGCCTCATCTAAAGAGATTTTGGCAAGTTGTGCAACAATAACATTGAAGTCAGCAAACTCAAGAGTTTAAATCCCAATTCCTTCTCACCCCTTCATTGTAATCAAGTTTCTTATGTGACAAAGATGCAAGTTGAAGTGCACAAAGGCCAAATCCTCAGCTTGTTTTGCACCCAATCGGCTGCACTTTAACTAATTGGATAGAGAAGTAAGTGCTCCAATTCCTCTCAATTGAAGAAGAACTCACAACCTATAGAAATGTGTAACTTTGGGTAAAATCGGCTATATTCCACGAAATCTTAGGATGAAGGGAAGGGGGGATGGGTCCCAAGGATGAGGTATCAAGGGCCTAGATTTGGGGATGGCAACTAGTGGGGGTCTAAAAGTGGAGACCCCAATGGAGTTGAGATGAATGCTCCTTGCAATGTTCCCTATCATGATACAGGGTGGGGTTGAAGGGCAAAGCCCCCACCGCCCAAATTAAACCCTTTAAAACCACACAAACCTTCATGGCACACACCATTTTCACAATTTTATCACTTAAGAGAGGAATCAGGTATTTGGCAATATTATGTTTATAAAAATATTCTAAAATAAAATCTTTTGGCGGCCCTTTAGTCTCACCCAATTCCATCCCAAGTTCCCTAAGGGTCCTTCTGCAAGAAAATTGAGGCAAATACTAGGTGAAACCCAAGCCATCCCATCCCCAAGCCAACACACGATTAGCGGGGTGAGGGAGTTCTATTGAACCTTGCAACATAGTTGATTAGATATGAAATGCACATTAATAGTTTCACCTCTTAAATTTGTTATCTTTGATTACTTTCCAAATTCGTCACATTTTGTCCAGAAACTCAACCGACTCTAGGTACAAGTCAAAAATTGGCTTGCTCAATCCAAGTCTCAAAATTATCATTATAACTAATTTACTTTACAGCTGCAAATAATTGAAGATTAGTTGCATGCATAGAAAGAAACAAGTAAAGAAGTTAAGATCTGAAAAGCAAATAGAAACAAACCTCAAACAACCGCAAAGAACCCCAATGTACAAAGCTTTAGGAGTAAAGACTGCCTTCTCTTGCTATTATCTCTCGCAATATAACAAAACAACTTTCTTGGAGAGCCTCCAAAAACATCAAAAATGTGTTCTTGGCCTACCTTGCTTTACAACTTGCTCCATACATGCTCCTACACTACACTAGATTGCTACAACTACAAAGCACTCTACCAAGATGAATTACATAACCTCAAAGGGTATAAATATGCATAACTCAACAACTAGAATGAACAAAGATTCCAAACAATAATAATGTTTGAAGTTATAGAATTTGATGTGCTCAAGCTTCCATGTGGGTCTATTATTTTGTCTTTTTTGTATAGGTGGCAATGGCAATGTTAGCATTGGACCTAGAGTTCATAAATCTAAGACGGATCCATATCTTTTTTGCCATGCACTACTCCAAGTTCCCAATCGTCGATTGAGAGCATAAGTTGGAACAAGGACATAAATGATGCAACTACATGTGCAATTGGAGACTTTTGGTACTATTGCACCATTCCATTCCATGCAACCAAGTAATTATTTTTTGTTGTATTGTTTAAAAATTTATAGCTTAATTCTTTGCCTCTTATGTCGAATTCAAATTTAAACTCTCCATTTTACAATACTTATTTTATTTAACTTATTTGTGACATGTGTTAAGTCTCCTTACTGGCAAAATATGATTGATGCCATTGCTGTTTGTGGGGTGGGCTTCAAAGCCCCTAGTGAAGATGACATAAAGGGCCCAATTTTGACACAAAAGGTGGCTAATGTAAAAGCCACAATAGAGGAGCAACAACTGATATGGAGGAGGAATGGTTGCACCATCATGACTGATGGTTGGACTGATAGAAGAAATAAGACATTGCTGAATTTTTGTTTCTTCCTCGGGTGATTGTACTTCCTACAATGCATTGACTTAGTGATTAATATTTTTAATTTATGCTTTATTGAATCATTGACTTTGTTTCTTTTTTAGGTGGCACCGTATTCATCAAATCAATTGATGCTTCATGACATACCAAAAATGCCACATTCCTTTGTGAAACTTTAGAGGAAGTTCTAGCTGAGGTGGTGAGGAGAATGTGGTGCAAGTGGTGACGGATAATGCAGCAAATTATATTGTTGCAGGTAGACTATTGATGGAGAGGCACCCATCATTATTTTGGACTCCATGTGCTGCCCATTGCCTTGACCTCATATTGGAGGATTTTTCCACGCTTCCATGGATTGAAACATGCGTGGAGCCAGCCAAATACATTTGTAAATTCGTATACACTCACACATGGGTCCTCAACCTAATGAGGCAATACACACGGTAAAAGGAGTTATCTCGTCCTGGCATAACCTGATTTGCAACAAATTTCATCACATTACAATCCTTGCTTCGATTAAAGGGAGCTTTGGGGCGCATGTTTGTTAGTGAGGAGTGGACTTCCTCATCCTATGCTAAGACCACTACAAGGGTTGATGTGGCAAATTGCATGTTTGATGAGCTAAGCTTTTGGATACCTACTATGGACATTGTAAAGGTAAATGAAAATCTAATTCTACATTATGTTTTAATGTTTATTCATTTTTCTTTTATTTGCTTATTTTTGTTCAAACTTAAGTTAATGTTTCACAATAATTGCAGTTCACTGAGCCTTTGGTAGTTCTCCTACGAGTTGTTGATGGGGAGAAGCCCGCAATGGGCTACATATATGAGGGCATGGATAGGGCCAAGGAGGTTATTAGATCAATCTATGCAGGAGTTGAGGGCAAGTATCATCCCATTTGGGAGATCATTGATAGGCAATGGCACCTCCAGCTTCACAAGCCCATACACGCAACTACTTATTACCTCAATTCGGCATTCCAATCGCCTTGATTTGAAGACAGGATGAGAGAAGGTTGAATGGAAACCACACTTTCGATAGAGAGGATGTGTACAGATGTTATAATGTACAAGGCTTCGGACTGTGGACATTAATATATTCAAGTGAGGAATTTATTATTAAAATTTTATTGAAGCCTTCAAGACTACATGTTTTGTTGTCTAATGTATGAAACAAGATAGTCCTTGATTATGGCTTTGACTATGAAAGATGCAGAGATTTGCAACAGGGGATATGTATTTTGTAGGTTTTATGATCATGATTCATCATTGGCCTATAACATGCTTAGACCTATAGTTTGATGAGGTTTTGGGGACCTTTCGTTTAGGGTCACCCGCCTACATAACTTGTGTCCGAGTCTGAGTGAGTTTCTGAGTCGCTAGCTGCTTGGTTACAACACATATAGTCCACAAGGTCAAGACCTTTAGACTTGCACAAGGAGAGCTCTTTCCTCATGACATGTGCAAAGATAATCAGATTGAAGAGCACACAAGAAATACTGAGAGGGGGGGGTGAATCAGTATATCAAAACTTTAAACCATATAAATCAGAAATTAGAATATTATCAACAACAGAGAACCACATGAACCAGTTGAACACCAGGATTACGTGGAAAACCCTCTCAGGTAAAAAACCACAACAAAATATTGCTTTTATTAATCTCCAAGCGGCACCAACGGTTACATTTTAGTGAGCACAGCCGAGGCACCAGCTCTCAGCCCCGAGCACCAACTCCGGTGGGTGCAGGCTTTCCAGCTCAGGACTATATCTGAGTAAGGCACCAACCCGCAGAGAGCACCAGCAACTCTCCTTGAAGCACCAACTTTGAATACACTGAAGCACCAACTCCAAAATTTTCAAAACTAATAACACTGCAACACAGATTTCAAAAAATTCCTTCACATGAACTGTGAGGCCCTCAAATATATACACACTGTCCTGAATCAAAAATTGAAATACCACGTCCTTTATCTTGCACCCCCAAGATCACATACTCCACACTCAAACTGAAAACTCCCTTCTTCATCAAAGTCTTCACATATGTTAAGCATATTCTAACGTTCGGCGTAATGTTGCAGAAACTCTATCCACTATCGCTAAAATTCTTGAATTTTGCAGACGCGGTGTTTCCCGCAGTGAGAAAAGAAGCGAGAACGGAAATCAATTCAAATCACTTTATCCTTCATTTTCAGATTTTAGGACTTCACAGAAGACGGACTTTTATCAAATAATAGCAGATAATATTGAGTAGGCAAACGTCTTTGATTGCACACCTATCCTTCACAAGATCATCCTTAGCACATGTGGAGACTCTAAATTTTGCCTAATACACACAGCCAATGATCAACACAACCTCCAAAACATGATTCAGCAATAGCATAAGAATCAAAGCTCGCACAAGTATTTGCATCAACATACTTCAGGAGCACTATATGAATAAAAACAAAGTGCCTTGCAATCTCCTCTCTCAAAAACCGTCTCCAACACCAAATTAGTCACAATAAAATGAACCCATTGCTACACACACAAAAAATGTGATAGCATCTTCATACGATTTGACCACAATCAACACATAAGTCCAACAGTATCCTTTTTATGCCTTTTCAGTAGCAAACACACACACACACTTTCTTTCGTCAGGAGCATATATCTCATATATTATTTACGCCACACTTTGTAGACTCACGACTTCACCCATGGCGAAAACAACTCTAGAATATCAACAAAATCATCTCAAAAAGCATGGTCGATAATCCAACCTCACTAATTCTTAACACAGAAAGAACATAACCTAGCAGACAGTCAATGCCATTACTTCAAAAGCTGCACTTATTCTACAATGAACATTATTGAATGAAGACGGCAATTCAACCCTTCACGCATAAAGCCACTAAATACTTCAAACATAGCCCACGTATATAAAAAATTAGCGATGCGATCTCTTGAGTATACAATATATTTTTTTTTCTTTTTTGAGCACTCTTCATCTCCAAGCGTCACATTTAATTATTCACTATAACCCAATCAAAATAAAGCCCATCTACAAATAGAGTCGTCACATAAATAAATGAAATCGCCCCAAAAGAGAATCTTCATGAATGAATTCAAATGTAGCCTCCCACTTTTATTCTGCCAAAGATATTTTTAGACTTTTAAATTAAATTAGCTGCCCAAAATGAATTTCAAAAGCCTTCACAACCTGAGGAAGCCGCCTTGACAAATATTCGAAGCCACTCTTTGATAATAAGCTTGCTCTATACCAAATATTTACCTTCACCCCAACAATGAAACCGACGCTATATAGAATTCTGAAGTCACCACAGTAAAAGGAGTTAATGAATGAAATATGGAGCCGTTACCTTCAAAGAATACAATCGAGTCCTAAAAACAAAATATATTCTGACGCAGAAGTCAACATAAAAAGGATGGAAGCTGTCAAAAATCCATTTACTCATAGAGTCGCCCATTAGCCGTCACTAATAATAGAAGATGCAAATTTTAAAAGACCACGATCTGGAAAATTTTATTAATGTTTCCTCCAGAAAGATTTAATACCACCGCTCCATACTTTGACAAATCTGAAGCAGCCCTTCAATACTTTTCAGAGTCTCATTTGAATGAACACGTCTAAGCAA
The DNA here is from genome assembly GCA_007258455.2 of Sequoia sempervirens. NCBI lineage: Eukaryota > Viridiplantae > Streptophyta > Pinopsida > Cupressales > Cupressaceae > Sequoia > Sequoia sempervirens. The sequence goes on along the minus strand of VDFB02281492.1, from coordinate 497,436,946 downwards.
GAACAGAGGAAACCGATTACAATTAAAACTCTTAGCCACATAGAAGAGAAACTGCCAACGCATCATAACCACATATCTATCGCTCATTTTTAATTAAAGACCTTCTGAAACAGCTCAGAGACGATGACAATAGTAATGAGACAGCAATCAGGTAATCAGAATATGCGACTCCATCCAAAAAAAACGTCTTCAAAACATTGTAAACTATTTTCAACAACCCGCACTTAGGAATAATGAACAACCAAAAAAAGAAAGAGTTGCTGCAAACTTTGAAGATCTTAACTTCTTCATCACAACTCCTAGCAAAGCATTTGAAATTCACCAGACACTTACACCATAAACAACTGCCCAGAAATGAAAGCGATACTTTCATAATAAAAGATAAGTAAACAAGCCCCCAGCATCGCCACATGTAATGTATGTGCCACCTCAACCATTCTACCGCCTCAAATTAAAATAGGCCCTTTAAAAATATTCACGATTTTATCTGAAACTATCCCTACACAAAATTTCTGATAAAAATAGATTTTTCATTTGAAATATGAGCCGCCCAATAAAATAATATCCTTCAGTATATCCGCCCAGTAGCCATTGAATATCCACCACAAAGAAAACAAATCCACTCTAGTCACCATATGAAATATGATTTGATATTAACTTGAAACACCACCTCTATGCATTTGAATATTTCTGGGAAAAATATGTCTTAGATGCAATAAAGCCACGTCCAAATGAATTCTTTAAAGGCCATGTGTCATATAAAATATAAGCCACTCCATATAAAGAATCGAACCTCAAAGAGAGCATTCGTTGTCTTATAAAGAATGACTTTTCAAACTGACACAAAGTTGACATAGAATAGTTGACTAAGCACACAACCAAATAGCTGATGCAGACAACCAGACAGCTCAAGCAAGCAAACAGACAGCTTAAGCACTTAAGCACAAAGCTCAACCAGACACACAGATAGCTCAACCAAGCAGGCACATAGCTCATGCAGGTCAAGCAAGCAGGTACCTAACTCAAACTTGACATCAATGACAAACTTATTCCAACACAAACGACATTGCAGCCAAGTAAAAATATATTAAGGGCATAATTTAAGTATAAAAATGTAACAAACTTTTCCTCTTTTTATATTATTATTAAATGTTGAAACTTAAAGTTGGATAATGAGATTGAATTTTTTCTTTTTCTCATCTCAAATAGATGGTGGGAAATGTTTGGTGCTAAGATACCAATCTTCAGAGGATTGCAATTCGCATATTGAGCCAACCATGCAATGCTTTAGGTTGTGAGCGCAATTGAAGTATGTTTGAGCACATACACTCCAAGAGCGCAATAGACTGTTCATCAAGAGGTTGAATGATCTAGTCTAAGTTCATTACAACCTTCGTCTTCGCCATAGACACATTTTGGGCATTGACTCCACCCCCATCACACTAGAGCCCAAATGAAGACCTTCAAAACCACACAAACCTTCATGGCGCACACCATTTAATTAAAAAAATTGTAAATGAAAGATTGCAAATTTTTTTAAAAAAATTAATTAAAATGGCCAAGTCTGAGGCACAAGACTCGCCGGTTTTGGAAAATCTGGCAAGTCTAGCGAGTCTCGGCGAGTACTCAGCTGTCGAGTCTCTAGGACTCGTTTAGGTCACCTACCTCGCAACTCGTCGAGTCTAAGCAAGTTTTTGCGAGTCTTGTAACACTAGTTACAACACATATAGTCCACAAGGTCGAGACCTTTAGACTTGCACAAGGAGAGCTCTTTTCTCGTGACATGTGCAAAGATAATCGGACGACATTGCAGCTAGGTAAAAATATATTAAGGGCATAATTTAAATATAAAAATGTAATAAACTTTTCCTCTTTTATGTTATTATTAAATGTTGAAACTTAAAGTTGGATAATGAGATTGATTTCTTTCTTTTTCTCATCTCAAATAGATGGTGGGAAATATTTAGTGCTAAGGTAGTAAATCTTCAAAGGATTACAATTCGCATATTAAGCCAACCATGCAGTGCTTCAGGTTGTGAGCGCAATTGAAGTATGTTTCAGCACATACACTCCAAGAGCGCAATAGACTGTTCATCAAGAGGTTGAATGATCTAGTCTAAAGTTCATTACAACCTTCGTCTTCGCCACAGACACATTTTGGACACTGACTCCACCCCCATCACACTAGAGGAGGTTGATCCACAATCTGAGTGGATCACTAAGGCTGAGGATCCTATCTTTAGTGATGAGGACCTCGATTGGGTTGACCAAGCGGATAGAGAGGTTGAGGCTATAGCCATGCCAGAGGAGGATGGATGTAATGTCCCATATCTAATCTGACCCGATTACTATGATTGTTACAGTTTAACAGAGCAATCTTTTGTCAAACAATTCACTGGCTAGTTGTTAGTCTTTATTCCATGCTATATCTACACGTATGGAATCCTTTTTGGACTCAAACTACATAAGATATTCTCATGGCATAACACAAATTCTAAGGGCCTTAGATAATTAGATACTCATGTTTTAACTCAGATCGATACTAACTGGATCAGGAATTTCAATTTGCAGATTGTATATATGTTCTTTGATATAGCAATACAGTAACAGTAGGGGTCAGGCCTTTTTTCCTATATCGACTGGATGAGTGTAACCTTCAATAACGCTTTGGTAATATATGTAACTGTTGTAGCACCCCTATCTTCCTTACCGTGGCTCCCTGTTGATTGCCTTGGACTTCGAGAAGAGGACAATGATGACCTCCATGTCAGGATTGCAATCCACCAATTAGTGGCTCGATGATAGAAGATTCTAAAAGTATCGACAAACTCTAGATATGAGTCTCAGTAATTATCTATTGGAGTCTACGAACCCTCCCCTTCAAGCTTTAACATATGATGGCGGCAATAATAATGAATGTAGAGTATTGATAATTCCTCGCCCAATAGCTATAAGGAACAGCGCCTTGATTTCTTACGTCGTCCAAATATAGGATATTGGCTAATGATCAAATGCTTAGTTCTGAAATCTATTAGTAAATGGTGCGCCAATTCTTCATCCTGGTCATAGGTTCTACAAGAGCACTCAATCAATGTTTATCAATATACAAAGTCTCCCAAAGGTTCCACCATGATCTCTAACTCACATTCCATTCTCTATAAATCATGTTCCAAAGTACCCCTTCATTTAGGAGAGACGACCTCCCTAAAGTGAAACAACTTTAAAATTATTTAACTAATTGTATTTCTTAATGAATTTTGTATTCCCTGCATTACTGTCACTTGGCAATTGTAATTGTTGCTTTATGGGTGTTAATCACTCTTTTTAGTATCTTCTTTAATCACCACTTTAATGCCCATTTGGGCTCTCCATAATAAATTCATTGTCTTTGCATTGATACTTGATGCTCATCAATGTAATGTCTCCTTTTATTATATTTTATATTAAGATATTATGTCTCTGTTTATTTATTATAATGATCCATTTTCTTTTTGATAGTTATATTATTTTATGTTTATGTTCTTATATTAATTATATGCTTTACTTTAGTATTATAACTATAAATTGATTTTATTGATTTATATTCATTTTAAAATTTATATATATTTTAATATTGTATCATAATGGTTATAATATTTAAATTGTGTATTTGTATTTTGGTATTTATATAGTGTCATATATGATAATTACAATTATAATATTGTCCTTTTATAAAGATATTGAATAGTTGAAAATATGTGTTTCATTATTTTATTGTTACGATTTTGGGGACATGGCAGTGGAGCATGAGCAAACATAGCTAATGTTGATGTGGGTGGCACAGAGATAGAGGCAAAGATTATGGCTGCAACATCAGCCAAGACCTACCTTAGACGCCTTCGTAGGAAGGATGCAAGCTCCTCTGAGCCATAGACTTCTAGTTTTACTTTTAATATTTGTTTGGAACTTTTGATGCCATGGATTTCATATTCCATGATAACAATATTTGTAATTTTATATATCTAAGTGTGTTATTAATATTTCCTTCAGCTACAATTTGTGTTTATACTTATGTGATCGATATATACTTGTGTGTGTGATCAAAATAGCTTTTATTTGATGATGTTATTGTGTCTTTAAGGTTTATTTAATAAAGGGTGCATGAAACAAGTATTAAACCCTTAAAAAACTCTGAATTTCTTGAGTTTTTCAATTTGTCAAGTTTTTGTTGAGTTTATGCACCGAGTCTGAGTCCGAGTCCAAAATCAGCTTGCCAAGTCTAAGCTGAGTCCAAGTCTCATAACTATGCATCCAACACAAATAACAAAGCAAGAAAACCTTGGAGAAGCCAAAGATCATTGACAATGAAGTCAAATCTTTCCATGACATCAACAAAGCCCATCCATCTATTATTCCAAGTAATCATATTTTGAGGATCCCAACATCCAAGACATTCCATTAGTACAAAAATTTCTCCAAAATATTAGAAAAGGGGTCAAAACACTTAGTCCCTCCTCTCTTCCTAATGAGAGAGATAACAATATTGAAGTCTCCACCCCTGATTAAAGGGGACCTATTGTTGAATAAAAGGATTGCTTTCCATTGGAATACTTTTAACCTAATATCTATAAAAGCACGAGCATTTAAGTCAAAAAGATTGAGGACTGAAATAAAAACCAAAGGGTAGCAATGTGGCTCAAATCCCCAAAGGTTGATTGGCCAATGAAATTGAAGTTGGCCTTGGTTTCCTAGAGAAAAGCTAAGGAAGGTAGCTCATTGAGAAGTAACCTACACCTAGGATTTTACCAAAGATTGCCACCCACAACCCTTACATTACAAGATGTCACAATCAATTCTAAAAGTTAGAAAAGTAGAAGTTAATTGTTTCAATCATTCCCATGAGCAATTCTCCAACTCTCTTAATTCTTTCCCGATTCAAATTTCTACCAACTTTTGTTCATCATATCCTTGGGACTTTTCCCATGGTGTTTGTTTGAACCCTATGCCTGGGAAGCTCAAAACAAAAGATAAGATTTCAACAAATGAAATGCAAACATTAAATTGAATCACATAATCGCTTCCAATAGAGCAAAAAGATGAATTGCATAAACATCATGAATTGAAGGCATGATTTAAACCAAAATGCAATACCTCTTAACAACAAATGGATATGCTCTGCAAATGATGAATGTTTGTTGCTCACCTTGACAACATCTGCTTGCTCCAAATTGGGATAAAGAAATGATGGATTTGATCTCAATTTATAGAATTTTGATGAGATGTTTGAATGCCTAATATTTGATCTTGAATCATGAGTTTACCCCATTGATGGTGCAATGGATGTGGCGGCGTGGCATCTATTACCCATTTTCATGGAGGTATATAATGTCCCCTTTTTCTTGCCCTAAATCCACCCTATTTTAATAGTGTTTTTAAACACTAGTACATATATTATATAACATTAACATATAAATAATATAATAATAAATAAAATAAAATAAGATTACAGAGCGGTGGGCCTAGCTCGATTGGCTAAAGATTCCTATTATAGGCAAGAGGTCACGAGGTCTAGTCTCCCCACCGTCCCTATGGTATCGGAGGGCGTGTCGCACCAGCATCACCGATCACCTAAAAAAAGTTTACCAAGCGCACTGCAGTTTATAGGGGGACGAATACCCGACCGATTCCTGCAATCTAAAAAAAAATATAAGATTACTTTATTGTGGTCAACAAAATTTGAAGGAAAAAAATAAGATAAATCCAAATAAATTTCCCTTGAGGTGGACGACCTAGTGAGAGGTCAAGAAATGAAATATTTAATGCCTCAAGTGATTTTCCCTACTTGGTACTTGTGCTTTTGGGCGCTTAGCATGCATTGCTTGGGGTCGGCCCTAAGGAGGAGGGAAAAAAAGGAAATAAAATAAGAATATATTACTTAAGGAGATCAATCTTGATAAGGTGATTTTGGGAGGGCTATAAAAGAAATTAAAGTGCAAGACATTTGGGATCGATTCATATCTAATTTCATTTTTGGAGATTCTTCTCTTTGGCTGCAACTTTGGTTGGGCTTCATTCCAAGGACGAAAACCCTTGTGAATGTGGTAAGTTGAACGAAACCCTAGCTCACAGTGTGGAGAACTCATGATGGAGTTCTAATTGCACTTCATTGGAGACAATTGGAGGTTTGGAGCATCACTGCAAATCAGAATTGAAGATCAGACTTAGAGCAGAATTATTGTGGCATTTTGTGAGTAGATTGCATTAGGGTTTTGCCCTAATTTGGAGCGCCTCTTGGAACAAACGTGAGCCCCCACCTTTGGAGGGTGATTTTGCATATTTGAAGCAACAAACCCTAAGCACTCACCAAGGAGGAATTTCGCCCACCTAGGGTTTGATATTTGAAAACTATTTTGCATATATTTGGTATGTATAATCATAGTTTTAGATCTGATTTGTAGAGCAGAAATTTGGGCATATGTTTGGCATGTTTGAGCCCATGGATTCATTGTAAAATCAGTCCAGAATATTCAGTTTGTAACAGCAGAAACTATCTACAGAAAATCAGATTTGTATGTTGCATTTGGATGCCCTATCTTGGGGTTTTTATGGTGGATTTCATGTTTGATACGAATATCAATTGGTAGCATCATTTGGCATGTTTATTTGTCATGCTTGGGCACTTGTATGTTCGCTATGATATTTTGTTTGAAATCAGAAAATAAATATCAGAATTGAAATTAGAAAATAAATCAATATCAGAATTAGGCAGATCCCATTGGGGATATTACAGAGGTAACATCATTTGGCATGTTTATTTGTCATGTTTGGGCACTCGTATGTTCGCTGTGATATTCTGTTTGAAATCAAAAAATAAAAATCAGAAATCAGAATTAGGACAGATCCCATTGGGGATATTACAGTGGTAACAAAGTAGTTGTCCTGCCAACCTAAGGGTATTTTTCTTCGTTGATGCAATGGAGTCAAAGGGATCAGCGAGCTCTTGAGAGAAAACGAAGAAAATTGAAACTGAATCATCTAGGATAGGGGGCAGAGGTAAGAAGATGTCTGACAGGGGTAAACAATGGACAATGGGATGCTTTCATGAGGGTCTAGCAGCAAATTCCTCAAACACAAGAGCAAATGGCCAAACAGCAGGAGCAAACAACACAGATGATGAACATGTTGATGCAGACCATAAATAATGTGAATAACACTCTCAGATTTGCACAAACTAATGGTACAAAAGGCAATCACTCCAAGCAGAATTGACCTGAAATTCAGGGCAATAGGGCTACCAGGCCCACACAACCATCATTCTTGCCCAGAAATGGAACCACAAATGAGGAAGAAGAGTTGAATCATGTTGGGGGTGATGTTAATTCAAGCATAGATGCCTACGCACAGCTTGATCTGGATGTGAGATGCCAAATCCGATTTATACAGTTTCACAATGCAAGGAGTGGATCAAGAGGGAGACAACCAGTGCAACAATCCAACAGAGATCTGCAACATAGGGTGAGCAAGTTGACACGCCCAACTTTTGATGGCTCGGGGAAGGCCAGTGCACAAGCTTGGGTACAAAAACTGGATACACACCTCTCACTTAGCTCTATGATAGAAGAGGATGATTTAGAAATTGCTAAGGAGGAGATCAAAGGGGAGGAGCCAAAAGAATCATTCTTGAAAGAAGAAGAGCCCAAGAGGATGGAACTTGAAATAGTGAGGGGTGCATCAAAGCTAGACTCACGAGAGGAGGAAGTCATAGAGCAAGAAGAAAAATCGAAGCTACAAAACATCACAGAGCAAGAACAAGAGGTCCACAATCACCAATTTGAAGGTGAAGATTCCTTGTTGATTTCTAATGTTTGTGCATTTTGTTCGCAGCCAAAGGTATTAAGATGTTTCAGATTTGTTGCTTCCTATGTCATTGCAAAATTCTTGTCATCATGTAAAGCATGCAAAAAAAGTGATAGAATAAGAGATACAACTTGCAATATAAGGCATGTGGACTCTTTGTTTCAAGTTCCAAATGTTCCATATCCAGGTGACCCCTTGAGGGTCAAAGAGGATAGACGCATTGGTGCTACATTACAATCCTCCCTTGAGGGTCAATTTTTTTATGCTTATTTGGGAATGCATGAAGATGGGAATCCAAGAAAGATAGATCTATATAACTACATCAGAAAATTGAGAAGAGAAGAAGAAAAATCAGAAGTTATCCAAAAGAGCATTGAGAAAAAAGAAAAGAAAGAAGAATTGCTTCCTTGTGATTTGCAGCCTATGGGTGATCCTAAGAAGAGGAGAGAACAACACTGCTTCACTTGCTTAGAAGCTCAGACACCTAGTCATACATGTGGAACCCTTAAAGAAGATGAAGCCATGCTCACAATTCCACTCCAGCAAAATGATGATATGGACAAAGAAGAATCACTTCATGCATCCACAAGTAAGGGGCACATGAGTTTTCATTACAACAATAAGGTTGAAGGATATGGTGTTATATAGTTTGGCAAGCCCGCAATGACTGATCAGCCACATGAAGGTATGAATTCATTTGATGATCCATTATTTGAGCATAACATTGTCTCACCATCTCTACATAGTAGTCACAAAGGATCAAATTGTGAGTTGGGTGACCTTGAAGGTGATATTGTTAATACATATGAAGGCAATTTGTTATGTGATGAGCAAAATGACTTGGATAAATTGGATCAAAGACATTCAGCATGGCAAGGGTTGAAATTCAATGAAGGTACAACTTGCAGCCATAGGATAGAAGTTATGACAAGTAATATACTTGGTTTTCAGCTGGATACATCCCTTGGACCAACACTTGATGATGAACATTCAACAATCAAGGATTCCATGAAGGCACCACAAAAAGGTACGATGAAAGTTCTGATTTTCTGATTATGAACAGCAGTCCATTATCTTCACATAATCATGAGGTGATAGACAAATCATACGAGGATGATAGTGGTAAGAAACCCTAATTTGTTGATACTCAAGATTTAATGGCTAAGCATGAGGTAACGGTTGTGGATCCAAGCCACAAACAATCTGATTTTGTGCATCATAGCATAGAAGATGTAAAGAGGACTCAAAGCATGTGTGAAGATGTAAAGAGGACTCAAAGCATGTGTGATGAGGGCTAGGGAAGCCAAGTTGTTGGCTGTTCAAGAAAAACAACACCTATAGAATATTAGGGAACAATTCAGTCACATGGATCATGAGACAGCAGCAAGATACACTTCTTCATCAATCTCTAATACTTCCAAGGGAAGAAACTATGATGGTTGAACCTCTACAGGATGAACCCTTTATGATGGTAGAAAATGAAGACCAATCAGATTCACATGAATTTGTTGAGAGGTATGATTTTGAAAACAAATCAAAAATTTTGTTTTGTGTAAATGACTTTAATCATAGGGTTCACGAAACACATCATTTGGAGAGCCAATTGAAGGCTCAAGTCAAGGTTAAGGAGGTGGAAGTTGTGCACATACTTTTTGGACCAGCAAATAATGATTGTTATGCATATGTAGAGAAGAACATTTGTGATTCAGATTTTGTTAAGAGTTTTACCCTTCTTGGAGAGCTCCATGAGCCCACCTATGTTTCAACACCATGCTATCATGATAATGATCCTCTGAGTGAACACAATGCTGTCCCAGTTCAAAACTTGAAGGAGATGTCATGGAGCTATCCGATTTGGAGTTGTATGTTCATGGGGATGTTGAGTTTCAGCTGGACTATAGTCCAAGACATGGAAATGAGTATGAGAGCAGAAAATTTTCAGACCCAATCCATTGGTTTTCAGCTCGCTCTTTGATGATTGATGGTTGTTCTATATTGTTGATCATGGAGTTTTCAAACTATACATTGATGTTTGCAGCTGTTTGAACTTTGGATGGATTGGTGTGCATGGGATTGTTACTAATTTACTACAGCTTTGGGGGATTGCATGATGATGAGACCCTATCATCTTACGACAATAGAAACATTTTTAAAATGATCATAGGTCTGATTTTCAGTTTTCCTAGTGCTGTTCTGAATTATACCAGCAGCCTAGAGTGGGTATACATGCTTAATTATACACATATGATAGATATTTTTCATGTCCATATGGGGCAACTCAAATTTAGATGGATAGTTGGTGATGAAAACATGCTGAGAGATACTTATCTCTTCATTTTCAGTTGGTGTGATGGTGTAATAACTTGGGATCCCGGTATTGGTGTGGTTGATACAACACTTCACAGGGATCTTGGTAAATTGCTTCACAATTTTTGGTTCAGTGATATTTGTATCAGAGTGGAGCAGTGGAAGCTTTGGTGCAGGTGGTTGTGCTTCCGAGGTCATGATTATGATATCACCTATCACATGTTGCTACACTAACAGATTACATGGAAGAGAAGCATAATTTCAGAGGTTGAGGGATGGAGCAGATTTGAGTTTGAGTGTGTATGGACGGTATTGTTTCATTTTTGGCCATCGAAACTCACTTTGATTTGGAGGAGTAGCCACAAGTTGAGGAGCAGGGTGATCATGGAGTAATGGACTAGTTGGAGAAACTTGCCACTTGAGGATTTTTTGCAGTATCCAGCCTTGCAATTGCTTGTGGGCAAGCAATTCCAAGAAGGGAGGATGTAATGTCCTTTTTTTCGGGTTCCCTTGCTTTGCAGTTGACGCTAACTTTCTGGGTTTTTTCCAATGGTGACGGCTATTTTTAGTAACTTACTATTTATAGTAAGTTCCAATCAAGCTTCGTTTGGGACCAATTTGGTATTCTGACTCACTTACTATTTTTAGTATCTGGTCTCGGCTCCATTCATCCAACAACTCCGTGCAAAGTTTCTATTTTTGGCAATGGTGAGTTCTCTCAGTGGTTGGAATTAATATTTGTTTATTTGCCACTTAAGTTTATAATGTTGTTATTTTAACTTAAGTGAGAGGGGGTGTGGGTTATAAGAGCCCCCCTTGGCCTAGTAAGTAAAGTTGTTTTTAAAGAGGGGACAATGTTATCTCATGTTGACGCCTAGAAAGAAGGCTTTATCTCATATTTTTAAGGCTTAATATTTGCCTCAAAAGGTGGGTGCCCTCTTTGGAGAGAATTTCATGAAATTTCAAAAAGGTTAAGTTTAATGTAATTTTTGGAGAGCTAGAAAAGGACATGGGCTTTTGGAGGGAAAAGGTGAGTTTGAAATTGTGTTGCCCTAATTTCCCCCCCTTTCTCTATTTATTCCCTTTGGAGTTCTCATTTGGACATTGCAGACTTTGACGACACAAGGAGACTTTGCTGGATTGTTTCCAGAATTCGTACATTGCTGGTTGAGGACAAAAACCCTCATCTCTAGTTGCTGGTTTCAGTGGTGAAAGACCCACCCTAGAGGTTGGCACTTGGATTGAAGATTTACAATGATTTTTGGCTTGGATTGGTTTCCAGGGTTTCAAAAAATAAAACTATATGAGGATTTTTGGAGTATTTTGGATTGATTTATTTTTGGCATGTGATTTTGATTGATTGTTTAAGGGTTTTTGGTCGAGTTTATTTTGCTTCAGATGCGTCTCTTCAGGCCATACAGTTTGTGCAGTTGGGCAATGCCCTAGCTGGCCGTACCATATATTTGGGGCAAAGCTGGTGTTTGATTGTATGAAATCCATGGGAGCAGGTTTGGAAGTGTTATTTTAAGCTGAGCGTTTAGTTTTGAAAGTATTTTTAACCCCTTTTGTAGAGACACAAATTCCAAAGCATGTCGTACCATATTGCAGACTGCCAGGACAGGGGATGTGAAGACCTCCAGACTGAAATGCTTGAATTTGGAGGTTGTTTTCATTGCAAAAGAGGGCGCCTAGGCATGAATGACTAGTTGCAGGTAATTTGGGCGTGGTTCATCATAATTTGGAGAAGATTCGAAGGCTTTTACCCAGCCGCCCCTGCCTTCAGCACTCAGAAATTTGGAACTGTACATGACTGTTATCAATCTGCAGTCTTATCTTCCGTTATTCTGCCATATCTGTGGTGTTCAAAGGTTGCTGAAATTAGGGATGATCGAAAAGAAGCTCTGCTTACTTCAACCCAGCACCTAGTAACAGGTCTGATGCCATTTCCAGGGAGTTTGCTGACTATCTGGCTCTGTAGCAGCAACAACAGTCCTGTAATCTATCTATCTGATCAGCTACTTCACTCTTCTATCCTCATTATGAGGTCTTCCAATATGGTAGTTTCGTGAGTTCAAAGAGCCTATGAGAGCTTGCTTTGGAGCTGTAGGAGAAGTATTGATTATTGGGAGGTGTTTTCTCACTGTTGAAAGACAATTTATAAGTGTTTGCTGATGTGGAGCTGACTGTAACAGGTCCCTATCAGAGTGTCTTTGACCCAGTTTGCATTTGCAGACCTCTAACAGCAGATTCCTGGGATTCTAATCAGATCTGGGTGGTATTGAGTGTCCTCATACCTGGCTGGAAGAGTGTAGATGCCTCTAATGTTGATTATGAAGGTGTTGGGTGATCCAAAGTCTGTAATCTGCTGCAGCAGCTCACAACTCTCTGTCTTTCTGTATTGAGGTACTTGTTTGTCATGTCTACACTTGATCATGTTAATGTGTAAGACTCCTAAGACAAGTGTGATCATTCAATGAAACATGAGCAATAGTTTGCCAAACTATATACATCTCATCATTTGTTATGACAGCCTGTTGTTCATTTGCAAACCATTTCAAGCTATGATTGTACTAAATATTATTGGCAATATCATTTATTGGAATTTGTTGTGAGTCACTTTGGTTAGAAAAATTCAAAAAAAAAATCAGGGGTAGACATTACAGAGGACTATAATGGCCCCTTTTTCTTGCCCTAAATCCACCCTATTTTAATAGTGTTTTTAAACACTAGTATATATATTATATAACATTAAAACATAAATAATATAATAATAAATAATAAACAATAAATAAAATAAAATAAGATTTATTGTGGTCAGCCAAATTTGAAGGAGAAAAATAAGATAAATCCAAATAAATTTCCATTGAGGTGGACGACCTAGTGAGAGGTCAAGAAATGAAATATTTAATGCCTTTAGTGATTCGCCCTACTTGAAGAAAGGAATGAAAAATAAAATAAAATATTTTATTTGTGTTTCTGGGCGCCTAGCATGCCTTGCTTGGGGTCGGCCCTAAGGAGGGACAAAAGGGGAATAAAATAAGAATATATTGCTTAAGGAGGTCAACCTTGATAAGGTGATTTTGGGAGGGCTATAAAAGAAAGTAAAGTGTAAGACACTTGGGATCGATTCATATCTAATTTCAGTTTTGGAGATTCTTCTCTTTGGCAGCAAGTTTGGTTGGGCTTCATTCCAAGGACGAAAACCCTTGTGAATGTGGTGAGTTGGACAAAACCCTAGCTCACCTTCTGGAGAACTCATGACGGAGTTCTAATTGCACTTCATTGGAGACAATTGGAGGTTTGGAGCATCATTGCAAATCAGAATTGAAGATCACAATTGGAGCAGAATTAGAATTATTGTGGCATTTTGTGAGCAGATGGCATTAGAACTTTTCCCTAATTTGGCACGCCACTTGGAGCAGACCTGAGCACCCACCTTTGGAGGGCAATTTTGCATATTTGGAGAAGCAAAACCTAAGCACTCACCAAGGAGGAATTTCGCCCATCTAGGGTTTGATATTTGAAGACTATTTTGCATATATTTGGTATGTATAATCATAGTTATAGATCTAATTTGTAGAGGAGAAATCTGGGCATATGTCTGGCATATTTGAGTCCATGAATTCATTGTAAATTCAGTCCAGAATATTCAGTTTGTAACAGCAGAAGTTATCTACAGAAAATCAGGTTTCTATGTTGCATGTGGATGCCCTATCTTGTGTTTTTATGGTGGATTCCATGTTTGATATGAATATCAATTGGTAGCATCATTTGGCATGTTTATTTGTCATGTTTGGGCACTTGTATGTTCGCTGTGATATTTTGTTTGAAATCAGAAATCAAAATTAGGGCAGATCCCAATGGGGATATTACAGAGGTAGCATCATTTGGCATGTTTATTTGTCATGTTTGAGCACTTGTATGTTCGCTATAATGATTTGTTTGAAATCAAAAAAATAAAAATCAGAAATCAGAATTAGGGTAAATCCCATTGGATATATTACAAGGTAATTAGTTAGTTATCTCATGTTGATTGGTGAGTTGAATGATTTGATTGGATTGTTAACTAAATGGATTGATGAGTTAATTGAATTGATTGATTAGTTAACTATGTTGATTGATTTATTAAATGTATTGATCAATTAACTATGTTGATTGATTAGTTAACAATGTTAATTGATTAGTTCACTTTTGGGGTGGTGTAAATCATGCTTTTTATAAAATCATTTGTGGATAATAGATTTATTTGGATTTATTTGAATATTTGAGGGAAAATGATTTATTTAATCAATTTGATTTTGATGAAGTGAATTAATTAAGGGAAGATGAATTATTTTAAAGAGTGGATGAGTGATTATGTTATTAGGTGCTGAGATGGGGGCAATGGTATGGAGATGAGCATATAAGATTTTAATGTCTACAAAAACAATTAGGTGAGGCCTGAATTAGGCTTTTAATAGTCAGCATTTGTATTTTTGGATTGAAGCTCCTGTAGGAAAGGGATTAACAAGCTCACCAAGGACAAATCCTGCATCATTCCAGTGAAAACAGAGAAGGGACTAACTGTAAGCAAATGCAAAGGGCAGATCCTAAAGGCTGGCTGCACACTTAAAAGAAAGAAGAGTAGGTATATCCTGGCTCACTTCGGGGTCAGCCATGATGGAAAAGAGCATAGCAAACAGCACCAAACCCTAGAAGAATCACAGCCCTAAACCAACAATCAACTCATTGTAAATCAAAAGTTGGTGATTCAAGAAATTAAACAAAAATGCCAAAGGGGTCATCCATTTGAGTGTTCACTAATACAGCTTTATTTAATGATAAATACTCACACAGATTGACTTATAACAACCTCAATTCCTTGAACTAACACAATTTTACTTACAAAAATCTTAATTCAAAACACTTGTGCAAATTAACCTAAAATAAAAACTATATTCTGTCCAAAAGGTTGTAAGCTAGTGGTAATGGACAGTCTTGTAAAAGAATGACCCGGGCTCCCTCTACCTCAATAAGAAATCCCTCAATAGCAGCCAAGATATGGTTAGGCTGTAGTGTGATGATTATGAGGTACACTCCACTATTATCCATGTTTACAAATCTCAAGAATGTGATCCCGGCTTACAGCACAGTGCAGCAGTCACTGACCTTACTCAATATTTATCAAAAACATGTGGCGCCATTGTACCGTAAAGATTTACCTGACCAATGCAGAAGTATCTTAAGAACAAACCCTATTCACCGAAGATTTATCAAATATATGAGTCAATATTGCGGTGTAATGATTATGTGCTACATTTAGGTGTGATTCATGCTTACTACATTTGGCAACATTGTGGCGTCACGATTTAAGTAATCAATGCAAATATCTTAGGAACATAACCTAATTTCGTCCAAGACTTATCATGTATGTGATGCAATATTGTAGTGTAATGATTATGAGCTACATTTGAGTGCGGTCCATGTTTACAACTCTTAAGAATATGGTGCAGTCTAAACTTATCCCAGGATACGCCCAATATTTATCAAAGAGAAAGGGGAAAAAACACTAATATCAATCTTGAATCTGCAAGGCTTGAAATGAGGACTAATTTATGAAAGAAAACGAAAACAAAAAACATAAAACAATCTTGATTTTGCAAACTAATTAGACCAATTGACCTAAATGCAATCTTTATTCAGCTCACCGCAGTATCATACCTCTAAAGGATGAATATATTTGCTTCCATCTTCAGTGGTTTGCAAGCCCCGGTGCTTAAACGGCGTATTACTGTTATCCACAAAAATATTATACCTATCCTGCGGACGACTAATGTTTGGCAAATGAAATGGCACATGGCTGCGCCCGCCCGCAGTTTTCTTATCCCTGGAAACCACCTTCACGCCAGAAGAGCCACCTTCCGCCCTAGAAACCGCCGTCTTCGAAACCCCAACTTCCCTCCTATTATTCCCGTCCTTCTTTTTCTTACCATAAACCAACCGAAAACCGCTCTCCAGGTCATCCAAACTGCCTGGCTTGCCGCCTTTCTTTAACTTCTTGAATTCGTCCATTGACACGTCCACGCGCTCAAGAATATCGTCCTGGACATCGACAATCCATTCGTAGGCATCATCTGGATCCACCGGAATCCCGGCCACCCGCTTGCAGAGCGAAGGAGATGCTCCGATTTCATTTAAAAGACATTCCGAGCGGTTTTTGAGGTCTTCGATTGGGTGTTTGAAGTCAGGAAAATTGTTGTAGAAGTGGAAATCTGTTCCAAGCGGTATATTCCGGATAGAATTGCTGAGTTTTTCAATAGATGAAGCGAGAGGACCTCTTACGAGTTTCTGCAAGTTTTCAGCATGGTCCTTGACGGTTTCTTCATTTTCTAAGTCCATTTTTAAAAGACTTCTTAGCTGAACTATTTAAGTGTGAGAATCGATTACTTCATGCGGCCAAAAAGCGATCAGCGCCCTGGTGATGATTTCAGACCATTTGGCATAGGTGTTTTGTCCAGATTAAAAATAGATACAAAATTCCTTATTAGGGTTTCTTTTATAACCTGTGAAAACACTTAGCAGCGATTTAAAAACCTGTTGAGTTTCTGCGCTTTGCTTTGTTTGTCCGTTAGAGAACAGCTCTTATGTTTTCGTGAGGATGTGCTCGAAGTCTCTTTACTTTTTTTTAATTGAATTTCACGGGCGAATCTGTTTTCCCTCGACGGGGAAAAAGAACGAAGGGAAGATTTAAATTGGTGGCAAAGTATCGTCCTATTACTTAGTGTTATGGTGAAACTTACATTCCCATACCAATTCCCATTTAGTTTTGGCCCTACTTACGAATTTTTTATTTTGTATTGGATAGGAGGAATTATTGTTTTTCAAATCGGAATGATCTTGTACTTTTTAGGGAATGATGTGTGCGAATAATTTTGTAGGAGTGAAATTTGTGGGTTTGGTTATGTTTTGAGAGGCAAAGATGTAATTTTTTTAACAAAACATATTTTAAAGGGCATTTATTGAGGATGTGATTGGTTGTGAATGTTTGAGTCATTTTTGCAACTTTATGTAGTTTGAGAGGCATGTACTTTTCAATAATAAAAAAAGATTTTTTTAGTTGTATTATGCAGTATCGAGTGGTTTTTTAGTAATAATTTATTCAAGTCTTTAATGTTTTTTTTACTAGATTAGGGTTGTTTAGTATGTTTTAAGTACTATTTAAGGATGTATAATGATTACGAGGTATTAATGTAAAGTGGTTAAAAAGGGAGTTTGTAGGTGTTGTTTCAACCAATGGGATGTTATAATTTGTGAGTGGTAGGCATTATTTCTTTAGTTTGGATTAAAAAGATGCAAGGTTTTTAAGGTCGTGGTAGCTTTGTGCTTATTGACGTGGTGGCAGATCAAGATCTTTCTTGTTTGGGAAGCTTTCCTTTATTTATTCATTAGAATTATTTTTAATGTGAGACTTCCAAGGTCCTTTGTCGTAGGTGCTTGAATTGAAAAGTGAATTCTGCACATGTGGATTTATGGTTCTCTAAGTTGCTCATTGTGGAGTTGCGGAATATGTACAAGTGTCGCAAGCGGAGAGTTATTCTGGGGCATGAGAGAACTTTCGAAGAGTGTTGTGAATAGGGGACACAAAATGCTAGCATGTGGCAGAAGACTGAGCAATTCTGCAAGTTCGCGGGTCCATAGCAGAATCTTTTTTAGGGGTGAATAATATTAAGTTTTGAGAATATTATTATAGTATATATATTTTATTATTATATATAATAAGTTAATTAATATTAATATTCATGATATATTGTAGATTTATTATGAATGAATAATAAATAAGATTGGGAGCTTTTTTGTTTGGGAAAAACGAAGTCAATCCTTTTTGCTACATGTTTGCATAGCGCAAGATTTTGAGAATAATAGGTTTGTTAGGTTTTGTGCATTGTGTAATTGGTGAAGAGATGGTTGATGAGACTAATTTTAAACTTTGAAAACAATATTATATATAATAATAGAGTTGATTATTATTATTATTATTATTTATGATATTTTCAATAAAATTAATAATATACTATTGTTATTATGTTATATAATGAAACATAGAGTATGTATTTATTAATGATTCTGATATGCTGCTATACAAATGTAGATAATATATAATACATATATGCATATATATCTATATACCGGATAAAATTCATGACTATATTAATTTAACCATATCACATTTATTGTACGGTACATTTATTTAATGTTGGAGTGTGTGAAATTAGATTATGTCTTTTCTAATTATTACTTTACTAGTGTGCATAGGTTTAATAAATACTCTTTGAGAAGGGATATAATGTGTCTATGGTAAGGTGTTACACCCTATTTCATCATTACTAAGTTACTTTTACCTTCATGAGTGAAAATGTTGATAAATGCAAATTATGACTTTAATATGTTTACTAGGTGAAAGAAATATTGAAATATGCTTTAAGATGATATTGCTTTCAAATGAATGAGTATGTTTATATTGATGAAATGCGATGAAAGAAAATGTATGAATATTTTAATGTTTTATCAATACAGATGTTTTATGATGCAAATGAAATTATTGTTTTTGGCTAACTATTGTGTTGAGAAATGTGACTCAAATTTACCGGCTTGATTGACTTCCTAGAGTAGTTGTGATTTTCCCTTTATCAATGGGAGTTGGTCACTTCGGCAGGACTCTCTATGTCGTCTCCCTGATACTCTGATGTGACTATTTCAACGTGACAATGTGTTATCGGTGGGACTCTACTTTGTGTCTCCCCAATAGATTGATGGGTTGTGGTGAGCATGTTGGTGGGAATCTATCCCGAGTCTCTCTGATGACCTGATAGCTATGGCAATATCACAAGATCACGAAAAACCAAAACTTTGGAACCTCATGTCACAAGTTGTGAGATTTTGGAAACCTCCAACTTAGCAACCAAAAAGACATGCTGATAGAGGTGGGGGACCACATGGGACAAGCCGATAAGTTGTAAAGTGAACATTGACAAGACTTCCTTATATCGGTGAGAGACGAGTTAGTGTCTCCTTGATATGGCGATGAGTGACCCAGAGTAGTTTGTGAAGAACATCTTGGTGGAACCCGAATGGTGCAATGGTCAACAACATTGCACAAGTGATGTGTCGACATGTGGCACAGATTCATTTTTTGATTCTACATCATTGTTGTGAATCAACGATCATTGGACCAAAGTTTTCAAACTGAAGTCAATAGTTGTATTTCCTTATAACAATGTAACTACATTACAAAATTGATTGCTCACTGGTTGGAAAATCGGTACTACAACATGGAGAGATTAGGCCAACCTAAAGAATGAGTGAGACAAAATGGGATGTTTGTATTGCATTGAGTTGGTGTTTTGTCGTTATCAGAGAGAGATGAAAAGAGTCTCTTCGATGGCCCAACACGGTTAGCATCAGGTACCTGTAGAAGTTAAATCGACAGTTGGGAACTTAATCGATTGGTTTCTTGGTTGGTCTAGAATGAGAACGAATGGTATAAATCATTGAACGTTCTGCAATGTGATGGAGAGGAAAATAGAATAGGGGTTATGTTGTCGGATTCTCTTCAGATGGAACAAGATGTAAACTTTGTAAGAGCTTAGAGCCTGAATTGTATTATGTTGTTGAATAATACAATGGTGATCTGGGCTTTTGGAGTGTGGGATTTTTTACCCGAAAGGGTTTTCCCCATGTAAATTTGTGTGTTCATGTTTTATGTTCCATCTTTCATGTTTAATGGTTTTGCGTGATTGAAACTTTCTAATGGTGTTGTTTGGAATTGGTTTAATTAGCATTAACTTTTCTCTAAGGGTCAATGTGGGAAATAAACTGTCTGATTCATTTTGTGACATAGTAGTTCGTGTCTTTGAGGCAATCTAATGAAATAAAAGCTACCGAAGGCACTACTAATCTTGGATGTGTCTTTCTGAGATGATCTAAATTTCCCAACAAGTGGTATCAAAGCCATCTTCTGGGATTTGATTCTTCCTAGTGTGTTGTTGGTTTTAGGTATTCCTTCTGTGAAGATTTCTTAGTGTGGAAGGCTTGAGGAAATCTGAAGGAAGCGACCGATGAATTGATCCTTTGGTGAGTGGAAGTTGATTGCTCATTTGTTTTAGTTTCATGTAACAACACACAATTTGAAGGATCCTGAAGATGGAGAGAATGGAGTTGGTTTGATGTGACCTGAAGCTCATGACTTGGCAGTGAAATAATCCTAATGCATGGGGTGGAATATTTTTGCTCTATGGTTGTGTTGCAGCAAAGCTTTCATATTGGGTGTTTGTGTGAGGGGCTCCCTGGTGATATGGAGAAACTTGGGTTGTTATTCGATTATGGAGAAATGTGCTTGTGCTGGGTGTATTTCCCAATATTGAAAGACATAGGTTTTTGTTATCCCGATTGCATGAAGGTTATGGAGTTGATCATTGGATGGTTTGGAAGCTCCTACAATAGCTTGTCTCTCTTGGATGCACATACATTTTGGTGGTTGAGGAGTTGGCCTGAAATGGGCCTAGAGTCTCTGACTGCCTTTTCCTCTCATGGATGTTTTGTACCTACATGGTTCAGACTCGTGCTTCTAGGTCTGAGAGTTTTTTATACGTTTTCTTAAAAATCTATGGTGATGCTCATTCATGATAATCCATTTTCTAGTTTAATCGTTATGGTGTTTTAGATTTTTTGGTCTTCCAAATGTGAAGTGGGTATGGATGTGCATGGGTGTTTTTCAAACACAATGGTTTTGTGGGTTTTACACGGTCAAGAAAAACTTGTCAAGTTGTGGAGTTGTTGCTAAGCTATTTTCTGGACCCTGGTCTTTTGGGGTGGTACTAGATGAGATAGTTGCAGTTCTACATGCATGCTTTATGCATGGTAAGAGAAGGTGTCATTTCATCTTTGCATGAGAGTGTTGGTATGCGGTTTGTCACTCAACATTCTTGGGGTGATGCTTGGTGGTTTCCTAGACTATGGTGCTCGTTGTGGACATGATCGACAAATCAGGTTTGAACTTGATCTGGTGTTTGAGTCATGTTGTCTACATGGTAAATTCTCTTTGAGATCTCAATTTTGTAGTTTTAGTGCAATGATGGGTTTGCATGATATATTGAATGGATCTATGGGTTGTGCATGATCTCAATGTCGGTTGTCTTTACCTACATTTTTGTTGTGGGACAACTCATAAGTGGACTATCTATATCTGTGAGATTTGATTCTATGATTGTGTAAACTTGTTAGTTGGCCTTGTCTTTGGTCACTTGTGCATTGGTGTGGTTGCTTTGAAATGAGAGGATGGATGGTGTTTGAGTACCTGGATAGTTGGTTATGGGGACTTGTAGCATGTTGTATCACAATGTCATGGATAGCTTGGATACACTGCTTTGTGTAAGTTTTTGATAGTGATAGTAATCTCTACTTGTTTTGGAGATCTTGGTGCCACTTGATGGGCATGTTGATGTGTGGACCTGAAGTATTTTCAAATTAGTAGATGTTTGGTCATGATGCTTGAGAGCGATTGTCACTGTTTAGTGGGAGCTTTAGCAATGATTGTGGATTCATCACTTGGTGATGGATGGTCTTCTCTAGTGTTGTAGATGTTACTAGGAGGAGCTCTTAGTTCCTGTTGTTGCAAAAGAGTTCTTTCACATTTGCATGGACACTATTTGAAGATGTGCAACATCTCAAAACCATGGAGGATTCTTGGAGTCTTTGGTTGAGGTATTGGTGGTGCTTGACGGGTGATGTTGGTTTAGAGTTTGTTTGCTTAATATCATGGTATTCTCATGATTGGGCATTAGAGTTTTGGAATGATGCATCACTCTTGAGACCAAGGTATGTTCACTTGGAGTATGTGATCTCCTAACAGGGATGTGTAGACCATGATGTCATGATAAGTTCCTGATTCAGATGATTGGAGCTTTGATAGTGGTCTGGTAATTCTTTGTGTTTTGGGTGCATTGGTCATATGCTTGAGAAATTCATGATAGTGTAGTGATGCATTTGGAGTTTAGCATGAGATGATCGTTTGTAAGTGCTCATGGATACATGAATAATAAGGTGAGGTTGTATTTCTCTTGAGAGGAGAGAAGTGTTGATGGTTACTCTTGATGAAGATTTCAGCTGAAATTCTGAGAAGCCTTCACCTTGGTTGGACATGAGTTCAACAAAGACTGATGAGGAGATTGCTCTTGGAGGAGTCATGATGGCTTGCATATCTTGAAGGAGTATTCTCATTCCCTGCTCTTGGTCTACTCGACAGTTTATCGCTTGAGAGGTATTGCCCATTGTTTCTCTTAGGTGTTTTATGCTTTCTTTCATGGCTATGGATCTTGAACTGTTATTAGATGATTCTGAAGGATTCATTGTGAGAGATGGATAGCATGGTTATCTCCTTATGCATTGTGATTACATTCATTGATGTTGAGTTTAGGAGATGCATTGGGCGTATTTCCTGAAATGGGAAATGAAATAGTTTGTTCTTCTTTGAGAGGCTTACATCCATGTTGATTACATGATATATATGTTATGTTTGATCTTGGTGATTAAACAGTTGGATGTTGTTAAGGCTTTTCTCTTGGGGTTTTGAAGGAGATCATACTTGACACAGTTGGAATTTAGAGGTGTATGTAGGAGGATTTTCTATAGGTACATGATGTGCAAATGTGCTCTCTTTGGTCTTGGTTATCTTCCTAGATGTTTGGTTTCACATTAGTCAGAGTTGTAGTGATCACTAGCTTCTGGTCATGTGTTTTCACTCATATTCTTGGGTGATGACATGGAGGTTCTTAATCTTTTTATTTTGTTGGGTGTGGAGAACTTAGGAGAGTTGTGAAGACTTGTGGTGAGAGCTATTCTTATAGGTTATTTAATTATGAGTTTTGCATATCATTGTGGATGGTTCCTTGAAACTACATATTTACACTCTCTATGTTATGCTATTGATAGACTTAGTTTGCCTTGATCTTTTCACATTTGTTATCCATACAGTGGGAGTAAGAGCCTGTATCTACGGTTGATGGGTTCGTTGTGTTGCTAGCATGAGTTTATTGATGAGGATACCTTCAAGGTATGTGTGATTGGATGGAGTAACACTTGTTGTATGTGTTATTTTTCAGTCGCGTGGGTGGATCAGTTGGATGGGAGCAGTCAATTTTCTTGTTGTTGTTCTAGCTGATGTTATGTCTTGTTTTCTAGAGAATGAATTCACGGTCGTGTTCATGTTGAGGGCTTTGAAGTTGATGTTGTGATGCTTTTTTATATCTTCTAAGCACATTGAAGGGGTGGTAGTATGTTATATCCTTTGTTATCAAATGGATCTAGTGCTTATATTATTTAGACTGGTGCATATTCACCATGGCTCATTCCTTTCCTTTGGAGGATGGCAGGAATTGTTCCCTGGGACGTTGGACATTTTAGATGTTGGTGCAGGTGTCTTAGCTAGAGCATGGAAGCATTGGTTGAGAATCTTGTTGGTGGCATGGATGGCTAATACAGTAACTCCTTGCTTTGGAAGGAGCCAGTAAGTTCTTCGTCAAGTGGGAGAATGTTGAGAAATGTGACTCAAATTTACTGGCTTTATTGACTTCCTAGAGCATTTGTGATTTCCCCTTTATCGACGGGAGTTGGTCACTTCGACGAGACTCTGTATGTTGTCTCCCTGATACTCTAACGTGACTGTGACAATGTGTTATCGATGGGGCTTTGCTCTGTGTCTCCCTGATAGACCGATGGGTTATGGTGAGCATGTTGGTGGCTCTCGTCGGTGGGGCTCTATCTCAATTCTCTCTGATGACTCGATAGTTGTGGCGATGTCATGAGATTGCAAAAAACCAAAAATTTGGAACCTCGTGTGACGGGTTGTGAGGTTTTGGAATCCTCTAACTTAGCAACCACAAAGACAAGCCAATGGAGGTGGGGACCACATGGGACAAGCCGATAAGTTATAAAGTGAACATCAACAGGACTTCCTTATATTGGTGGGAGACAAATTAGTGTCTCCCTGATATGGCAATGAGTGACCCGGTAGCTTGTGAAGAACGTCTTGGTGGAACTCGAATGGTGCAATGGTCAATAGTGTTAGAATTGTGAAACAAGCCACAAGATAAAACAACAAACAAAGACACCTTCCACACAAGATATTTGCAAACAAGAATTGCTATATTCATCAACAAGGAAAAGTTACAAAATAAGCTTTCAAGAAGATATGAAAATCATGATATTTCCCATGAATAATATCTAAGAGATATTTACAATAAGGGTTGAATGCTTATAAGAGAAAAGCCCTAAATGAGAAAGGGATCAGATCATGACAAGTGTCAACATCACAAGAGATGAGACATAATGATCTAATATAAGCTCAACTAATAAAGCATTCCTAAGTTTAGCTAAAGTGTGTGAGAATAAATTAGACTAATAATCAATTAAAGATTAATTAATTATTAGCTAATGTATGATAACTCTAACACCCCCCCTTAAGATGAACTTAGGGAGTAGCTAAAAACCCTAAAAAGAATGCAAGATGGGTCTCGACAAACAAGGCCAAATAGGGTACCCATGTATAAACAAAAGCTCTCTATAATGTGGAGAAATAGAGAAAACCTCATGGGAAAAACTCTACTCCAAGAAGAGATAAAATCCAAGTGAAGGACTGAAGAAGCCTCCAAACAAGGAAAAGGTTTTCCCAAAAGATAGGAACAAAGGAACATCCAGAAGCATGAAGAAGTTGCAAACTATGTCGAAGAAGGACTGTTGTAATGCTGAAAGAAGAACCTTCATTGAAACATCTGATGATCAGGATAAAAAAGATAAGAATTTGTACGAGTGCCCCCAACGACACTACTCAGATTATATGGAAAACAAAGGAAAACGCCTAGAACTCAAAGATACAAATGGAAAAGATACCAAAAGTCTGAATAACTAATCATGAGAAAATGGAAGGTCGCCTCTAGAAATAGGAATGCAAGGGTATCCATATGGTAAGTGCTCCATCTCACCGAAATGCATGGGTAACTAGCCACTGCATCCACCTAGTACATAGGAACAAATACTATCTACATAGCTCACTCCAACGTGAAACCAAGGAAGCCATAGCACCAACAATAAAACCCCCCCATAATGCTGGCAAGGGAGAGGTGTGACAGGTACACTGAAACTGAATGCCTGAAAGTAGCACATGAAGAGGAACCAAGAACATTTGAAGGTGCAAACATAAAAGTACAAGCAGATAGAAAGGATGTGAAAACAAAAGTCACATACGCATGAGAAAGGTATGAAGGCAAACAAAGGAAAACATCAAAACCCATGGAAATTTATATCATAGTGCAAGTACAATAAGGAACAAAGTGATGTGCAAGATCCCATAATTCAGGTGCAATACAAGGCACTTTATCTTAGTGCATTTACAAAATCATAAGTACATGCAATGTGAGCCCATAAAGTCCAAAAAAGACAACAAGTTGGAAAAATAATTTTGTAATAGAAAAAGAGTAAATTGGTAGCACCATGATGAATTACACAAGAAAAATTCACTTAAAAAAAAAATGACACCCAAAAATGTGTCTGGATGCAGAAGATATGGCCCGTCGAAGTCTCCAAAATGAGAACTGAACAGCTACAGCACTAAGAAAGCAAAATTATAGAAAAAACCAAAAGTTAAAACTAGAAAACACCTACACCACTATGAAGAGCACAAAATTTCACCCCATTTAAAAAAAAAACTGCACACGAAAAAACCACCGTATGGCTGAGATATGGCCTCTAGAAGTTGAGGTGCAAAATTAAAAAGCCCAACGAAGAGGGGCTGAGTGGGGCAAAAAGAAACTCCTCTAAATTTTTCAAAAACACCTCCAGAAATAGAGGCCCACCAAATATAGTGTTTTGGGAAAAAAAAACTCTCCAGGTACAGTGCATGAGAAATTTTTTTGTAAAAAAATTTGCAAAAACCAATTTGCCCTTTTTAATAGAAAAAGCAAAACTATATATATATATTTTAAACAAATATATAAAAAAATTACATGCTTTATTTTATTTTTTTTAAATTAATAAAAAAAATTTACATAATTTTTTTTTGTGCTAAAAAAAGTAATAAAAAAATGTGGAGGGGGCGGGGTGGAGCCCACACCCCTTCCACAGCCGCCGATTGATGGTATTAAGGCCACCGCTGGTGGCTTTAAGTTGTCAAACGGTGGTCTTAATAGCCATGACTGGTGGCTAGTATTGCCAGCAGGGATGCGATGCGGGCCCTGAGGGACTGCCACCGCAGGGTGGCAGGTACCCTCGGGTACTGCACAATTTATTTTTTTTGTTTTTATTACAATCTTTTGTATAAAAAAAACCTGTGTGACCCTTAAAGGGTGATTTAATAATTTTTTATCTCGAGGAAAAGATCAAAATATATATTTTTTAAAAAAATTACCTTGAACTACGTACTGGGGAGGTCGTACAACCTCTTAGGCAATTTTTTTTTGCCTCAGATGCCAATTGCTCAAATTTTGACGATTTGATAGGTGATCTTAGGGTTTTTGGGCCTTTTGAGCACATTGGTGATGTTCGTTTGGGCTTAAAATGCACCAAAAATATAGGCACCCCCTAGATTTAGCAAAAAATCCCTTTCTTCAAACCTTCACATATTTGACAAACGAAATCAAAATCAGCAGAAACAAAAGCCAAATTTGACTTTCTTGATAGTTATGGATCCAAAAACGAGGTCCTTTTCACATAAAAATGCTTCAGAAAAGGCCCACCACCAAAATTTGCAAAAACAAGCAAAGGGGATTTAGATACGAAGCTTGCAACCCTTGTTGACGAAAGAAAATCTCATAAATCGAGAAGAGGTTTATTGAATCCACACTCTGATACCATATTAGAGTTGTGAAACAAGCACAAAACCATGAGCCACATGATCAAACAACAAACAAAGACACTTTCCACACAAGAGATCTACAAACAAGAATTGCTATATTCATCAACAAGGAAAAGTTACAGAAGAAGCTTTCAAGAAGATATGAAAGTTGTGATATTTCCCATGAATAATATCCAAGAGATATTTACAATAAGGGTTGAATGCTTATAAGAGAAAAGCCCTAAACAAGAAAGGGATCGGATCATGACAAGTGTCAACATCACAAGAGATGAGACATAATGATCTAATATAAGCTCAACTAATAAAGCATTTATAAGTTTAGCTAAATTGTGTGATAATAAATTAGACTAATAATCAATTAAAGATGAATTAATTATTAGCTAATGTATGATAACTCTAACAAACAGTGTTGGAAAAGTGATGTGTCGACATATGGCATAGATTCATTTGTTGATTCTACATCGCTGTTGTGAATCAATGATCATTGGACCGAAGTTTTAAAACTGAAGTCAATAGTTGTATTTCTTGATAACGATGTAACTGCATTAAAAAACCGATTGCTCATTGGTTGGAAAATCGGTACTATGACATGGAGAGAATAGGCCGACTTGAAGAATGAGTGAAATAAATTGGGATGTCTGTATTGCATTGAGTTGGTGCTTTGTCGTTATCAGAGAGAGATGAAAAGAGTCTCTTTGATGGCCCGACATGATTAGCGTTAATTACCTATAGAAGTTAACTCCTTAGTTGGGAATTGAATCGGTTGGTTTCTCGGTTGCACTGGAATGAGAACGAATGGTATAAATCATTGAACGTTCTGCAATGTGATGGAGAGGGAAATAAAATAGGGCTTATGCTATCAGATTCTCTTTGGATGGAATAGGATGTAAACTCTATAAAGGCTTAGAGCCTGAATTGTATTGGTAACTGTATTCTATTGTTGAATAATATAATGGCGATCTGGACTTTTGGAGTGTGGGATTTTTTACCCAAAAGGGTTTTGCCCACGTAAATCTGTGTATTCATGTTTTATGTTCCATCTTTCATGTTTAATGGTTTTGCATGATTGAATTTGTTTAATGGTGTTGTTTGGAACTGGTTTAATTAGCATTAACTTTTCTCTAAGGGGGTCAATGTGGGGAATGAGCTATGTCTGATTTTGCTTTGTGGCATAGTAGTTCGTGTCTTTGAGGCAATATGATGAAATAAAAGCTATCGAAGGCACTACTAATCTTGGATGTGTCTTTCTGAGATGATTTAAATTTCCCAACATACTATTGCAATGTACTAAGTTGGATGCAAGAATAGAATCAAACCTCCAAAAGAGAGGCAAATTATCACTTAGGAGAATAACTTGGTCTAGTAACCCCTTAATAAGCCTAAACTGAGCTTTCACACACTCACCTCTAGTTTAGTGAAGTCGAGTCAATAGTTTGGGAAATGGTAAGTTATTCGTAGCCTTGTTTAAGTATGATTTAGAAGACATTATGATCTTGTCTGTGAATGTTTTGATTTAGTTTGTGTTTGAGTCTCTTGTCTTATGTGAGTTCTTCATTATCTGTTTATATTTAATCGATGAGTGTTATATATACACTTTGTGTGTATATATCGATCAATGGGATTGTGAATATGTGTTTAAATGTCAATACATGATATATATAGCATATGTGTGTAAATATATATACATTAATATGTGCATATGTAACGACATTAATGAAAATGTCCATACGAGTATATTAATAAATATATATACATATGTGTATATGTATATATATGCATACGTTATTATGCAGAATGTATAAAATAGTATGTGTATCAAAATATTGAATAATGTATTTTATAAACTTATAAGTTGAGATATATATATATATACACACAAATATATATACATATATATACATGTGTGTATTTTACGTTATGTATATATATAAGATATATATTAAATATATGATAGTGATTTCAAATAGTGTTAAAATGTTATTATGTGCATAACATATATAACACAACAAATACTATGTATAATGTGCAATATATACATAGAGTATATGGTGCAAAAATAAAGGAAATAATGCTTAAGTTAAGAGGTTGCACATAAGCATTAGACATTGTCTTAAGTATTTAAATGTTGAGTAAACATAGGCAGTGCTGGAATGAAGTGTAAGAAATCAAAACAAACCAACATGTGAGTTAAATCTGTTAAGACCAAGTCAAACATGAAGGCAAAGTGAATACTTAATGTATAGGAAACTTTGACTTGATCTTTTCCAAACAACAACCAAAGGAATAGGGCGCATAATGTATAATGTGGCGCCAAACTATGAATAGTGCTAACCAATTAAAAGTCTAATCTGCAATACAAATTCCAGCATATGAAGCAAATTGAAATATGACAAATAGTCAAATGAGAAGTTGGCCAAAAAGAGTTGACCTATAATGAAAACAATAACCTTGCAT
Source organism: Sequoia sempervirens (assembly GCA_007258455.2). Taxonomy (NCBI): domain Eukaryota; kingdom Viridiplantae; phylum Streptophyta; class Pinopsida; order Cupressales; family Cupressaceae; genus Sequoia; species Sequoia sempervirens. Next base: position 497,407,467 of record VDFB02281492.1, on the reverse strand, counting down.
TTCTAAATGTTATTCTTGTTGTCCATTAGAAAGAGCGACTTATTCTTTATGGTGAAATCTGGCTGTGCATGTGTTTACTGTTCAATGATTTTAGCTATTACCTTTTCTTCTTCTTCTTGAGTCAAACCTTCTGGATTGAGAAGTGTCATCTTTGATAGCTTGTTTCTAGCCTGCAGTTACTCACATTTGTCTATAAATAGAGGTGCTTTCTCCCTCAATTGGGACACATTATGCACACTTGACTCTTATTTTTTAATTTTTATTCTTATTTTATGAGTTTAAGAGTTTATGAGAGGTTCTTGAGAGTTTTTGAGAGGTGTTGGAAGTAATTTTTAGGTGAGTGGAAGGGAGATAGTTGAGAATTGCTTGCTGATTTTGGGAGGGTTGAGCTGGGAATCCAATTTGATCGATTGGAGCTTTGCACAAACAGGCATGTTGATTCCTACTCTATTATGCATTTTATGATTTGAAAAGATTATGACTTTGGTTGCCTTGTTTGAAAAATATGTTTAGTTTTTTTATTATAGAATGGTTATTTTCTTCTTTGTGTGAAAGTGAAAGATTCTTGATGAGTCTAGTTGTTAACAAACCTTGTTATAGGATATATGCATATACTCTATATAATAGATTATGAGTGTTTAAGTTGTTATCATATAAGGCTAAGTAAACCTTGGTGGACAGTGAGGTTAGTAATACAACAAGAAAGGTGGCATGATAGAAATGTCATCATAGTTAGGTTGTGATGTTATGCAAACCTTGATTGATTACTTATTCCTCCTAGAAAGTAGGAAGAGAATCTTGACTCTTGGGTTAGGGTACAAACTTGGTAGTTATATCGTTATTCAACAATATGGTTGATAAAATGTATTTATGGTTATGTTATTTTTCTTATTTTTATTGAGAGTCTTTTACTATTCACGAAACTCTATAAGAGGACTCACATTTCGGTAACCCAAAACTGTATTATGAGAGGAACTATGGGTGTAGATGCACCAACTCCTCACAAGTTGATAGTGTGATCATTTGAGGTATTTATAAATAATTGTTTTTGTGATTGGTTCATGACCACTTTGATGTTACTTTACTTTTGATTGAGACCCTAGGTTGTGAATAACCTATTTGGTTGGGTTGTATACTTGATTAGTGATTGAAGCACATAGGTTGGAATTAGCCTATATGAACTAGTTGATCATTTTATTGTTGAAGATTATATTTCAAATTAAGGTCATTTATTGATGAGATTATACTTTCGATAGGAATCATTTATTATTGGGATTATACTTTTGAATGGACACTTTTATTGATGAGAATGTACTTTTTAAATAGAGACAAATAATGATGTGATGTTATGTTTATATGTATTGGTTAATTGGTAATATAGAGTTACTTGAATTACTTAAGTAGAAGTGTCATAGTAAACATAAGAGGTTAATAGGTTATTCCCGGGGTTAAGGTTACTCCATTGCATAAGGGGATAGCCTATACATAGGTTAGGAATGGCCAATACAAATCGAGCTAGGAAGGTGGGTGAAGCATGTGATGTCCACTCCAAATTCCGAGTGATGAATACTTTGGCCAAAGTAGTGTAAGTTTCCATTGTTTACACTGTCAGTTCACTATGATCTGAGCTTACGTACTAGGCAGGGAATGTCATATGTGTAGGTTGTAGCCATTGTGTGATAGATATAGAAACACATAGGACACACCACCAAGCTCAGGGAAGGTCATTATTATTATGAGGTTACCATACCAGTCTCTTCGTCAAAGGGTAGGGCCATCTTACTAGTTTGGTAGATGTGCGGGGGACCACAATTAGTCCAAGGTTGGCAGAAAAGTGTTTGAGTGATGCTTCTCCTCATCAGTTGGCAACCAAGATTTGATGGAGGACACCTGGACCATTCATATACCTAGTGCCACTAAGCTCATGGAAGATGTGTAAGTATTCAAGTATCCATTTCTATGGAAAATTGTAAAAGAGAAATGTTATCATGTAATTATGATCTATGAAATCAATACATTGGAAAGTTGTAATACTTTGATGTAATGCAATGGAAAAGTTTGGAAAGATGTTTATTTCTAATGTGCATACTATATTTATATATTTGAAGAGAAAAAAATTATTGTTTAAAGATGTTGTCATCATTCTATACTCACTTGAGGTTAAAACATAGGAAAGTTACTGTGTAGAAAAATGGGCATGTTACATAAGGCTTGTTGATGACTGTTGTTTGAAAACAGAGGAGAATTATGGGCCTTGCATATGATTGCAAGTTTTGCATTTTCTTGGGCAAACAGAGAGGGAACTTGTGTTTTGGGTCTAGATCTTTGTAATGGATGTTTTATAGTTTGCATTTTCTAGATATATAGGAACTAGGACATAAAATTGTAGTATTATTTTAGGTTGCAAGGTTTAGGAGGTGTGGTTTTGGAAGAAGCATTTTTGTCTTAAATTTTGTTTGATTATAATTTTAAAATTGACAATATATGGAACTTAGTTTAAGACTAAAAATGCTTTTGGTGGAATGAAGCCTTTTGGTGTCTTATTTTATTTTTCTTGTATAGTGGAGACATCTAACGGTGGATTGCATGGTTAGTTGTAAGTATTTTTGTGTAACCAATATATCTTCCTAATTTTTAGTAAGCATGCTTACTTTGCAAGGGGTGTTTGTTGTGAATCGAACAAGGGAAGTTGAAGGATAGTATTTGTATTTAAAAATGCTTTTATTTCATTTTCTTAGTGGATTGTGATAATTATTTTGACTTTTCTTAAATGTAAACACTCGCAAATGATTATTTTGATTGGCAATTTTCTATTATAGATACTACAAAACCATAACAATTGGGCCTATGCATAACTGGTCTTTTCTTTTATTTAATGTTACCATGTGGGTGGTATAGTCACTGCATGTGAATTCCTTTGATGGTAGTTGTAATCCAAATGTATTTGCTCTGTAGAGGGTTTAAGACTAAAAATTCTTCTCAAGGATGTAATTATATAATTACGTTCTATTATTGTCTTGTTATATAAGTATCCAATCCATTATTTGATTGGCTTGTATTTTAGAAGGTGGTGTAATATCCATTTAGAAGTGCAAATATTGTTGTGTAGGATGTTGTTGTAGTATTGTTCTAAGGGTGTGAGGTTGGAGAGGGATGTTTATGGCAGAAGCATTTTTGTGTTAAATTTTGTTTCATTATACTTTTGACTATGACATTATATTGAATATGGTTTAATACTAAAAATGCTTTGGCTGAAATAAAGGATTTCCAATGCAATTATCCATATCATGAATATGATCATGCACATTTGAAGAATGCAAACCAAAATCCATAAATTATTCAAAAGATAGTATTGGAGTCATTTGTCGTTATGACATAGAAAAATTAGAATATTTGTTATTTGCAGTATCAAATATTGATGGTATTTGAATGTAGATTTAAAACATAAAGCAATACAAGTGAAAAAAGGAAGTTGGCATCAATTTGACAATAACATTAACAGTATTACTTTTGCTAGGGTTTGGGAAAATGTTGTCACTCTTGCTAGGGTTGATAACTTGATATTGAAAATTGTACGTTGCACTATACATGATGATGTCATGGATCTAGTTATGAATTGAAATAAGATTTGTGATAGATTTCATATCGTTTGAGTGGGGTTCTTGTTATCTTGAGGTACGATCTGCATGTAGCCAGGTGTCATTCAAAATAAACATTGTAAGTCCACATGGATCTCACAGGAATAAAGTTGGTTACTTAGTTAGTGCAAAATAGGGATAGTAAAAGGCTTTACTATTGACTGTAATGTTTTGAATTTTGATAAGCATTTTCATTTTGCAAGGTGAATAAGGAATGAGATGGTGTTGTAATGTTATTAGGGATACTCTAAATTCGGTGCCTCTAGTTATGTAGTTATAGAGTAACAGATAGATTTTCTTCAAGTTCAAAATGGGTGGAATTGGAAAGAAGTTGATATGGTTTACTTGGCTTCTGAGACAAGTTTTGAATGAGGATGAGGAAACTTGATCAAGATAAATGACTTTACATAAAGTGTGGCCACATAAGTATTTTAATCTTCTTTGCATTGAAAGCTGTCGAGTTTTGATACTCCATTTTGACAGAGGCCGAGAAAGAGGAACTGTGGATTTGAAATTTATTTTGTGCTATTCTAGTGCATTGAAGCTTCCTGTAAAGAGTGGTAGCAACTTCACTATACCTTATATTTTGCATAATAGTAGTTGGTAATGATGATAGGTACAATTTCTATATTTATAACTCTTGTTTCCCCAACATTGTAGGTAAGCTCTATGGATTTTCAAAGTCATTTTAGACTGTTTTGGTGTATAAGATTGAGCGTATTATGCAATATATTTGGTATTAAATGTTTTAACTATTTTCTTGTACTTTACCATAGTACAAAAATCATTTGAAAGTTTTTACTCTTTTTTGTAAAAAAAAATAATGAATTGTTATTACATGTATTCATGAATTTAGTGTTTGGTGAATGTAATTTTGTAATCTCTGAAATAGCAGGCTACAGAGGTACAAACAAAAGTGCTTAGAAATGAGCAAAGAGGAACTTTGGGCATTTTTACTTCCCGGGCATTTTTTCTTCCTAGAGTTTTAGTCCATAGATACTAAGAAAATGAAAATGAAGAAGATGCTTTTTTTTATACAAGTATGAATTTTTTGACTTTATTGATTTGGATTGACCTGTATGTTTTAGTAGAGTGTTGTGTAATTAAAAATGAGGGTTCCTTCAATTGATGATTTTTTTAATTTATTGGAAAGATGTAGATAAAAAGGACATACCTGTAGATAAAGATAACAAACACTTTACTTGTAGTAGAATTTCAGTTGAGATAAACGTCAAAGAATATATTAAAAATTTAGTCAAATATGGCTTTGATGAATATTATAAATTGTTTCGTGGCATGTAAGTTGTATTAAGAAGAGCTAAATCAGAAAATAAGGGATTGAATTAAGGAAACAAAAAAATACAAGAGATACTCCACCAGACTAAATAATAAGAAAAAATCAACAATCAAAATCTCAACCAAACAAAAAACAAGTTGCAAGAGTTGTGTACAAAATTTTCTACAATGGAAGAAGAATGTGATAAAGTATGTAAGTAACAAGAGTATGTAGAAGCTACTCCATAACTTTTTGAGAAGAGAAAATATGAACTTAAAGTATACAAGGTTAATGATTGCATGAATTGCCCAATTTGCTTGGAACCATGGATCAAATCCAAAGAGCATAATGTCTAGTATGTTGTAAATGTAAATGGATTTGAATTACCATTAATTTTATATTATTTTTTGTCTTTTCAAATGCCAAGGCATACAATTTCTCATTATTAATACAATAATACTTTCAATATTTTTTTGAATATTGATAAAATATATTGAGAGAATTACTGAATCATTTTATTAATAATAAACAATTATATGTCTTGATGTTTGAAAATAAAAAAATAAAAAATAAAGGTAATGTTAATTCAAATCCATTTGCATCTACAACATGCCAAACATTAATGTCTCTGTAAATTAAATTCAAGGTTCCAAAAAAATTAGGCGCTTCCACGTAATCATTAACCTTGTAAACCTTAAAACCATATTTTGTCTTCTTAGAAGAATTGTGGAGTAGCTACTAGATACTCTTGTTTCTTACATACTTTATCACATTCTTCTTTCATTGCAACGAATGTTGTACATAGCTCCTACAACTTATTTCTTATCTGGTTAAAATTTTGTTTGCTAAATATTTCTCATTCTTTAATTTTATGGACCTTCTCCTTTGGCTTCTTGTTTCTTCCAAACAACTCCTTATTTTATGATTTAGCTCTACTTAATACGCCTTCCATGTGATGAAACAATTTAAAATAGTCTATCACAATCATATTTCATTAGATTTTTAATATATTTTTTGTGGTTTATTCTACCTAAAATTTTATAGGTAAAACTTTTATCATCTTCATCTACCTACAAGTATGTCCTCTTTAACTACATATTGCCAAGAGACGAAAAAATCATCAATAGAAGGAACCCTCATTTCTAATTACTTAGCATTACACTAAATAGATCGATTTAAATCAATAAAATTAAAACTTCATACTTATATTAAAAAAATATATCTTCTTTCATTTCTATTTTCTTGGGATCTAGAATCTAAAAATCTAAGAGGTAAGTAAAAATGTCTAAAGTTCCTCTTCGCTCATTTGTAATCACTCCTCTCTACCTCTAAAGCCTACTAGATTACTATTCACCAACTTTAACAATGTTGAATAATTTATGTATTCTCCAAAAGCATCTTTCTCTATTTTAACAAGCTTCCATAATTTGTATAGAAATGCCCAGGAAGTAGAAATGCCCAAAGTTCCTCTTCGCTCATTTTTAAGTACTTTTCTCTATTCTTCTATAGCTTGTTATTTCAAACATTACAAAATTACATTCATCAAACACTAAATTCATGGATTCGTGTAATAACAACTCATTAATTTTTTTACACAAAAGAGTAAAAACTCTCAAATGATTGTTGTACTATGGTAAAGTACAAGCCAATAGTTAAAAAATTTAATACCAATTATGTTGCACAATATGCTCAATCTAATCCACCAGAATAGTCCAAATAACTTTGAAAATCCATAGAGCTTTCCTGCAATGTTGGGGAAATGGGAGCTGTAAATATAGAAATTGTACCTATCCTAGTTGCCAACTACAACTATAAATGTAGGTCCATAGTGGTGGCTTGAAGCTATCATAACATCACTATGAGCTTGGAATCAATTATGTTTGTTGTAAACTGACATGTGTCATTTATACAAATCAAGAGCTTGTATGCTCTACTGATGTTTAAAATGCTATGTAATAATGTAACATTGTAATTCATTTACAGTAAAGAATTATTTTGTGTGTTAAATGCCTATTCAAATTATACAAGTAATTAATAGTAGTATTAATGTTTGGAGTAGTAGCAATTGCACATAGAATTTAAAGGAGTTTGAATGGTTGTACTGATAGAAAACTATATGTATGTTGATATGTTACTGAGTATGTGTTTGTGCATGCATGGGGTGCAAATTGAAAGTAACAATAAGTGCTAAATAATGGAATGAAATAAACTTAGACAAATCAACTTTTTTTGGTTCAATTTGACAAAACATAAATAAATATAGATTAAAGAAGAGAGTTGGCATCAATTTGACAAAAAGTATTAAAAATGAAAATAGAACATTGTCAAATCAATATTTATACCTAATATTTTGGAAGCTTTTATCATTAAATGGTAGTAGGTTTACCATTGAACAAGTAAAATTTCACTAGATTGTCAAGGTTTCAGAAAATGTTGTGACTATTTCTATGGCTTGCTAAAATTTTATTTCTAATTTGGTATTTGCAACCTTAAGTTTTTGATTAGGGGTAAAAAATACGTTTTGATGGGGCCTCAAACCCAGTACAAAGGAAAGCAAGCTACAATTAGGATAAACCAAAGACCAACAATAGCTCCACAACAACCTCTAACAGATTACCAAAACTACACACGTTGCATCTTACAAACACTCAAGGGCCTGAGACCCTATTCCAACTGGTTTTTAACCAGGACCAGAAACCTTTTTAGTTACACAAAGAACCCGCTTACATCTGCCAAGCATCAACAAACTAGTCGCTCATGGAAGACAACACTAAGCCAAGAAAGATAATCAACACTACAAGAGCAGATAACACAGTGGTATAAACCACCAATAAGACCAAACACCCCACCTTAATAGGGGCATTGTGATCCACCACTAAAAATTGCAATAAACCAACTTCCCTACAACACAGACTCTCTTGGTAGTAGTAAACCAACTCCAACTCCACCTCTAAAGGAGTAAGCTCCCCTCTATTGGAGAGGAGGATACGATCAACAAAACTGTCACAGCCAGACATCACCAACACCCTCAACCTCCACCTCCATAGGAGAACTGCCCACCTCAATAAGAACAATTGTTGAGGGGGGCCACCTCCATAGGACCAAAGGAGAAATCCAACACAGTAGCCAAGCATGCAACCGTAGCCTCCTTTGGAAAACCCTACATAAGGAACAAAACTATCTAGGGTCTAGGATTAAAACTTGAGAACCACCTAGCTAAGAGAACAAGGTCATAATTGATTTGAATAGAGTCCAAAACAATAGGACCCTTTAGCCAACAAGTCATCAGCAGAGCAAGCACTACAGCCAGGTAGAACTTCAGCAACACCCTCAAGCCCAAAAAAACCAGCTCCATCACCACCTCTAACATAATGTGAGCATAGATCCCATATGAAAAAGGAAAGACAAAATCACCCTTAACCAAATACAACATCTGGGAAAACAGAAAAATCCTAGCCAAAAGCTTCCCTCCAAAAATAGGGGAGATGGACATAACCATCAAATCTATAAGAAACTTAATGGCATCCACAAAATGACAGCGCTGAGACAACCCAACCCAAACCAACAGCATATCCACACCAGCAACCAACAACCCCAAAAAAACACAAGCATCAAGGAACACTTAGGGTTCAAAAACACACAAGCAACCCACAATCCAGCAGAGAGAGAGAGGAAGAAACAAAAGACAACTAAAAGGAAGCAAGTAGCAGAGCAGGCCAACAAGAGGAGCCCCTAAGCCTCCCTATTATGCTGAATAGGGACAAAAATAAGCCCAATCAACAAACAAACTTCCTTTCAGCAACCAACGCATTCCCACATCCCCTGCAAAGAGAGCTGCCAAAAAACAACAAGGAAGGGCAGCCACAACCAATCCAAAAGAAGAAGAGAACATCCTCCAGTCACACCAGGAGGTTGTAGAAAGGAGGCCGAGACCCTCCAAAACAAAGCATTAAAGCAAGCAGCCTCAGCGGGAATCCACACAAAAGAAGCCAATCATAGGTTGTACTAGCACCCGACACATAGAGGCCATAAATAAATAGAACCCTTCATCCCCAAGTGTTTCAATAACCACCAAGGGGTCAGCAACAAGCGCCAAATCTAGCTTAAAGAAGAAAAAACTTCAAGTAACAATGAAAATCTCTGGATCTTCATGAAACGCTTGATATACAGCCTCAAAAGCAGTAAGAAAGATGAAACCGAGTAAATTTGTTCCCACCCAAACCAACAACAATGTCCTCATGAGAATAGAGGTGAGGCTTCCCCAGGCTACAAGCATCAAATTCTTCTTCAAAGGAAGCCACAAAAGACATTGTTGAGAGGAACTTCTATAACCCACAGGCGAAAGAGGCAAAGACCCCTCCAGCATACCAAGGAAACTTCCCAGCACAGACCAACGACCCCACAACCAACTGTCACTTGGATACCATGGAATGGACAACAAAGAAAGTTCCAAGTCGAGGACCCTTCAAGAAAGGGATAAAAGATAAAAAAGGAGCATTACCTCCCATTGTAGGGAAGAGCCAAAGGGAGAGCCACAACACAGAGCATTGACCATGAAAAGCTCCCTCAATCACCCACAAGAAGCAAAAAGGACAGAGATAACCCTCCTGCAGCATCCCAAACGTTGAAAACAACTAGCCACCAAGAACATGGACCACAGAAGGAAGAAGATCCTCCCTAAAATCCATGAATCTAGCTTCATCATCATCTTCATCCACACTAGATTCTCCCTCATCCACACCCTCACCCAAATTCAAACCTGAACTCCCACTCCTCCCGCTCATCATCTTCATACGTTCTGAAATTTTGTCCATGTTACTACATTGTGATAATTATTTTGACTTTACTTAAATGTAAACAATTATAGATGATTACTTTAATGCTTGATAAGATATTTTCCTTTTTGAAAGGGTTCTACATTTTCTTTTAAAGTTACACATATAAAACTATGATAATTAGCCTTATCCATAATTGACCTTTTCTTTTATTTAATGTTGTCATCCAAACGTATTTTCCTTAAATTGAAAAATATTCTTAAAACTACTCATTATTTTCTTGTCTTTGTAGTATTCTTCTCAGGGTGTAGGGTTGGAGATGCTTGTTTCTCACATAAGCATTTTTGTGTTAGATTTGTTTCATTATATTTTTCAAATTGATAGTATCTGTAACATGGTTTAACACTAAAAATGCTTTCGCTGAAATAAAGGCTTTCCAATGTGTTGTTGGTTTTTAATTTTGAACCAGATGTCATAACTAATATATATGATTTTCATTCCTAATCATCAATAATTTGGAGGGATTGGGAAATGAAGAGGTGAAATTTTGAGACAACTTTTCCTCTATACTTTGGACATTGCAAAATCTGGGAGAATAATTCCTTACAATCCTGTTGAAATTTTCTTGTGCTAAAATATCTTAAACACTGCAATATCATTTAAGGTTTTAAATAATTAATAGAAAGAGAACAAGAAAAGACATGAAACTTCAACAAATAACTTCAAATGAACTGAAAGATTATGAGTGTTCTTAATGTAGGGCTTGGAGTTAGAACATATGTAATTGAAGTTTCTTGACAGTGTTCTATCCAACTATCAAAGAGGTTTAGAACAATGCCTTATACTATTGTAATTAGAGATTGCTAATCAACTCTACTACAAAATCTTTGCATTACTTCATACAAATCTATATTCTTATTTAAGCATTTAACTCATTATTTGAATTAGAGGTAAAATAAGAACATACATCAAAGGAAAACAGTGATGATGAGATGAAAGATCTTTGATTATTTTAATTCGATTTTTGTATAAAATGTATATCAGAAGACAATTGCCCAAAAAATTATGCCATTGTATTCAATAGATGCTAGTATAGTTAAGAAAACCTATAAACTACATACAATTCAGGCTCAATAACCTAGTAAAAGACAAATTATATTCTTTGTGTTATGCATTACAAAATTTCTCGAAAAGAATGTTCCACAATATCTAAATAGGGACTTATGTGGATGATGATTATGAATATAGGACAAAAATAATGTTTGACATCATCTAAAACCTCTACAATTCTAGAAGTTGATTGCACTTGTTGTCCCAAGCATTATATTCCTCTTCTAAAGGCCACTTAAATGTCATAAATTCATCTAATCTACTTCTATAAGGTCCTTATTTTGTCAACAAAGAATTTGTCTGCTTGTCAAAATCTTCCAAGAATCTATTTGTGTCTCCTAGCTTATAGATACAACTCTTGATGGAGTTAATATCTATCCAAATGCAATTGAAGTTGTTTAACGATATATCACCCAAACATTAAAGAGCTTTACAAAAATGCATTATATTAATGTACTCAAAGATTTCTAACCATTTCTACTTCAATATCCTTGCATTGCTTGGTAGAAATATATATTCTTATTCAAACATTTGACCAATTCTTTGAACTAGAGCTAAAACAAGAACATACATCAATGGAAAGACAAATACAATGAGATGAAAGATCTTTTATCACTTTCATTCATGATTTGTATAAAATATACAATGGGAGAAAAATATGTAGTTATATTTATTTGTTACAATCTTTGTCCTTTCCAAAAGTGTCTAATGTTGGTGGTTAATATCTTTGTTGCTCCTCTCTTTATTCTTTCTTTAGCTCTTCATCTTCATAGTTCATTGAGTAATCAACAAGTCTAGTTTTTTTAGTCTTCCTCCTCGTTGGAGAGGACTCCCTTGGAGGTGAATCAATATCAATTATATTTTGGGGTTGAGATTGAGGTGCTTTGTTGAACATTCAGAATACTAAGAGGGGGGGTGAATCAGTATTCCACAAACTGATAATAAAATCCACTTAACCATTATTACAATTTTGATTGAATCAACAAGAGAGAACATAGAAATAAGTCAATGCAATCACACACATTAACACTAGGATTTTTACATGGAAAACCTAGAATGGGAAAAACCACGGTGAGGGTTAACTCATAATATATTATATCCAAATACAAAATATTACAAGGCTCACTGCCAAGACTCATTGTCCTTAAAAGGTTCACAACCTAAGTATAAAAGATGGATCACTACCAAGATACAATGAGAGTGCCTCGCTGTCAAAAGAATGAACTGGTGGAATACACCTTCAATGTGCAAGGTTCAGTTCCACTAAAGCGCATAATATAAAGTATTGCATTGCTCAACAAATTTGTACTATTGATAAAGAATTTAGGCTCTGATCTTCTCCTTTTCACTTGCTTGCACACACACACACACACTTTCTCCTTCTCACTCTCTTATTCATCTCTCTTCTATCTTTCATCTTATATATATACAAGTATATCTTATTCATCAATTAGGTCAGCCTAATTGGATGAACACAAAATAATCAAAAACCTTTCTTCATCGGCACCATATAAGATTTGAACATTTTATCCATGTAGTGCATTATGCCAAGTCAAATATTAGTCTTCATAATATATTGCATTCGCTAAGTTGACCAAGACTAAAACACAATTCTCCAAACCAACAAATAATCCTCAAAGCAAACACCTTCTAGATTTGAGAACACATTAATTTCCTATCATACTACCAGTAAAGAGATTATCAACAATACCATAGTATAAGAATGTTCACCTTAGTAGAATGTGGAGTTCCCCACACAATATACCTCACACGGAATAATAACAGGATACAAAGTTAAACTCTGTCAAAGATAACTTTTTGTTCATAGCAAAATACATCTCAAGATCCAGGAAATAGTAGTCTGAATGAGTCAATAAAACATGGTTAAGAGATTAGAGTCATATCAGATCTTGCGGTGAGTTTCGGACTCAAATACCAACACACTGATCCATCACAAAGTATTACTCGTAGAGAACAACTTCCAGTAAACTAAGAAAACTTCTCATATAGTTATCACCATGTAGTTATTACCATGTTGACATCAATGACAACATAGGAACAACCAACACAACCATCCATACTTCATGCTCATGTTGCAAAGCTTCCAACAATCTCCCCCTTTGGCATTGATGGCAACATGCATGGCAAAAACTTTTCAAGTATACCGCAACTGAATGTTTTGACTGCTCCACCTATCAAAAAAGTTTTTCTTTTGACTCTTTATCTCTCCATCTCTAAATATCTCTCCCCCTTTGACATCAATGACAAAGGAAGGGGTCTGGTATAAATGTGTATATCAAAAATGTAGCCAAAAAGATATGAACACATAATTACCCTAAAAAAGAACCTCTGAGACTCTCCAAGATAGCCTTCCATGATGCTTCACCTTCTTCCCATTAACCTTTTGCGCTGACGAGAGTCTTGTAAAATAGCTCAAGTTTTGTTAGAGACTCTATACCATCTGTTAAAGTATTGGGACTAAGATTGACCTATGATAATTAACCAATATAGCCAAGAGCACTAGAAATAGAAGTATGTCTAAGTTTAATCATGTCTCTAAGTGCCACAAACTTCTTGGTAACATATGTTCTTTGATCCTGTAGAGAGAAAAATTTGTCTTGAAGCTACACAATGTAGGACCACCTCTAATTATCTTTATCTTCTTCTAACCTTTATGTATCTTCCTGAGTGCTCAGTCGAGACTCACTCATCCTTGTCTCATTTCTCATATCCAATGTATTGGCAGACCAATCTAGACAAAAGGAAAGTAGTTTTTGTGCCTCTTTTTCACAACCTTGTACACTCTTCAATTCCTTCATTACTCGATCGTGTCCATTCACACATTTTCCTTTGATATCATTCAAATCTTCTTCATCAGACCTAATTCCATTAGACATTTAAAGTCTGGAGATGTAGACTTTTAAAGAATTAATCATGCCACAAAAATTCTCCACAACAAAAATAGATGAATCAAAATTAGCATCGGGAATAACCTTCTGCAAATCTTCCAAAGCTCTTTGAATGTTTATTCTTTCATGCTCATGTTCAAGCTTACTTCCTTCTTCAACTTTTAGCTTCACTACACTCTTCCTTTTCTTTCCTATTCTGGTCACACTACTGGAGGTACTTTCTTCATCAAGATTCTTAGGGCTTTCCAAGAGAATTTTAGCATATTTATCAATTTCAGCCTCTGACACTTAATAATCCAAATCAGATATCCAAACTAACCTTGATTCAACTACTTCCATGTGACAGAAATCTGTAGACACAAGAAAATTTATGCTTCCGGAGTATCTTTCCACAACACTTACTGGAATCCTAGACCTTTGTTCATCTTCATCTGAAATGTTCCAAAGAATGCAACAAGGGAAAATTCTTGTGCATCCAAACTACCAATATTTATCATGAAGTTCCTAATTTGATAGGCAATAGGCTCTGAATTTGACCATTCTAACCTTCCTATTACCGGTAACTCTTTCAAAAAGTAAAAGAGTAGACTATCAACCAAATTACCATATCGAAAAGTATTATTTTTTCTCTTCTTGATCTCCTTTAAGCTCTTCAAAATATGTATGTGAAGTAGTTCACACAAGTCATATTCCATACCTCTTAATACCATATCAATAACAATATTCACCACAACAGTAGAAACTGTAGAGTCATTGTTAGGGATACAAACTTTATGACCAATGACCATAGCAGCATACCTTATTACCAGATCAACAATCGATCTCAAACCAATTTCTTTTTCTTTAGAACTCACACCTGTAACCTTAATTATTTCTTTCTCATTCATGGTCTTCAGTTTAGGAATTGGTCCAGAGGAACATAGACCAGTTACATCTCTAATTGCTTCTCTGGTAACCAGATGTGACTCATCAATACACAAAGATTAATTATGAATTTTTCTCAATACCATCAGGATTTATGCTTCTAATTCAAGTTTTGCACATTCATCCATCTTCTTTTGAATTTCAATTTCTTGGCATTCTTCAGTTATTTTCTTCTCATCCAATTGTTCCAGCAGGCTAGTGATGATTTCTTCTCCTTCAGTCAATAGATCACATGCATCCATACTTGTAATTTGTAGCTTTCAATGTGCTCATTTTCTTTTATCAACTTGTCCTTCAAGGCTTCCATTTCTTTTGAAAATTCAACAGAGACTATTTCTAAAAGAAAAAAATTCTCATGTTCAAGTTTTGGGACCTTCCTCGAGTTGTTAGGCTTCTTCCGAGGAACCAAGCTCCAGATACCAATTTTTGAACATCTAGAATACTAAGAGGGGGTGTGAATCAATATTCCACAAACCGATAATAAAATCCACTTAACCATTATTACAATTTTGATTGAATCAACAAGAGAGAACATAGAAATAAGTCAATGCAATCACACAAATGAACACCAAAATTTTTACATGGAAAACCCAAAATGGGAAAAACCACAACGAGGGTTAACTCACAATATATTATATCCGGATACAAAATATTACGGGGCTCACTATCCTTAAAAGGCTCACAAAGTGAGTAGAGAAGATGGATCACTACCAAGATACAATGATAGTGGTTCACTACCAAAAGAATGAACTGATGGAATACACCTTCAATGTGCAGGGTTTAGTTCCACTGAGAATATAAAGTACTACATTGCTCAAAAAAATCTGTACTACTAATAAAGAATTTAGGCTCTGATCTTCTCCTTTATTCACTTGCTTGCACACACACACTTTCTCCTTCTCACTCTCTTATTCATATCTCTTATATCTTTCATCTTATATATATACAAGTAATCTTATTCATCAATTAGGTCAGCCTAATTGGATGAACACAAAATAATCAAAAACCTTTCTTCGTCGGCACCATATAAGATTTGAACATTTTATCAATGTAGCGCATTATACCAAGTCAACGATTAGTCTTCATAATATATTGCATTCACTGAGTCGACCAAGACTAAAATATAATTCTCCAAACCAAAAAATAATCCTCAAAGCAAACACCTTTTGGATTTGAGCACACATTAATTTCCTATCATACTACCAATAAAGAGACTATCAACAAAACTGTAGTATAAGAATGTTCACCTTAGTAGAATGCAAAGTCTCCCACATAGTATACCTCACATAGAACAATAGTAGGATATAGATTTAAAATTTGTCAGAGATAGCTTTCTATTCATAGAAAAAGACGTCTCAAGATCTAGGAAATATCAGTCTGAATGAGTCAATAAAACATGGTTAAGAGATTAGAGTCATATAAGATCTTGCAGTGAGTTTCATAATCAAATACCAACACATTGATCCATCACAAAGGAATATTATCGGCAAAGAACAACTTTCGGTAAACCAAGCAAACTTCCCATATAGTTATCACCATGTAGTTATTACCATGTTGACATCAATGACAACATAGGAACAACCAACACAACCATCCATACATCATGCTCATGTTGCAAAGCTTCCAACATGCTTGAGGCACAAGGATTGATGCTCTCAACTCCTCAGATTGTGTCTCCTTCATCACAATCCCCTTGGTTCTTTTGGTGAAGACATATGAGTTTTTGGTGGGTTGGTAAGTGGGCCTTTCTTCTATCATGGGGGATTTCCCCTTATCATGTTATTTCTCTTTAAGTTGTCTAACCACTTTATCAAAGTTTTGCAATATTGTCTCGATTCTGAGAAGTGGATCATCAATGTTAGCATAAAGTCTCTTGAAATTGGGATCCTTTTTCTATTTAACCTTCTCAAGTTTCTCAAATGCAATCCAATTCATTCTCCTATCCTAAATTTCTTTCAATTCAAACATGTTACTTATCACATCCTCTGCATAATCAACTCCATGCAAATATTTTGACATGCTAATCCTTATTCTTAAAGAACCAGTGAATCCTTTAGGGTCAAAAATTATAGCCTTGCAAGGTTTCATGTTGAGAGGATTGAGTATCAGGGATTTGTCTTCATCCCTCTTTTCCCATAGCAAAATCTAAAAAAATTATGACTAAAGGGAGGATAGAACCTTTCTTTTGATTTGTTAAATGGAGCTACTCAGTCCATTCGAGTTGCCACATCACCTCAAGAAAACCCACTCTCAATGGTACAAATCTTGGCAAAACATGTGGGGCAACATTGTTCCCATATACCCTTAGAATGGTGCACTTTGTATGCACAATAACATCACCCCAATTATGTTTGATTTCTAAGTATTCCTTCTTTCCATTGGCCTTAGAAAATCATGTAACTCCTTAGGAATCCTTGAAACTTGTCTTGTCATATAATATTTTACCTTTGTAGAAAAAAAATTAGTGAAGGTCACAAAAATGGAATGGGAGCAGTACCTATCTAACAAATATGTCCACATTTGGATAGGAGGTCAAGACATTTTTTTATCTTTTATTGTTATTTGAAATCTTGGACCCAAATCTTTCCATCCCCTAGTCAAAAAAATGTGGCATAGAAGTGAGTACCACCAAAACATGACTCCCTTTTCTTCATTATTAATTGCCACTAATGCCTTGTGAATGGCATTTGACAGGTGTGTGGCAAATTCATATTCTTCATTAATCATTAGATTTTGAATGTTGATTGCCATGAACATAAAAGCCACTGGCATCTTCTGCAAAGGAACAAACCTTAAAACTTAGTAGAGTAAATAATAAGTTTTGGAAAAGTACCCTTCAAAACCATCAACTCGAAAAGGTTCTTGGCCTACAAGAGAGATACATTTGGCACGGCTAATTTTCCTAAATCTAAATTCCAACAATTGTAGCTTAGGACTGGGGCATTTCCTCTTGCCGTATCAGTACTTGAAAAGCTCCCAACTAGAAAATTTCAGCTCAACATCTTTAACCCCATAATAACGATCAACTAAGCCCTTGTCAGATCCTGGGCCCTGTAATTTTAGTTTATTGATGACCCTATCATTTGTTGAACCAAGCAATTGGGCAAGAAGGTGATCGTGGATGGACTGGCAATTCAAGGGTTTAGATGCAACTACAAATGAAACTAGGGAAAATTACGAATACTGTGAACACAAATAATACAATTAAAACTTATGATAATCCCATAATTCTATTTCAGATTTAATACTAGCAATTACGTATAACTTTATATAAAATGGGGCAAGGCAAAAGAAAATTGCAACTTACACATGCATGAATGGAAAAAATCATATATTTTTGATGTAGATAGGTCAAACCTTGTTGAATTTGATCTCCTTTTGCTTATGAATGCTTTGGTAATTTTACAGTAATATGTTAAAGCAAGCTTTTATGGAAAAAGGATTAAATTTGGGCCCTAAGACATCTTGTCTGCCATTACTCTTTGCTCGTGCAAAGAAAAAAAACTTCATCTATTTCTTTCTTTAATTTTGAATTTTGGTTGTTCATCGTTGGTTGATTTGTTTGATCTCATGGCCTTGATGAAGTCAAACAAGTTTGAAAAAAAATGACTAACTATGAAAATGGCATCGATCAATAGTCACCTTGGGCCCATCGCCTTTGCAAGTGTGAAAAAGTTGTGTCATCTCCGTGCATCCTCGTCCTTATGAATTGGGTGACAGATCATGACATACAAAATGATAGGAAAGCCTCCAAATCTTGCCATGTGTCCAAAATGTGCACTTGTTAATTTCCATGTGCATTGCCTATACTTAGGCAATTTTTCATCTTGTGCATATTTTTTTTGCAATTGGGAGTTCAGATTAATTTTTTTTTATTAAGCTTTACCAGAATGTTGCCATATGTCTCAAGTTATACACCTTTTATTTTCCCATTGTATGCCTTCATACTTAGTGAATTTATTCGACATACTTTAATCCTTGATCAAACTGCTAAGATCTTGCCACTTGGCATTTTCCTTCACCACCACAGTCAACCAAGGTCTTTATGGATGAACCCCCGCGTAATGATGGGGAACGGTCAAGATGGTGCCACATGGTACTCTTAGAGCCTTTAGATTATTGGCCGCCCACTAGCATTGTATAAGCTTTTGCAAAGATCACTGTACTAGCCAAATTCATGGTGCCCTCCCACAACACCACACAACTTTTTTAGTGAATATTTTAATTAGTGCAGGCTGGCGGGGAGCAATGAGGACTAAACACATGGCAATGTGGGACCCAAGAAGCAGTAACTTAAGGCACTTTTAAAGAACGTGCTTCAGGTTAATACTTAAGATGGGGCCATTTACTAGGTTGACAAATGATTTAAGACATAAATTTTAAACATAGACCTAGGGGTCAAAACATTAGAGTCATGGTGAAATATTTTATATCTTGCGAGAAACATTTAACAAAAAAAAAGGGGTGTAAGTGGAAAGACTAGGGTTTTGGGACTGATATATATATGATTTTCACGGCTTAAGTTATAACTTAAAGAATCGATAATTGCCTAGTGCACGTCAATGAGCAAATAGAAAAATATGCTAAGGAATTGAAGTATTAGGGTTTAAATAGATTTTTAGCCCTTTGGTGAGCCCTAATTGTGAGATAAGATAATCCCTAGCTTGCAGATAATCATCAGAATGTTCAAAATTTTGAAATGAATGAACAGGACCACAACTTTTTTTGCAAGTCCTATCAGGCTCTACCATTCTCATCAGAAAATATCAAGAAGAATTGCTAGGACACTCTCATTAAAATTCTAAAGTAATTTTTTAAATTTTATACTCCATAGGGTGTACTATGCATTTGTATTCTATTGAATTCTTCATAATCTGATATGTAGGAACTATATGTCATTCAATATTCAAGTCCATGATTGCAGTAGAAGAGTTGTCTATGTTCTATCCTTTGTAAATATGTCAAAAGATGAAAGCATTGAAGAATAATTCTTCTGAGCACCAAAATTTTTCTTCAATATTTTACCCATTGAGTGTTCCTACATGTTAGAGATAATGTGCATGTTGCCATCCTATTTTGTATTTTGTATAATGGTGAAACCATTCATTATATACTTTCATCTGCTCTAACAATTCTTTCTTATTGTCCCGGTCTACAAGGTGGGGGAGAAAATGTGCTTGGTTGCAACATCTCCACCTGTAATTGCAATTGTGTAATGTGTTGTTGGTCTTTTTTTTGCACAATTAACAAAGAATTTCATTTGTTAAGAGTTTGATTAAACTCCTGATGTAGGGACTCAACAATTGCTTCACTAGATTTGGCAACACTAAGAACCAATGTAGCTGCTTCCACTGCAAAGGTATTTGATGCTCTTTTTATTATCAATCTAGTCCTTAAGTCACCAACAAGCCCAATAATTGTTGGAATATTTGTATTTAGGGCAAGAGCCCAAATACCTAATGTGTCATATCTAGGACTGAATGCATACCTAGAGAATCTAGATAGTGCTTAATCTTGAACAATGGCAATACCTGAATGTCATGTTTCCTCACAGTGTCTAGGGCTATAGTTGTTGCTATATCCCACTTAGGCAATAGGATAATACCATTTTGTCTGACTAGTCTCTTTCCCTCATTAGGTGTCAGTTTCTTTTGTTTAGCTTTCATTTGGATGACCAACCTTTGACATATTTCATACCTTGATTGATTAGGGAATTTGTTCATTTCTCCACTAGTCATTTCACTTTGGAAAAAGGTGTCATCATCGGTGAACTTTTTACATCTTTCATTTGTGATGTCATTAGCATTGTCAATCCTTGGAAAAGCTGCTTTGGTCCTTACATCCCTGATATTCTCATCATAATTAATTATAATTTCCTTAACCATGTCCACATCAAGGTAAAAATTTGGGATAAGTAATTTCCTTGAATCTAAATTTTGTATGTTGTAGGTTGGCACTCAGGAATTCCTTTTTCAATATCAGTATTTAAAGGGCTTTCAACCAAAATTTGTCAGCTTTGCATCTTTAAACCCATAGTATTTATCTACGAGACCCTTATCATCTCCAAAGCTAGTTAATTGGGCAAGGTCTTGGTGTACGACTCGATTTGAGGTTGAACCAAAGAATTGTGATTTTGGGCATGACATTTTGCTAGCGATTCAACGAAACTAGGGTTTAGGAAATTTAAGGTCTTGACACAAGGAATAAATAAGCTAAGGAAATTTCCTGAATTTGATCACTTTATGGTTTTGAATGCTTTGGTAATTCATAAGAATGTGTTAAAGTAAGTTTTTATGGAAAAACCATTGAATTTAGGCTCAATGGCATCTTTCCCACCATTAATTCTCAGCTAGCATGAGCGAACATGCTTGTAACTACCCATTTTAGCATATTTGAATTCTAATCGTTGATCTGGTGACAATTTGTATCATTAGACGGCTCAAATGGAGTCAATCAAGTTTGAAAAACTAGAAGTGCTCATTACATGTCACCATGGGCCTCACTGCCTTTGGAAGCATTGGAAAAGCTGATGTGTCATCTCCCCACACCATCGAGATCATGTATTGGAGTGGAAGATCGAGGCCTGTGAAATGGCGGGGAAGCCTAA
Organism: Sequoia sempervirens; assembly: GCA_007258455.2. Classification (NCBI taxonomy): domain Eukaryota; kingdom Viridiplantae; phylum Streptophyta; class Pinopsida; order Cupressales; family Cupressaceae; genus Sequoia; species Sequoia sempervirens. Next base: position 497,386,228 of record VDFB02281492.1, on the reverse strand, counting down.
GATCATGCCACGCATCACAATATGTGAATCAATTAACTTTCTTATGCATCTCCTATACTCAGTCGAGATTAAACCATCTCAATTATATTCAACTTACTTTATCGAAAACTTGACACGTGTTACAAAATAGACACCATTTATCATCTTCTTTATACCTTCATACTTAGTGAAATTATTGACACTTTTCATATTCTTCACCGAGTAGCTTAGAAACTGCCACTTGACACTATCTTGCATTTTCATGGTAAACCAAGGTCTTCACAAATGCTCTCCAGTAGAATGGTAAGGAATGGTGAGGGTTGTGTGACATAGCACTATTGAAGTCAACATTTTAAGCAACATGAGTTGGCGGATCTTATGAGGATTGAACAGTTAGCACTGTGGGACCCAAGTAGTGGTAACTTAAGACAATTTAGAGCATGTGGTTCAAGTTACATCTTAAAATGGGGTCATTCACTAGATTGACAAATATTAAAACATATATTTAAACCTAGACCTAGGAGCTAAGACATTAGACCAATGATGAAAATTTTTCATGATGTGTGGGAAATATTTAGCAAATATTAAGTTTATATCTTAAATTCAACCATTGGACGAACATTTGATGGATAGTTGTAGTTATATTTCAAAATGAAATTCATAGAGGGCTAGGCTTGCGATCTTGAAGCTCTGGAATCACTCTATAACCGTTAGATTTACAAAGATCA